>OZ001257.1:45147837-45305337 GCA_963924015.1 Macrophya annulata | reverse complement strand
ATAATTAATATACATCAGTATTATACATAACTATATATAGATATGGGCCATTCTTTTAAAAATTGACCCACTCCTGGGCCTCATTGGATATCTGATCGGACTCCAAGATATGTTGATGTTTATGGTATCCTGAGAGTCTCAGCTTTATAATAAACATATTCTCGATTAGAGAAATTCTTGAAGAAACAAAACGACAGTTCATTTGTTATATTTTTGTTCTATTCGTTTTTCACATTTTAATAGATTTTTTGAAGCTGGATCTACACGAGAATAATATCAAAATTAGCTTTAATGATCTGCAAAAAATTTTAGGATACTGTACGTAGTAACATATTCTGGAGTCACAATCCGATCGAAGAATATAGGATTCAGGATTGTGTTAATTTCCAAAAGATCAACCCATAATATATACATGTTCATACTCATATTCGTTTAATTAACGACGTGGCATTTCTGAATTAACAAAAAATAAAATTAAATAATTAACTAAATCATATAATTATTACGTATCGTGTTTCTTTATTTAATTAATAAATAAACTGCACAAGAATACCTATAAATATAATTAATTATAGGTATATGTACGTATATAGTATAATTATCAAAAATAATGGAAAAAAGGTAAAAAGAAAAAAATATATATATATATTTATAATATGATATATTATTTATATACCATATTGTAAATAAATAAATAATAACTAAGATATGTGTATATGTATATATACACACGGAGTGACGGAACGCGTTATAAAATTGCTGGTTCATAATTAATTTTAACTCTGTATAAGATATATATATATATATATATATATATATATATATATATATATATATATATATATATATATATATATATATATATATATATATAACATTGCGTTCATTCGGCGTTTGTAATAAGTTATATACGTATATATCTATTTAAAAAGAAAAAAAAAAAGCACGATAAAAAATAATATGCAATTCGGATAAATTAAATCACCTCTAGGCTGTGAGACGCGAGCTAAGCAGCGATAAACTAGCTCGAAACCTCAATCATATGTGTCAAATAATTCTATACCTTTAATGTACGTCCCCCACTCCCCCCCCCCCCCCCCCCCCCCCCTACACATACTATTAGTAGTAAAACTAATCATTACTTTATTTTTATTTTGAATTATTTCTGCTTTTTATTTCTGTATCTTTCCTTCGATATAAAATTTCAAACCAAAGTAATAAGGAATTAAATTTTGTTTCTATTATACTCGGGCGTTATAAAATATACATTATAGGTATACATACAATAGTAAGTATCTATAAAACAAAAATGGTAAATCTAAATAATGTGTTCCGGTAATGAAAGCGAATGCCGTGCGGGAGATTATTAAAAAAAATAAATAATAACAAAAAAAAAATAAAAAAAAAAGAATAAACAAAAAGAAAACCATTATAATAAATTATTACAACATACTACATACTACATACATATATACATCCATACATACATGCATATAGTATTAATGAATAATGTTACAAAATATTATTATTATACATATACTTATAGTAAGAGTACAGGTAATATATAATGTGTAACATCTAATTATTTGTAGATATATACAATTATACGGACATTATATAAATTAGTCATCTGAACTATATAGAAATAATAGTCAATAATGTGAAACACCTTGTAATCCCCGTATAGTTATAGAGTCTAGAGACTTAAATTAGACAGAGATATAATATGTATACCTATCTTACGATTGAATTGAATGAAAAATGGACTATTATTAAAGAAAAAAATAATATAAAATTAAAAAATTGAAAAAAAAAAAAAAAAATTAAAAAATGATAAAAGAAATTATTATGTTACAATTAAAATAATTAATAATGATGAATAAATAAGATCTACACCCACATTGCTATTATCATTATGTCTCATTTCTCTATTCCTAATCCCTATTCAATACACAGAACTTATAACATTATACGTCAAAACTTAATAACATCGTGATTAGAAAAAGGGAATTGATCTCAATTTTTTTAGATTCTTAGGGCATTCCTTGACAATGACAAGAAGAAATAGTAAATGTACCCAGATCGAATTGGGATGAAACGCACTGTATGAAATTGTTGTTTGTCAATATATAAGCCATTTTTTTATGTGAAATTTTCAATTTTAATCACTTTTCGGTTTTTCATTACTTTTTTATACCTTTTCTTCCGCTGACAAATCTGTACTTTTTTCTCTTTTTGATGAAAAGTGCCTCGAAGAAACTGTTTTTCCGGCTTGTATGTACAGGGTGTTAAGAAATTATGTGTCGCCACTTTACCAGATGATTCTCCAGTTCAAGATCGGTAGAAATCTGTAATAACATGCCCCCGCAAAATTGATCATGACCTCGTTTTTGGGGGTCACACAGGTGAAAATTTTTTCACGGTTTCTAAAAATTCTACTCGTTGCGAGCACCAAAAGTCTCCGAGGAACCTTAGGTCGCAGACAACCTGTTTACAATGAAAACGGCACTTGAACATTTTGAAAAATCTATAAAATTAGAAAAAAGTTACCAATCGACGTTTCACTCGATTGTGAGATCATTTTGTGAACTCTCGCTATCTGTTACGAAAGTGGATGAATTTTTCACTCTCCGATCCGCGAGTAACGACCTCAATGACGAAAAAAAGCATCTCCAAGACTTACAGAAGTAAAAAAAACCTCAACGAGTAGAATTTTTAGAAACCATAAAAAAATTGACCTATTTGACCCCCAAAAATGAGGTCAAGATCAATTTTCCGGGGACATGTTTTTACAGATCTCCACTGATCTTGAACTGAAGAATAATTTCTTAACAAGTGTAGATTGCGTAAAATGCATCGTTTTAGAAATCTGCTTTAACAACCCTGTTCAAAGGGATTACCGAAAAATCGTATTTACGGTGTTTGATTATCTAATACTTAATAAAGCGCGAGCCGAATAGAGATCACTGTTGATTTTTTGAGTAAGACTTTTATCCAGGATTAATAAATATATTTATTTAATTTTAGAAAATCGTTCGATTATTACGAACCTTCTTACCGACTAGGATTCGTCACGGTAAAGCAGATCGCATAAAGGCTAAGTCCTTTCTTACCGACCGATTGAAACTCTATGTAGTTCCAAAGAACACCCGCAGCATAAGTCGAATAGTTACAGACTACAATTTGTTAGGTTACGTTAGATTTGTTGTGTATGTTATGTAGGATTAATTTAGGTTAGGATTCACCGGTTGCACGTCGCGTTTATAACAGCCCAGCGTGTGTTAAGCGACAAGATAGTTACATATTTCGATATTCGATAGTTAAAAAATTAAATCCAAATGTCAAAGAATGGTAAACCGTAATTTTAAACAATGAAACACTATCCGAAATACTATAGTTCGATTCACCCGGTAAAAATATCGCTTTGTTTCAATAATCGGTAACAACAAAAGAGCCAACAACAATCTTGACACTACAAAAATGGCTTTAATAAGAAGATGTGCAAGATTCGTATGGTTCCGAACCAAACACGTGAAGCTATATGAAAAACACAAAAGCCATGTTATAAACGAAACCAATCCGATTAACGTGGGTTTTCTTCTCCATTGTCAAACAAAAACGCATATAGCAAATTCCCAATTTGAATCAAATCTCATATCCAACAAACCTGCAAACGATTCCAACTTTGAAACAAACGCTGCACAAAATTCCCAACTACTTTCAAACCTTTATAACATAAACGGCATATGTTATGCCGACGTAAAAAAAATTATCGATACAAAAAGCAGTGTTTCAATTAAAGAAGATATAAATTTCGGCATCAATCTATTGGAATATTGTAGAGATATGATGCCCGACGCTGACTTGACTGCGAGACGTGAACTCGTTCATAAAGCCTGGAATCTGATTGAAAATACTGGACAAACTTTAACCGTTGAACACTATAATCTTCTGCTGAGCATCTATGCTCAAAATTCTGAGTATCTTAACGCCGAGGAATTTTTAGCGACCATGAAAGCTGATCCGAATAAAGATACCTATAGATTGATGCTCGATGCAGTAGCTGAGATCGGAGATTACAGCCAAGCTTTAACAATCATGACTAAGATCAAGGACATGGGATATCCGATAAACACAGCCACTTTTAATTCGTTAATATTGGCTTATTCTGCTAATGCCGATGTTGACGGAGCTCAGTCTGTTCTGTTAACTATGGAGGCTGCTAAGGTTGAGTTAACCGCAGCGACTTACTGCGCTTTGTCACGTGGTTTTGCTGCCAAAGGTGATTTAGAGAATTTAGAACGTACTTTAAAGACTGGGAATCTTAACACTAAACAGTTAATGCTAGTTGTTAAATCTCTAAGCGCTCACGGATATGGAAAATACATTTCTCATGTAATGAAGTACTTGCCTAAACAAACAGACATCAAAAGCAAAGAAGTTGTTTACACAATTATGGAATTAACTCATTTAGGAAAAGCTAAAGACACTTTACAGATTGTAAATTTGTCAGTTGGATTTGATAATTTGTTTGTCTATGAACTAGTCAAGTTTAATACACCGATGGAAGAAGTCCTGCAGATCTGTGAAAGCCTCAAATCTTCAGATAAAAAATCATCTGCATTACTCATGATAGCCGAAGCGGCTCTTAGATTAAAAAAAGAGGATGTGGCTCTCCTGGCTTTTAAAACCATGCAGAACCACGGCTTTGAAATAAGACCACATTTCTATTGGCCTTTGCTCGTTAATGCAGCTTCTAATAAACGAGAATCTGATGTGATTAGACTTGTCAAGCACATGATTGATAACAAGGTTTACTTGGATGATGAGACACTGCAGAATTACATAATCCCCTTTTTATCAACAAGAGATCCTATCATCATTGTAAGACAATTGCAAGATTGTGGTATCAAAATATCTCAACTATTGACACCGTTATTGGTGAATCTTTTGAAAAATGGAAATGTTAAGGGAGCAATTGCTTTGACGTATAAAATAAAGGGGAAAATAAACGCAAATATTGTCATAAAGCACCTTTTACACGGGTACATAGTAACAAAGAATGTCAATGGGATTGCTCAATTGTTGAGCAATATTAACTCGCGCAGCGATCAAAATGGAAAATTTTTGCTAGATTTATTGGCCAATGAACTGGTGGCTGTGACCAACGAGGAACTTATCTCCTTTGTTTTTGCTTTTGATAAAAAAAACCTCAAGTTGTCAAAGTCTTCTGCAGAGGCTTTGGAACCCAGAATAACACGAGTAAAGGAACATAAAAATTTGTGGGAAACGTTTCAAAGGTTGATTAATACTGAATCCAGTGGAACGGACGCTTTATCATTCGTATTTATACCTCATCCCAGAGATATGAATGCTGAGGAATTGGAAAACCATTTAGCTGATTTAGAAACTAAGGATATGAATACACGAGGAGTTTTGCGAAGATTAATTCAAATCTACTGTGGTCAAAATAATTTGAACAAGGCTGAGAAGTTTGCTAAAATTTTTGACGAAAGAGAGTACGACTGGACAACTGGGATGATATCTGGCATGTTTTCCTTGTATGCTACTCACAACATGCTTGACAAAGCTGAAATTAGGTACAAAGAGTTGAAGGAGAAGCACAAAGGATTCAAAATTGATGATCATAAGATAATAGACTACGCTACAAACCTTGTTAACAATAAAAAATTTGATAGAGCTCTCGAGGTTCTAAATGAACAAAAAAATATTAGACGTGGTCTAGAGACCGTGAGAAATTGCTGGAGGCTTTTGAATGCAGTAGCTACTGACGGTGATTCAAAAAATATAAAAAGGACTCTAGATTTACTAATTGACAAAGGGTATTGCGAGATAAACAATCATCTACTTGGACCATTGGTTAGAATACATTTATCAAATGGTGACCTAGAGGCTGCTGTTGCACAGTTTAAAGAGTGCGCTATCCTTCACAAAAAATTACCCTTGCAACAAGAACTTATACGTGCTATAATACAAACTTGTACCAATAAACCTCAGGCTCAGGAACAACTGACCGATATATTAGCTGTGATTAAAAGTATTCATGGAAATGAGGCTGCTAATTCGCAACTATTTATGGCTTTAGCTGCAACTGATAAACAAAAGGAACTTCATACATTCATCAAAGTAAGATTCCTCATAGGAATTTATCGATGATTAATTTTCATCGGACTTCTTAGAAATTAACAAGAAAAAAATTCTCTCCTCATTGTCCTGCTAAAGTTATCAATAAAAATAAATGTTCTTTCCAGATGGGGTCTATAAATCAATCGACATTGAAAGTTAGCGTAAAAAAATTAACCGACGAAAATGATTTGTTGGCTTTAGTAACAATCTTGAAAGCAAGCAGAGGTGTGAGGACGCTGAACAATGCTATAATTTATGATTCAATTCTTACTTTGTGCAGTAAGTTAATAACTTAGAAAACTAAATTATACTCAGAGATTAATATTTATTATTATACTTTTATTTTTGTTTTTATTACATAGGTAGATCTGGTGATTACAAAACAGCGCTAGAGGTATGGGAGAAGATGCAGTCAGAGGATGTTAATCCCTCTCCACAGTCTGTTGAAAAGTTGAAAAGTATCCTTAAATCACAAAACGTACCCTTGCCGTCTGAACTAATTTTTAACAAGGGGTTTAAAAAGAAACGCTGACAATATTTTATAATAACTAAATCAGTGAAAGGCATGTACATAAAATTATTAAATCGTTGATAATTAATATATTGATTTAACGCTTTCCCTGAGTATACTATTGTACCGATCCACCAATTCCAGAGCTCGCTTTTTTATTGCATTGTAATCAACACGATCACGTTGCTCGGAGATGAATTTTTCTATCGATTCATTACTCTCTTTTAATTTCTCCAGTTTATCTTCCAAAGAACTTATCTGCAAGTACGTTTCGTTCTTATCTAATTGCGACTTTATATCCTCATATTCACTGCGTGCAGTTACCAATTCTTGATGGCTCAACGGCTCCCGTTCTCTGAGCCTTTCACGTTCGGCGATCATTTCTTCTCTCTTCAGCTCAAACCTCGCCTTAAGTCCATCCAAATCCTCGAGAACAAGTAGTTCGCTTTGTTTCTTTTTGATTCTTTCATTTAACTCGGTCAGCTCAGCTTGTAGCCGCTTCTCTAAGTTTTCCATTTTCAGTAAATTCTGCTGTAATCTCGCATGCTCGTTGCTTAATCCCTCGATACTTTGATCAACATTATCGGGGAGCTCCGGGTCCTCGCTGATTGAATGTTGGACATTTAAAATGGCCATTTCCTCGCCTGCACTAATGTGAGGATCACTTGACATGGAATTAGATATCTGTGTCAAATGATCTACAATCAAGTTCTCAAGCTTGTCCAGTCTTTCAAGTTCATCTTGCTTACTACGATCAAAAGTCACCATAAATTGCTCCATCGCCTCTTCTCGCTTACGCATTTCCTTGTATTTTACGTGTCTAGCTGATTGACTCTCCTCCAAATCCGACTCCAACTGCTCTAGCTCCTGTTCAGCTTCAGCCACTTTTCTCTTGAGCTCGGCAGTCTGTCTTTCAGCTGCAGCAACATCTGCGTTATCTTGTTTCACCTTGGCGAGAAGTTGGATTCTCTCTTCTTCTGGAGACAGTCTATTCCTTTCCTCCTCCCGGAGTCTATCCCTCTTCTCCTCGACCTCAGATATCTTGACCAAAAGCTTTACAGCCTCTTGCTTAGCCTGTGAAAGCGCGATCTGCTCTTCCATGCTCGATTTTTCAGCTGAGAGTTGGTCCAGTTCGTTTTGCATGGCATCTATGTTGCCCTGCAGTTCGATTTTTTGATTTCTTAGATCGTCAAACTTTGTGCGTTGCTCGGTATTCATTCCTTCGACAACTCTCTCCGCGTTCTTCTTCTCCATCTCAACTTCTCTTTCAATTTCACGAAGGTCTTGTTCCTTCTGCCGACGATGTGCAAACATATTCTCTATCTCAGCCATGGTTTGGTCATTCTTAACAGCCAAAGATCTAGCTTCATTTTCTACCGAATCTTTGTCAGGGTCTAACGTCATCTTGTCTACTACAATGTTGTAGTCAGCTAACTGACCTTGTAAATCAGTTAACTCTGCAGCTAGATCTTTGGCTCGTTTATCATAATGAAGAAACGTCGCTCTCTCTCTGCTCTGGCTATCTACTTGTCGTGTTATAGCTGCAATCTCATGAGTAAGTTCTCTTATCTTCAATTGCAGCAGACCCTCATAATATCTGCGGTCCTGAACTTGTCTGCAATGTTAAGAAAAGAGACACATCAATATAGATTTCACAAGTTTTCCCATAAATCGACATCCTCACCTGGTCATAGGAAGGCCCCTGTTGGTCCCAGGGCGAAGACCCGCAATTCCTTGCTGAGTTATCGGTCTATCAAGTACATTGACTTGAGTGGCAGGTGGGAGTCCAGTTCCAAGTCTCCCAGAAGTTTGTCCATGAGTTCCCAAAGAGTTAGCACTGGTAGTGCTAACCCGGGAAGTTGCTGCACTGAGAACTCTGGTAGAAAACGCAGATGCAGAAGGTGGCCGTCCAACAACATTTCTGCCCAGTGGAGCTGCAGTAGCTGCTGAACGATATCCGCTCAGTTCCTGGTTATCCATCTTTGCCCCTCTCCGTGAAGATGGTCTTTCTATTCTACTCTGAGGTCTAGGAACGTCTTCTTGTTCTCTTCTCCATCTAGTTACTGGCCTCTCCCCACCCCTTCCGGTACTTGGCCTTTCCAGGTCCATTTTCGTTTCGAATTTGATTCAAATTATCGAATGAGAAAAGACAAAGAAGAAGGTCGAGGTTGTGCGCACTATAGGCAATCAGCGAGTGGTTAAAAATAGTGACAAGTTTATTATGAAGGGGAGTAATCACGGCTGTGAAATACAGACTGTACTTCTGTTTGTATACACACATGTATCAAATCGTCGTTATGGAAACCGCGCAATGCGCGATGTGCGCGATAGCAGTTTGGCAGGTGGTGGTCAAGCGGTTGAAATCGTATTTGGCCGACTCCCACGCAACCTGTGACTGATGTCATTAATATGCATAGTCATGCTTGGAAGCGCGATAAATTAGATCCTCGTCAAATTGAAACATCCGGAAAGACCTAATCCCGCGACACGGATGGTTTCGCTAATGCAAGAGAACCGTTCAACGACGTCAACATGTGTGGTCGTTAATTTTAAAAGAAATTTTTACAGATATTTAACAGATAATCGATTCTATACACGTTTACGGCACGAAAAATCACATAAATGTCATAATGAGATAATGCTAAGTAGATTAGTCTCCGTAATGCTACTCCTGTTACGTATCTCATGTACTAATGCATTCAAATGCATAGAAATACAAGAAAAAAAAACATGAAAACATTACGTAAAAAGTTTTTTACAGGGTTCTTTCTTCCGTTCATGTAATAATATGCATTTCGAAGTTAGTTTATTTATTTCTCTATAATACCTACTATTCGAATTTACGTATTTCCACGTAAATTATTTGATCGATAGAGACTTGCATAATTTTGCATAAAAAATTAACCACCGAGGGGATGAAGATAATGAGAAATTAGATTACAAAAAACGAGGCACGATTTTATAATGTGGTTTATATTATACATTCATAAAAATAAAATAAATCTTAATCGTAAAGATAATCTCAATTTAAAATCATGTTAAATGAAAAGCAACCACGAAGAGGAACAGTAAGTATAACCAATTTCCATAACGTGAATATTTCGGATGTTTCCCGGGCCGTTTCTAAATACGTTGAAGTATAGTTATCATAGCAACAGTAGATGGCAGCACTTTGTCACTAAAAGAATAAGAACCACACGCGGCACGACCAGTCGACTCAAAGTAGTCAACAGTTGCTAAGCAACAAAGTGACGCGGCGGTTCCCCCAAGTTGAATTAATATATACCCGCGTCCAAGAATATCCTCGGGGTAGCTGCGACGGTCTGCACTATTGCCAGCAGCGACAGTATACCTACGTCGGGTCTTGGGTGGACCGTCTGTCCGTTAGCGGAGATACTTTTATTTAATATTTATTATCGTTAGTTATAAATACGTTGAAAAAACTTTGCCCCCTCGTATAGATGGCTTTAAAATAATTGACCAACGCGGATCTTAAAAGACAAGTGTGTTTATAACTCTTTTATAACACGCGGGTTTAGCATACGATACAAAATATCGTAATATAAAGAAAATTCCAACGGTTACGAGGTTTGTAAACCGGTTTCTCCAACCGATGATAATCGTTGTGCCAAAGAATGCTTTGAAACTGTGACAAGTGTCGTGTGTTTAGTGTAAATAAAATACATACATAATAAACACCTGCTCACATACTGTATACGTATGATATATAGATTATTCAGTTTATCGACGAGTCGAAGTATTTAAATTATTGAAGATTTCGCGATCACGAGTATCCTATTATGGACGAGGAGGAGATCGACGGAATAAAATCGCCTATCAAACGGCTTGGGTCAACAAGAAAGTTACTCGTTTTTAACAGTAAGTCTATCATACATCATCATCACGCGGAAAATAAAAGAAAGAAATAACAAAAAAAAAATAAAAAAATAGGCATGTATATTATTTATGACAACGCATAGTCATGATTCAGCGTCTAAACCACAAAAGAATTGTCTAAACTAACGATATGAAATATTCATATTATCGCAAAATAAAAAATGAAATACGATAATAAGAAAACGGATATAACCTGTTAATACATTCAACATGTTGCAACATAGAATGTTTATTTACATTGGATTTGCAGCTGACGTTGTTGTAGCGTAGATGATAAAATATGTAAATTTTCACCATCGCCGTTGTTTCTTTATTTATTTGTTTATTTTTTATATATATATATAAATTAATAAACGGAAATATTCCGCTTGGCAAACCGAACGATAACAAATAATATATATCAAACAAAACAATAAGGTGAAAACTTTTCATCGCAAACAGCTGCCTTACTTTTTAGCGCAGCTGTTTTTATTTTTAAGTACAGAGTCGTCGCTTAATCATTAAATCAAACGAAACCCGTACCGACGTTCGCTTTCTCGATATATAAGTATTCATATACATGTATTCTTTATGTATCGTATACCTACGTAATTACATATCGTACTCCGATCCGTCGGTTACTACATCAGTTATGTATAATTATAACGTATATATGTATACAAGCTGCAATCAACACGCAACAAACCCGAGCCGCATTCTGTGCATACTTTCGCTCCACACTTGCGACACACAATAAATTAACAAGGTGGCCTCCGTCAGGTAGTTGAATGGCCTATTGAACGATGGGTAACAACTTCCTAGCTATAAGCTGTAGGTAGATTTCCTTAGTGTCCCTTGTTTCCGAACAGGACAGATTTTGGTCTTCAAGGTATCGAAGGTATACCGATATGCACAGGTATATTGTAGATATATGTTGCTTGAAAGGACTAAGGCACATGCGGCATCGGTGGATGACGCTTTAGCGCGCCAGAAACAGCAGATGCTGCGCGGGGCATTCCCCCCCTCTCTATCCCTTAGAGAATTGAAAGGCACGGCCGTAGAGTCTGATTGTCAGAAAGAGCGAGCGAAAGATGTTGCGAAAGAGAGAAGAGAGGGACGGTTCGAATAAACAAAGCAGTGTACACCGCGTACACGCGGCCACTGCGTTTCTCAGGACTTGCCATTCGCGTAGGCGTATTGGCGCCAACACGCTAGACCCCGGAATGCCAATATTCAACTAAGTTTCAATGTTACAGATTAAATAGTTAAATTTACGACTTTCTTAGGTACTATAACACGCGAATAACGGCTTTCGGATCTTCTGTATATGTTGTAAAAATCTGTTATGATATTGAAAAGAAATCTTCCTCCGTTCTTTTTCTTCGCTTGAAAGCCTCGGCGTCAATTTAATGCATAGAGATATATGAAGAGTAATCTAACGTAGAAATGTTAAATACAAAGTCTTTGGAATACTATTGAATAAGTATGGGTAACCGATCCCAGTTGGAATCCCGTTCAAACGTTCGAATCCCGTTGAAAGGAATCGGTTCCCTTTGTAAACTTCGTTATTCTCATCGGGCATCGCCGAGACCAACCGATCCGCTCCGATCTCAACCGAGTTAAGCCGAACCAAACTCCGATACATAAATTTCACTCTTTTCCCTACGGAGTTCAGAGAAGAAGTTAAATCCTCCTTACTATCCTCAGACCTCGACTCTGCCTTGGATGCAGGCGAACTCAGGGATGACTCTACGATTTAAGCGCCCGGATGCAATAAAACAAAAAAACACCAAAACTCTGTCTCATCTATAATTCTTTTGTTTTTATATTCGACAGAGGAGAAAAGACTTGGAATTTTTATCAATTTTGTCAACCATTGTATGTTTCTTTCTTCCAAAGTTTAACGTTCTTCATAATTAGAATAAACGGTTAATACAAACGGTGAAATTTGAGGACTTTATAAAAGGTAATCGCGTGCACTCGAATTTCTAAGCGAAACGACAGCGGCTACCTATTGAATCTTTGCAGCGGAAACGCCCTGGCGTTCATCCGTCGACGATGAAACAGCCGGTCGACACGAGTACCGCACCCTTGACCCTCCCAGTTTCTGACACGAGTTCCCACAATCCCGCTGCGATCAAACGATGCTTTCCGGCACGGTCGAATTCAAACGAGAGTGACCGTACCGTAACCCCCGCTCATATAGTAACCCGTGTGAAGACCCCGACTACATACATACATACCTAAAACGCTGTATTACCGTGTAAATACATACATATGTATTAGCTACAAGTATGTGTATGTATGTAGGTACACTACGATCATACCCATTCAGCGACGAAACTACCGGACGCTGAACCCCGTGCTATAGAGTGGGAGGAATTCGGAGGAGTTTTACCTCCGACAATGACTAGAAGCCGTTGTGTACATAGATATGTGTGTAGATTGTATATATATACATATACATGTCTATAATATCGATCTCGTTATTATAGGCACGCGCGTATCCGAGCACTTTGTTGTCTCTTGCACGCGACTGTACATACGACGTGCATCGATGTGAACTGTGGGTAGGTAGCCAGGTATAGTGTTATAGAGATGTGTGTACGGTTGGATGATTCGCTATGCTAGATATAGTGTGAACATTCTACGTCCGTCCAACATCTCTGCACCTATCGTTTAGAGTTTAACATGAACGTAAAATGTTTACATTTATATATATATATATGTATATACATATAATAAAACACATTTACTACTATAACGATAACTCTTGGGTACTGCCAGTGCTCACAGTTCGGAATTAATTCTCGTGGATCAAATCGATGTAGATACATTATACACATAACCGGTTATTAGTCTATAAATATACAACGATCAATGCCCCTTATATTATAACTTTCGTATATATATATATATATATATATAATGTAAGTAAATTTTTGAATCTTTATTTATAGAATTCTTATAATATTTGTTTCCTCTCGTTTAATTTAACACGATGAAAATCTGAGATGGTAAATGAAAACTCCCATGGGGAAGAAAATTGAGATATATTTATAATGTAATATAAGATCATGAAAATTGGATCTCAGAAGCGGAGAACACAATGAAATAAGAAAGATGCGCAGACGGAGCCGAGAAGGACGGAGCGAAACCGCAAAGAAGAAAGAAGAGTAAAAAATTACGCAGAAACTGCAGGAAAGGGAAAGCAGCGATATCGATGGGAAGGAGATAACAATTCAGGAATCAAAGCGACTAACAAAGTCGTTTGTAAACTTCAACAACTTTTACCGCAATGTACATATTGTAATGAAACTTATGATTATAAAAAATTTATGTATGTGATCATTGTTTGGGATATTTCCGTGAAACTTCCTAACCCTTTTCAGAACTCTGGCTGACGATACTGTAGAGTAAATATTTCCGTAGCTGGGATATATAAATTTCCCTAACCCGCGCAAGAGCGAACCCTGACCTCACGGACTCCCCTCGACACCACCGCCCTTCGCAGAATCTCAGGGTCAAAGTCACAGCCGCTCATTCTCCCGAATTAGAATTTAAAAGTCTCTGTGTGTACAAGGCGAAGGTCAAAAAGTTAAAACTCAAGAGTTGAGACCCCCCCCCACCGTGGTTGCGAGGAATAACAGTGCAGTGGCTCAGAGAATATAAGAGAAAGAAGTAATCAGGAATGTCATTTATTATTTGTTAGGATCTACCGCACGAATAATCCCGCATACAGGTATGTAGGTATTATGAGAAATTTGTATTGTAAATCGAGAGATAAATACTTTCGCTCCAATCCCTCCTCACCGCAGCAGATCGTCTTATAGTTCGTTTTATCCTCATTGATTGACCCGATTCACAGATGCAGGTTACAGCTATAAGTATAGGAAACTGTGGTAATATTTAACACCGTGAACAGCGAGAGTTCAATCTCGCTTTTGACTGGTTAAAAATAGAATATAGTCAAGAGAAACAAGCCACGTGACGAACAGAAACACGATTACACATATGTGTATAGGATACACGAGATACCCTGACATTCTATCTACTGTGGTAGTAGGCGATATTATAGACAGTGCAACAATGGCTAAAGTCCTAAAGTGCAAAGCCAACCCCTAGTGTAAACGCTCGTCATTATAAGTGGTAGTAATTACCGCTGGTGTCGAGGCTGGTATCATATATACACCGACCATGAAAATCAGTGGTGTAAAAACGGCCGTGTAGGTAGGCCTTGATTACAATTTTTAGATCAGTTCATTCATGTATACATACGTTTATATTTATACCACGAAGAAAACAAGGTTTATACCTAACATAACAGAAAAAAACAACAAAAAAAGTGAATGAAGAGGAGAAATGCTGTTAACCTCATTTAACGTCGCGATGTATGAAGACATTGAACGACTAGTTTTGGTGGTCGTTTATAATTATCACATACGTAGCTGTGATCTTGTACCTACCTATAGGTATAATAAACTACGCCAATATTGCACGAGACCTTTGAGTAAGGCGATCTTAAGTGTCGTCGAGTGGTCCTCGCTCCGTAGTAACAAGCGGGTACCTTAAACACTTCTTGACCAAACTTGACTATACCATCAGTCGCTGAGGGCGAGAGAGGGGCGAGGGTTTCGCCTCTTGCCTCTCGCCTCTCGAGGTCCTATAGAGTATATTAAGTGCGGATCGCGTGACGCGACGACTGCATCTCGTGCCTGCCTGTACCCTCCTAACCCGCAGTTTATACCACCAAGTAATACCTAGCGCCGCGGTCCGTCCTCGTCTCGCAATCAGTCAGAGTCACGGCCACGCTCTCCGGTCTTATGTGGGGTGGGGATGGGTGAATCAATGGACGCTCGTTACCCCCGCCATATAACTACAATACCCTCTCTCACCCCTCTACTATACCATATAAAAACACCCGCGCGCACGCATCGTCAAGGTAGGTATATGTGTACATAAAAGCAAGAGCGGATTCACGAACCCGACAACGAGACACACACTCAATCATCTCTCGGTAGGTGCAGCAGCGTCTAAAGCTACGTTGTACATTTGATGTATACGTAGTTCTCTACTCGTAATTAAAAAAGTTTCGAGATTTTGTCGGGGTCGTTGATGCGTGCGGCGCATGTGCATAGTATACCATATAGTATAATATAGTATAGTATATGGTGATGTGGGTGTGAGAGTGCGCTTTCGTTCCCATACCCACTACATATATACATACATACATACTATACTACGAAACGCATGACGACGGAGGGTATTGTAAGTATGAGACTACGGGGCGGGCGATCCGCGGGGTACTGTGAAGACGAAGCCTGCAGTGAGGAGGGAGCGCGGATAGGAGGGAGAGAAGAGAAAGAGGGAAAATCCGGTTGCCTGGCGACCAGTCTTCCAGCCTCCAGTTCGATCCCGTCCACCGAGTGAAACACCCTCTTTCACCCTGCACCCTGCATCTCTTGTATACATACAAACTTACGATAGATATCTACCTCGAACGCGAGGAAACGACAGAACTAGACGCCGAGGCACACTGTGTCGATCGGTACAATTGTTCGACAATTAAATAAAAACTCACGTTTTCATCACTCAAATTTATACTATAGTATAATAACAATAGAGATAAATCAACAATCCCCGTGTGCGTATAAGCCGCATACATACGGGGCTACGAATATAGTATAACGGAGTACATACCGTGGCGAGAGAAAGAGAAAGAGAACGAGGACGCGGAGGGGAATGACTGGAGAGGGGTTAGAGAGGAGAGGCAGAGCGGAACGACAAAGAGAGAAGTAAGGGCGTGAGAGAGGGGAAAAAGAGAGGAAGAGCCCAGAACTCACGATGGGGCGGTTTCAGACGCAATTACCCTCCGATCCTGGAACACGTAAGATATAGGTTGTCCGTGATAGACCGCATTCAGCACTTAACTTGGTGGAATGTCAGGTGCGAGATGATCGTATCTATCTTCGCTAAATCCCCCGCGCCATTCACATGTGATGATGTGACTCGTGAAGCTGGTGGCTGACTACGTGCGTCCAACGTGCGTGAGTGAGTGAGTGAGTGTACGAACGAACGAACGAACGAACGAGTGAACTGAGTGAGTGAGTGAATGAGTGCGTTATAAACACGTGCGGGACAGTGTCCCAACGTACGTGAATTAGGTGCAGTGCACAGAGTGATAATTTTCAGTGCTCCGTGAATATAAAAAGTTTCATTATACTTTTACGCGGGACAACTATCCATCATCATCGGATAGATAAAAATAAATATACAAAGATATAAAGATATAAAGAGAAAGGGTTAAATCCCGAGGAGGAGAAAGCGTGAGAAATATAAGGAAGAAGGAGAAAATAACAATTTAAACAAATATATAATAGCTCTTACGGTTCAAATAAAAACGAACACAATGTTTCAGTGTATTATTCAGCAAAGGAATGGATGGATCCATCCCTACAGTCCAGATCTGAAAGATGTTTTTCCAGGTAAAATTATTATAATCACACAAAATCCAATTATAGTATAAGTTTTCTTAATTATTCCGGGTTTCAAGGTTGTTGAAAAAGAAGAAATAAATCCATCATATATGTATATCACACATTTTCCATTATATGTATGTATATATATATATATATATATATAGCTGTGCGATTCGATCCTTCAAATCCATCATGGCGGTTCGAGAAGTATTCCCAGATTTTCCCTCCTTTAACAATACGCTAGCGATGACAATACTTACGCGCATCATGATATTTACGATCTTCAAGTTCCTGTTTAGTTTCATCTCCGTATCCTCATTTCCTTCCTTGCTATATGTGCGTTATATGCGGACGTTTATAATCGTCGCCGCTCGTACATGTGATAGCGGTAATTCTCGCTCCACATTAATAATACACATACATACATACACTCATACAAAGATACAATATACATATACATAGCAGAGTAACGGCTAATTGGAGTTCCTCGTAAAAAAAAAAAAAAACAAAAAAAAAAAACGAACTCTACGTTTGTTGGTGACTAATTTTTTAGTTACAACTCTAATTGCATGTATACATATAGACATATACGTATACATATAGTGTATATTATACAACGAGTTCAATGTACTCTTAAAAAAAAAAAAAAAATTGAAAAATAAACGAACGAAAGAAAAGGAAAATTTATTAATCAATATGATGTTTTGGATCTGGAACGTGAATATTCTAGTTCCGGGAAAAGAGAAAAAACTGCCAATATGTATTATACAATATCCTCGTGTATGTACGTAAGTATACATTTCTATGATCTTGTTATTGTTGACCCTACGATTAGATCAAAGCGTTGTCTATCACCGCCGGGCATGGGTCACCGAACGAATCGAATAAGGTACCGATATACTGAAGAAAGAAACCGTAGTGTGGAATTATAGATAAGATAAGTATTATAATGTCGTGTCGTGTCGTGTCGGTCAGTCAATTTTCAGATTCGAAGGATTTTACTGTTATGATTATAATATATATCATCAGGAATAGCATAATGGCGTGTTGCAGGATAACTTATTCCTGATTCTTCGAAACAACTACGGTTAATGATTAAGCAGAAACGTATATATATATATAAAAAAAAAAAGATATTTAATGTTTAATATATAGATCACTATATATGAAATAACGGATGTGACATATCGACCACCCGCCTAGTTTTACGAATAACTTTCATATATATGTATATTTATAAATAAAATTTTATCTCAAAGGACTTCCGCCCGTTTTAGTTGTTATTAAGTAAACTAATAGCTCGCTCGAGGCTTTTAATATCCAGTTATAGTCACTGTAGTGTAGTAGCCGGACACTCTGCACCGTTAGATAATATACTATCTCAGACGAATATTACTTCTACTCTTGACATTATATTCTTTATAGCAATTAACACAGGGAAATGCGGTGGTCCCGTTGAAGAGCACTTATTAACCCCGCGTAACCTGACCTTACGCACAATACACTTCAGTTTAGTTTTTAAACAACAAAATGGAGATTTAAGATCGCGGAGTTTTTTTTTTTTTTATAACTTAAGCTGCAAGACTGGCAAATTTAGTCGCAAATACTTGAGCGTACATGGTTTTTTTTTTTCGTTCCTGGAAGTATAGTGCGATGCGCTTTAAGAAACCAAAGTTTTAGGAAAACAACAAAAATCAAGGATCTGGCGCGAAGCCCGCGCTATACGCTTTATTAGTCTTTTATAAGGCTGAACTGTGGAACGCTTAACACATAAGCTACTAAAAAATCAATATAAGTATAAGAATCTTGGTATCCCATTGGTTGATACTGACTTGGTGTATCCTTGAAAAACAATAGAAAATGACTGAAATAATATTTGTAACTCATTCTATTTATAAATATAACGGAATATTATAAATTCTAAAGTCATGAAATAAATTATATAAAAATTAATAATCTAGTTGAAATATTTCATTGATAAATTTCATCACGTCTTTACGTAATGATAATTAAATAATAATAATAATACATATTCCTGCGATCCCTCGCTAAATCGTGAAGGGCGTAATACATGTACATAAGTAATTTGTATATAAGAGTCCAGATTGCGTAGGTACACTTATACAAACATACATAAAAAACGTGACGCGAATAAAGCGAAAGAATTATATATATATACATATAGGTATACCTATAATGTATGTGGGGAATGGGGAAGCGTAGAAAAGAAAATCGTGCGATGGAAAGGAAACGCTGCTGCAGTTTTTATCTCTCCATTTCCCCTCGTTGTCTCTCTATCGCTTATTATTATACGCGCCCCACATTCGAGCCTATCTATAATGTATACGGCCTTCCCCCTAAACGATTTATACAAGTATATAACACATAACAAGTATAATACATAAGTATATATACTTATGTATATTCAAAAAGTGTTTCTTTATTTTTTTTTATTTTTTTTTTTTTAATATTCTCTTTTTTGTTTCTGTCGTGTACGTAACTCCGCGAGAATTATTAACGTCTCGTTAAAGTATTATCTGACAATATTATAAAAACAATCAACATTAGCATAATACATTATGAGAAACATATTGGAAATGGGACACCGTTTGCATAAGGAAGTTAAGAGATATACTTTTATAATATTCTGGGCGTGGGCTTATATGTATATATAGTCTATACTTACCAGTACAGCAAAGCCTTTCTGTACTGCAGCAGTCTTTGCCCTAGGGATTTTAGAGGACGATATATAACCGCGTTGCGTTTGCGTCGCCTTCGTCGCGTCTCTTGCAGGTTTTCCGAATACATAGATCGAGTGGAGTGAGTGAGTGAGTGAGTTGGTCTCCGCGGTACCGACATGGGCATAGCCATGGCATAGGCATAGGCAACAGCAGGAAGGAAGTCGAAGGAGGCGAACGGTTCGTGTCACGTATCAAGTCGCGACGCTCGACAGACGTCGCGCGACGATATGTATATTCCACACCACCGCTCATTGCTACTGGTCGCGCACGTGCGTTGTTCACGAATATTCAATGACGTATAAGTTACGGGGTAAAACTACGTTCAAAATGGTTACGATATGGATATAACCGATCAATGGAAATATCCAATAACTAATACAAAAAGCAACTAATGAGTAGAGAATGGACAGAAAACAGATTAAAAAAAAAAGAAACATGATCACCTCGAGATAAACAACCCAAATGTAATTTCTTTTTTTGTTTTTTTTTAATGAATTAGGCAATAATTTTCGATTTGCATTGGTCTAAGCAGCTACATACCGCTAAAATCATCTGACTTTGTCGCCAAATCCATTAAAAAAGTAATGAAACTTGGGTTGCCTAGCTCAGGGTGTTCTTGTCGCACCATATAATCTCACGGTATGAGTGAGTCAAAGAATTGGACAATTCCAAAGAAATGATGATTCGTAAAATTCCGAAATTGACTCAACTATATTAGCACAGTTTTTGCTAGATATATTATGTTTAATTTAATAACTGTACCTATAGTACATATTTAGAAACATTAATTATTAATTGTGTATATTATGTATATGAGTAGTATGATCTAGTTCCTCGAAATATGTATACATACAAGAGAAAAAAAAAATATATATATATATGTATATATTTTGCTGTAAATATACAGAAATAATCAAAAGCTATTATAAAATTTTGCGAAGTAGAGATGTACAGAATGATACATATTTGTAATTTTCTGAATAAACATGTGTGACTTATTACCACACTCTTCGCCACACACGTAGCGTACGATATACTATGTGTTAAAAAAAGAAAGAAACAAACAAACAGAAAATAAAAATTAAAAATAGGAAAAAAATAATAGCCATGTCCGGCGGATACGCGTGCGTAAAATTAACCAGTATAATTATATTTTTATTTGCAATATCTATGTATACATGTATATAACAATATTCAGGAAAAAATATGGAATTATAAAGCGGGCTTTAACCGCAGGAAAAATTTATACATAATTGAGATAAGGAAAGAAAGAAAAAAAAAAACACTTTTACTCATGTGTCATTGTAATACATATGAATTTTAGAAAAAGAAGAAAAAAAAAAACCAGTTATTTACGCCTACTTCGATTGTATACTTTTCAGTTATAAGAATGTAATTATTTTTCACCTCTTTTTCTACATAGGTATATACGTACTACTACGTGGGTATATACCTATATTGAATTGAATAAATGTAGTTATAGAAATCTCTTTATACTATGTATACTATACACTATTATACTGCTTTCGTAACATACGTATAAATTCTTGTGAAAATTTGTTCAAAAACAAAATTAAAATAACCTACACCACACATTACCTATACACACACATCTATATCTATATCTATCCTGTAGTCTGGCCTAATGAAATCCATAAAAAAAAAAAATTGAATTTTTCCACTGTGTTTAAAATACGTTCTTGCAATGTGGGATATTATAAACTCGTTGCACAGAGTAGATAAAAACACAGTACAATTTGCGTTTATCCTGGATGGCTCTTAGTGAAGTCGCGACAGAACGCGATTGCCGCAAGTCGTTGAACAAACGCAAACATCCTCGAGGATTCCCTTTATTCGTATAATGACATATTGTATTTACATAGGTACATACATACCATACTCACATACGCTGCACGCGTGTAATATACGTATATAGAAAGGTTTAAAGTCCAACGGTATAAAATCATATATACTTATATATATATACATACATATACGCTTCTGTGGTAAAGCAGAGTTATCAACTGGAGCTCTCTCATACACAACGTATATACATATACGCGATGTAGAAGCTGATACCATTCTCCTTCCCCTACACAACAAACAGTCTGACCGATCCGCCTGGTCAGTATAAACTCTCCAGTATACCGTGAGTAAGTGCCCAGACCTCTGTGCGTCGCTCCTCATAAAAATAAACCTACATCTATATACATATACCTACATAGTGCGAATAGAAGGAAAAAAAAAAGGGTACCAGGGGTAAAGGGGTCTGGTCTTCGCTCTGCTCTGCTCTGTTCTGCTCTGCTCTGTTCTACTCGACTCGACGACTCGGCTTGGCTTGGCTTGTCGTAATTGTGGTTAATTTACCGAGGGTCAAACTCACCAGTCCGCGACTTCTGTCCTGCACACACGTCTCTTAGTTAACGCGAGGTTTCTGCACTCTGCTCTGAGAGCAGTTCGTTCGCCGAGACGATCACTTGCTCTTTCGCTGTTTATAGTCTGAGCGTCGCGAACCCCGGACTCGTGTGTCAAAGTCAGTGTCAAACGTTTCGCGTATACGATTCTAGTCTTCTAGTCTTTCGCGGTTAAAAAGTTTAAAGTTTAAAGTTCAGAAAATAATAACCAATATAAAAAATAATAGTAAAAAAAAAAAAAAAAAAAATTTGTACATCATTACTGCACTATTGAATATAGCAAAAAATTTCACGATGCAGAGAATATGCAGTTTCGGTCACGTCTTTATACCGTTGGTGAAATGATCATCGGACAGTCCGCTGCAATAGAATTCGAACCGGAAACGATTATATGATGCCTTGTTATATACTATTAGAGATTATTTACTGACTTAAGTGGACTTTTAGTGGGAAGATTTATACCTAAGTGTTAATATAATATAATATAATATAATATAATCATTAAATCGGTGCATATTACTTCTTCTTCGTCCGACACGCGGATCTGTTAATTATAATTCTGGACTTAATGTGCATTGCCGATGTTATATACTCGTGTAAATATAGTAAATCGTGGCCGTGGAGTGAAGCCTCTAACAATAAGAGCCGTCGAGGGGTCGGACTCTAATTCGCTAAATGAACGATAATTAAACAAAATAAATGACCAAACGTCGTTTAAACTATAATACCTATGTATACATATATTTATGTATGTACATACAATCGCATATATACACGAGATTTTTCTTTTCATGATTAAATACATAAGTGATATCGAATTTTGATAATTATATATATATACATATAATAATTGCATATATATTGTATCGTCTGTAAACACAAACGCGACGTACGTACATACATACATACATACATACATACGGATGCGGTTTAACTGATTTCAGAATGTTTAAACTGACTCTTAAACAGGAGTGGGAGGTATGGTCGAAAGGTAACACACTTTTTTCTATCTTCTATCTCTTGTTTATTTTCCCACATATCTATCTTTCGTCCAACGATCTATACTCTCGTTCGCTCATTTTGCATTCCTTTCTCAAGCGCAAGCTTATATGATTGCGAATACGTATATATATGTATATATATACGAACGAGATATGGCCTTGCCATTACATATACATATAATCTAGGTATGTATGTATATACCTGTGCATAGTATCTATATCGCTTATTTACTCCTCAGTAATGTATTTTATAATTTATCAGACCCTGAAGCGGCCGTTAAGTAACAATAATTATTGAAATTTTATTAAATCAATACAAATCAAAGAAGATCGATATAGGGATGTATATCATTGATCAAATTTTATGTATAATTTGTATAAACGAAGTTTATTACAACTACGTTTATACGAATAAGAAAATTTATATTATATCTATATCAACACTGTGGTTTAATGTGTTTCACTGCACTGTGTATTATAATTACGTGCCTATTCGCAGGATTAGATTTTTTCATTCTTCATTAGGTTTGTGGCGTATTAGCTACGTTGGGGATTGGTTGTCGTCGCCGTTCGTAGTAATTTACTTGCAATATTATATACGTATATGTATATATCGTAAGGAAAAAAATCAACGATCTTTATTTATTATAATTATATACATATATACACGTATAGCTAATATATTATATGTATATATGCTGTTACCCCTTCTGCAAATTGCGTAACGATCATTTAAAGTGCGAACAAGGATATTTTAGAGTAGTGCAGCGCTAATTTCATAAATTACGATTATCATTATTCGTTAATAAGCGAACTTTAGTGAAATTTTGATACAAAGACTAAAAAATATATTTTTTGTTTTTATTTTTTGAAATTTTATACTCTATAAAATCTAATCAAATAATTACTTTCTACATTAGTTACAGATTACTGCGATGAAATTGTAAGTATAACGTTTCTTCTTAAACTTGCTGCACTGTCACCGCAGAACCTCGATTATTTTCTCTAACATTAGTCTAACTTTTATTGATGGAGGAATTTTTTTGATTAGATTTTTTCGAGTGATTTTTAAAAAAGAAAAAAAAAAAAACTCGATTCTTTTAAATCAAAATTTCACCAAAATCGTTCTCCATTAATTAAAGTAAATTCACGTAGGTACATTCTGCACCGGAACTCTTCAATATATTCCCCCTGCAATTTATATGGTATATGTGCGGTTCCTAAAGATCGTCGAACTTTTGTGAAATAAATGCGAATAATTGACTCGTCATCGCGCATCATTTTCTATATATATAAAGCTACTGGCAGTAGTTGTAAAGCCGCCTTTACGGCGCCCCCTTATAATTCGGCAATTAATTTTTCCCCGGTCTCGATCGTCGACCTCTTACAATTTGCTCCGGTAAAGCAGCTTAAAAACAAACCAACAACAAACTTTCACATATATACATCAGCTCTTTATTATGATTGTCTGATGAGGGAATATTGGTTTAATATACCCAAGTTCAATGCTAACTCATAACCGTTTACATTTTATACCCATTTAACGGGATTCACTTTCGCCGTTTGACTCATGTATCAAGAAAACAGACTAAAAATTTCAACATTTTCAAGGATTATAGGCTCTTTAGAACATGGTACACTATACACTGTACCTATTTTCACTACCAGACATATAGTACCAATAGTTAACAACCGCAGCTGTTTTTTTCGGTCTATTCCACCCGCGTCAACCTATAGCTCTAACAACTCGTCCCTTACGCATGTAAATAGCTATACTATATTGCCGACGTACATACATATGTAGTAGGAAAAACTTAGAGAATAGAGTAGAATTAGACTCGAGAACAAAAACTATATATATTGTATACCTACGTAGGTTGTTGACTGGAGTTTAGAACGCGTATTTCATATCCGAACACACGAATTTCCATGCACTGCACGATATATGGTGTACATCTTGAAAAAATATTCAAAGGATTTCCAGAGTAACCTATAACCATGGTTTCTCCATTAAATAAAAATAGGACAAAAATATTTGGTTAATTATTCCAAATAATTGGTATTTAATTTTTTTATTTTTACTAAATGGAATTGACTGTAAAGATCGAGTTTAGATTAAGGAGTGATATATATATATATTTTTCTTTCGCAATTATCATCATGGTGATGATATACATGCCTATAGGTATAAAGGTTGATATCATTCGTGTGGATTTAGACCAAAGCTAGTTGACATTATGAAGGGAATAAGTAAAATACGAGCTTTCGTGCGTGTCTTTTAAATCGCTGACGCATATATTCACTTCACTTAGATATAACTATCCATGTGTGTATTGCAGTATATATGTTTGCGGTTATACTACCACGCACGCACACATGACGCAGGTTTTGTTGCACTAATGCGTTTCGATGCGTTGCCTTTATTTTCCTTGCTTTTGCCTGCTGCAGTTAAGCAAGGGTCGTTTCTCCCGTTGCATCAACATATATATATATCTACTATAGGTTCAACATAAGGGGATGAATCATACTCTAGGAATAAAAAATCGATACGTCTAGCTCGCTGGACGAACTCGATTATTCGTCAATTAAAGTCATCCTGCGATTATTTTCTGTTTTAGTATACTAATCTTTATATACATCGAATAGTTCATTGAATAGATGGATAATAATTTAGTATAGACGTGTTTTAAGATACAACCTTGAACAGGTTAAAATTTATATAGGTACATGTATACCTATTGAACGATTATAAAATAATATAATATATATATAATACAACAATAATTCTATACTGCGAGCTTTACCTATTATCATTATACAACGTACCGACATAACTAGGCTATATACCGACACATTACTACGATATACATATCGGAAATCGCGATAATATACTGCGTAGTGGGACTCATTATCGTCGGTGTTGAATATTACAATTAATTATTATGGTTTTTAAAACTATATACATAATATATAATTATAATTGTAATGAAGAATTATGCAAGCTTGGATTATATTTGTAGATTACGTTATACGATGATCATAGTGAAAAATTGAAATCGAAATGATTTTTTGACATTTTTGTATACTCTGAAGTTTGTAATAATTTTACTAATAACATAATAGAAGCTTAGTTTTTGAATAACTGCGATAATTATTTTATTATAATTCGTATACCGTATTATACTTAAATATAAAACATCGTAGGGAACGCGCGGGTGTAAATATTAAATTATAATAAGATAAAAAATTGAGTATCGACATATTGTAGTGCAGCTAGACTTTCCTTCACGTAAGACAAACCTCGCCTTAGTTTTCAGGTCTTTCTTCTAATTCTTTTACCTCTTCTTCTTCTTCTTATTTTTATTCTTGAAAAATTATAGTGAAAAAGGTATATGAAAAGACTGAAAAGATGGAAAAAGAAACGCTGTACCGATGTTTATTTTTAGATTTCCCGCCGGAAACGAACCTCCCTCTATACCTCTTTTTCATTCTCATTCTCATTCTCATTCTCTGTGTGTATATATATATACACCTATATATATTTCTCTCTCTATAGACTAACAGTGTGCCGGAGTGACGCCGGCTGCGGCTACTCCGTCTCATGGTACCCATAGAATACGAAGTACTACATACTCCATACTCCATAACTTTACAATACACACGTCTTAACCACAAGGCGGTTTGATAATAATAATAATAATAATGATGATGATAATAAAAATACCTACCTATAACTATACAACATGGCTATTACAACGTAGCCGCAATCACATATCCATTTTTGTACATAGGTATACATATATAGGTATACACCTATTATTATATCTATTGTCTAATATATATTGTTTATCACAAAAATAATATATTACGCGATCCAACGTGCACGTCTAATCAATTTTTACATATGATAGGTATATATGTATGTGTATGTGTTATATATACCTACGAATTATATTGATTCGTTGATAACAAACAACAAATATAATACGTACATACATACATTTAGTATGAATTGGTGGCTAAGAAAACTTTACCGAAAAAGAGATTGTCAAAAAAAAAAAAAAAAAAAGAAGACAAATGACTTTGCAGTGTCAATAAAATTGAAAATTATGAAACAGGGTATATAAATTTTCGATTTATTTATTTTTTTTTTTTTTAATTCAAATATTTATACCTAAACAATGTTGATATTTTCATGGCTATGTCAATCACTTTATACATAATTTATGGGTGCGTATACATACATATATGCGAAACTTTTGATCGGAAATGTATACATATATATATAAGTATATGTATACCAGCGCTGCGGTGGGAATCGTCATACTATACATATATATGTAATCGCGAATCGCTAATCGCTACCTTTTTTTTATCACCTATATACACATATACATATATGTATATATGTACTAGGTATATGCCTGTAAAAAGCCAGCTCGTGCGGTTAAAACTTGAAGTGTTTATAAGCTTGTTTATTTTTATCTATATACATATACATATACACATATACATAATCATAAATGTATATAGGTACGCGCGAACTTCCGTTGCGAATTAAAGCCCTGCAGTAAATAATTATTTCTCGATTTATATAAATACCTGTATATATAGATTTTATTTTTTCAATTTTTTTTTTTTTTTATTTCGTTTTTACTGTGGTATAAGGGACTAGTAATTGATATACATCGTTAGGAATCTAATATACTCGTATATGTATATAATTAATATGTATACATGGGTATTTATAAGTATAAGTACGATCAACGAGGAGATATGTTTGCTTTACAGTATTTAATAACCCAACTCTATGCGATCTTGCTTTCAGATATAAGACTGCAGCTTAATGAGCAGCTGAGATGCCTCGATGTTCGAATGGAGGCCCAGGTTGCTCTGGTTGCCGAATTACAAGACTTTTTTCGACGGAGGGCCGAACTCGAACTTGACTATAGCAAATCCCTCGATAAAATGGCTCGAGGTATACAACTCAGGCACAAGGAACAGAAGCAGAAGTACGTTAAAACAAAAACAAAAAACACATTTTTCCATAAATTTTTACACAAATTTTTTTCGCGAGTTTTTTCAATTTTTTTTTTTTTTATCTTTTCTGTTTAAATAGTAAAAAAAAAAATTTTAATTTAATTTTTCCAAATATTTATCACGGGAATAATAATCGTGTATATTCCATCGTAAAAATTATTTAAAAAAATTTTAAATACGGTGAAAAACGATTTTCATTTGTTTTTAATTTTTTTATTTTTTTTATTTTTTGTTTGGATTGTAAAATTTTATCGCTTCAATTAAAAGTCTTCCACAAAAAGAATAATAAAATTGGTTCTTCAGGAGAGAACAGTGGCCTCTCTTCTCAAGCTATGCTTGCTGGCAACAGTTAGTAAACGAGACAAAATCTCTAAGTAGAGATCACGCAGCCCTTTCGGAAGTCTACAGCACTCATCTAGTCGGGAGGCTCAATCAGGTCATGGAGGACGTTCAGCGAATCAATCGTCGCGTAAGTCTATGCCACACGACCCTATTTCATAAGTACATTGTATACAGTTACATGATAAGTAACACATAATACACCGAGGTAATTTTTAATAGAATACAGCATATAAATTCTACATATTTCAAATTTTTCGTACGGTTTGAAGTTCCGAAATATCAAAATTTCGAGTTCATTTTAAAACGAATTTTGATCCTCCGATGTTTTTCGATTTGAAATATTTTTTGAATATGCAGACTACCGGGGAGAAATAATCTTTTCGAAAAATGTGAGATGGTGGTGTGAAAAGTTCAGAATTTTGACCGTTTGGAATTAGAAAAACAAAAAATGTGTTTTTCCTATTTTTGTTTTTTTTATTTTTATTTTTACTCTCTATCATTTTTAGCTATATTTTTGATTTTCATTGATCGAACTGTTTTTATCGTTTTAAACTTTTTGACGTATGGTATATAGTTACATATTATATATATATACGTATGTGTATAAAACGCGTGCTAGACGCGTGATTGATGACATCGAATTGATCTATAATAACAAACTGGTGAAATAATCTTTTTTCTATACTATATACATGCTATATACCAATCCGTATGTATATACCGCGCGTTTTATATATCAGGGAGTAAAATAATCAAATTTAAAAGAAAAAAAAAAACAAAAAGGTGGAATGAAGGAAATAAAAAACAAAAAAAATTTCTACAAAATTACTGGATCAAATACTATCATACGTCTATTATCTAGACATCTACGTACCTAAAAGCTAAAACCCATCTATCATCGATTATAGATAGTTTTAGATCAATCAAATTGATTTTTAAAACCCTGCGGAATTATATTTGTACGAAATTTAATGATGGACTGACCAAAAAGTAAAAAAAAAAAAAAAGAACTGTTACGTTAAATCACTTTTTTTTTTTTTTTTTTATCTTTTATTTCCCACTCTTTGTGTTCTCTGTTTCTTCTTTGTACACGACATCGACTGTTGTAGTAAATGATTCGTTTAAATAAAGAAGCCTGGAGGTTGATTAAAGCTCTGATTAAATCTTGCGAGATTTAAATCAGCTTCTTCATAGCTACTGTGTATATTATAGTATAACGATGATTAATGACTAGTCAAGAATATATGCGTATAAACTATGTGTAAGTATATACTCGATTGGTCAATTTCGGTTTTTCAGTGTCGTGATATCGGCTACGAAACTCACGAAGAAATACTAAGAGTTCTTCACGAATTACATACCACTATGAAGACCTATCAAGCCTACCAAGCAGAGTCAAGACAAGCCGAAACGAAACTACGTGTTGCTGAACAACAACGGAGTAAACTCGAAGTAGCAAATCCACCACCCGAAAAACTTGCTCGTAGTAAGAAGTACAAATTGATTGAGAAGGAAGTCAACAAGGTGAGTTATTTAAAAAATAATAAAAAATCTATACCAGATATAACGTTTTTCTTCGAAACTGAAAACATTTTTTTGAGTTGAGTTTTTTTTTTTACGATGTGGTGTAATTATATTAGCCGTGTATATGATCGCTTCTTTTCGGATAACAATTCGAGAGAGTTAATTAAAAAAATTTAAAAAAAAAAAAAAAATTAAAAAAATACTTTTTTCAAACTTATGGATAAATTTGAAATGGTAAAATGCACAGAGGGAATTGTGTGTATAGGTATTTGGGTCAGTATATACGTTTCGCCGACAGCAGGATGTCCAAATTAGGTATTTGCGTCATCCGCATGCCAATTATCGTCATACCACCATACCAACGACTCGTTTTTGTTCCCGGTCTTGTTCGTTAACGTTATAACATTGACAACTATCGTCGTTCTCCTAGATGAACATTTACGATTTCCTATATTCGGTATAAAAATAATTATAATATGCATATAGAGCTTTCAGAAAATCATTAAATAATTTATATCCATTTTTTCTTTTACGATGTTTCAACTCTTCTTCTTCTTCTTCTTTGCGTCGTTTCTTTTTGATATAACGACATTAGCGAATATTGATTCGGATGATGTTTGCAAGTGTTAGACACGTTTAGATACTGCACGTGTGTCACTGACGTCTGGTATGCGAATCGGGATTTATTCGGGTCTGGATGGCGCCGATTTCTTCAATCTAAATTATCGCATCGCTTATAGGACCACCCGAATATTAGTTTCTTATTTTATTTTTATTTTTTATGTATTTTTTTTCTTTTAATTTTATTTCGTCTTTGGTTTCTGATCCTCAAGACGTACTGAACAGACCTTAACAGATTTAAACATCTGTGTGTATTTTTTGCGGTTCAAAAACTCGCGTGGAAAAATAAAGAAACCTAAACGCTGCTGTTACGGCTATAGGCTGCCCGCTGCAGACTCGATCAGCAAAGCAGATGGTACGCACGCTTGCTTCTCAGGGTGGAGAACGGACCACCACCGCATCACATGTGCCACTGCCCAACCGGCCTCTATGCATATTATACACAAACTCTCTCATGCTCACTTTTGGAGAAAAAATAAAATTCTTTTATACCTCGTTGCAGTGATTTTGTCCCATTAAATTGTCTCGTAAATCAATTTATGTACAGGAATTAATGCGGTATCGTAGTTTTGGAAAGAGTATTTCCTCGGGAGTCTGGTTATAGAAGATTTAAAGAACTTTAAATCGAAAAACCCACATTCCGACCTTACCCAATTTTATTATTCCTCAATTCAACGGTTCTGAACATTTGAAATTCTCTCAAAATGAATTCCCAATTTTGACCGTTCGAAAGTTTTAAAAATCCGTAAGTTTGACTCGACCTCCATGTTTTATCCCCAAATCATATACAATTAAAACCCCTCGGTCCTTGATTAATCTAACTAAAAATCGTACCACCGAGATAAAATATATCAACGAAAAATTCGTAATGTGTATTATCGTTACGTTATTTCAGAGAAAGTCAAAGTACACAGAATCAAAGTTAAAAGCACTAAAAGCTAGGAACGAGTACATCCTTTGCCTCGAAGCATCCAACACGACGATACACAAATACTTTGTTGACGATCTGTCCGATCTCATTGACGTAAGTTTACAAAACATTGAACCATGTATGTAATTCTGTAATATGTTTTTTTTTTTTTTTTTTTTTTTCAAACATAACAATTTTACTCACAAAAGTAACCGCGCTGTTCTTTTATCTTCTGTCGTGTCAAAAGTGTCTTGGAATTGGTCCATTCATAATTATAATGAATAGACACAGCATGATTTACATTATCTTTCAAACTCTGCTAACCGGTATTCTATATACACACGATTTACCCCATTATTTTCTGAACAGTGTATGGACTTCGGTTTCCACAATTGCATTGCAAGAGCTCTCTTAATGCACTGCAGTGCCGAGGAGGGTAGACAAAGGTCTTTGCAAACGGGTGCTGAGCAGTTAGCAGCTTGTGTTAGTTCGTTAGACTCGAGGGCAGATAAGCAGCGATTCCTGGAATCCCACCACGTGGCTTTTATGATTCCTAAGAAATTTGAATTCCAGGGTCAGCGGGGTGAAGAGGTGAGATCATCATATTTTTACGTAACGTTTTTATCTTACCGCCGTTTACCACGTTTAACACTAACCCTCTCACACTGAAGTGTGCGTGTGGTCGTCTCACACCGCATGCAAATCTCCGTCAAAGAAATGGAAAAAAAATTTCATTTCTCAGGTACCCGAACCGGAATTACAGAAAGTGCTTCACACCGAGATGGAGCAAAGGCTTGCCCAGCTTCAACAACGAGTTACATCTCTTCGTACAGAGTCTGAGGAGGTCTGGAAGACTCTAGAAACTGCCGAAGCCAGTCTTCTCGAAATGCTAACAGCAAAGGATTACGACTGCTCTAGATACTTCGGCGACAATGCTGTACCAACTTCGAGACCACCGGAAACCCTCCAAATCAAATTAAGAGCCGATCGCCAGGAGACTGAGGAGTTTTACTTGTCGGTGAGTCCCTTGTTATTTATTATTTTTTCCGCAAACGAAAGATTTAAATCAGAACAAAAAAAAACAAAAAATTTTTTTAATTTAAAAAAATGACGATTGTGTCGATTCTTGTTCAGAAATTCCGCGAATACTTGTTGGGTACTTCGAGGATAGCCCGACTTGATGCTAAACAGGAATACATAAGGCAGACTTTGGTCGATGGTTCAGCGTCTAGTCCGAATCCGTCGATATCGACGAGCAAGCAAAAGCAAGCACGTCGGAAGAGGATTGGTCGTTTACAGATGAATGGTCAGCCGAAATTGTTTGGTGGATCATTGGAGGAGTATCTTGAAAGTACGAATCAGGAGATACCGTTGATCGTTAAGAGCTGTGTGAGGGTGATAAACTTGTTCGGTCTTCACCATCAGGGAATATTTAGGGTGTCCGGTTCCCAGGTGGAGATAAACAACTTTCGTGAATGTTTTGAAAGGGGTGAAGACCCTTTAGCGGATGTTACTGACGCCTCGGATATAAACAGTGTAGCTGGTGTCCTTAAACTCTATCTTAGAGAGTTGAGGGAACCGCTTTTTCCCATTATATATTTTGAACATTTAATGGAACTCGCACAGCTCGAATCAAAACAGGAATTTGTACTCAAGATGAAGGAACTCATATCCAGCTTACCACGACCCGTTGTCATCGTTATGCGATATTTATTCGCATTTCTCAATCAGTGAGTAAATTTTTAATTTTTTTTTTCCTTGTTTATTTCCATTTCTTTGCAAAACGCGTATTTCACAATATATTACAGTTTTAAATCTTATTCAAGACGTATTTTAGTTGTTAAGACTTCTAACGATGATTCCGTTATACTTATTTTCGACGTATAACATTCGTTTGTCAGATTTAAGACGTATTTAAGATGTTTACTCGCAATTTAAATGTCTTTCAGATACTCGATCTTATTTACGAACGTCAACGATGATTTATTCTATTTAAAATGTCTTAACAATGTTTTATAGTGTTTAAATAATGTCTTAAAGCAGTGTTTCATACCATTTCTCAAACGATTTCTAAATATTTTCTCAAATTTAAGATACATCTTAAAAATATGCAGTCGGATTTAAACATCATATATTCAAAAGGTCTGCAGCAGGTCTTCTTATGTCCAAATCACGTCATATCATTCACAAAACGTCTTTCAGACATTACCACATTGTATCGAAGTCAAAATTCGGACCGGAGATCGTATTCACGACTACATATAATTTTTTTAGACAACACATCATCTAGACGTCTTTTTAGATAATTTTCGGCTTCATAAACGCAGTTTTTCGAAATCCTGTAAATGGTTTTCATTAATCAATCAATAAATCAATCTTCATACATTTGCCAACAATTTTAAACGATACAAAAAATGTATTACAGCCTATCAGAGTTCTCTGACGAGAACATGATGGACCCTTACAACTTAGCAATCTGCTTTGGACCCACCCTTGTCCCAGTACCAGAAGATAAGGACCAAGTTCAGTATCAGAACCAAGTGAACGAGCTGATAAAAAACATAATCACATTTTGCGAGGAAATATTCCCTGACGATATTGGCGGTATTCAGTACGAAAAGTACATAAGCAGGGAGCCTGATGATGTGTTAGTAAACAATCTTACTTAAATAACAATATTAGTATCTCTTCAAATAAAAAGTGAGTAACTCATGTCTGTTTTTGCTTCTTCACAGTGACGTAGGTGACTCTCCGACCGACCAGGTCCAGGAAGACATGGACTCTGAAGTGTATCCGTCAGAAGACGGTAAGTCTGTCAGTTTAAGATGATTTGAATGTTTAGAATATTGCAGATGAGGTTTTACAACAATTTGTTTTCACTTAGAATCCGAAAACCTTGAAGCCACAGCACAATTTGACTTCAATGCAAGATCAGCGAGGGAATTGAGCTTCAAAAAGGGAGACACATTGACACTTTATGCACAAGTCAGTAACGATTGGTGGCGAGGAGCTCTGGCGGGTCGAGAAGGATTGATACCTGATAAATATGTAATGCTCAAGATAAAGTGAGTAGAGATAAAGTCATGGGGGACAAATATTCCCAATTTATAGTCTCGAATTCAACCCTTGGATATTTTATTCTTTTAGAGATGAGGACAGAGATCGTGATAAGGAACTTCTCAAGTCTTCTAGTGAGGAATCGATACGAAGACGAGCCTCAAGTTCAGCAGACAGCGCCCTTTCTAGTGGAAATTCACCACTCCTTGGATCAAACTCAACTGGTATTGGATCCACATGTGCTGCAAACACTAACGGCAACAATCCCAAACAGCAGATCCTTCAACAACAGGAAGCAAACAATATGGTACCAGGAATTGCTGTGTGCGCTACCAATTCTCAACCCATCATCAGCCGAGAGGTATTGGAAACCACGGTATAGCAAATAACGTGCCCTTCACCTGCCACTAAAAGTTAATTTGACACGTTTCTGTGTTTTTGTAAATTTTTTTTATTTTATTTTATTTTTTAATATGTTCGTGTTGTTTTTGTTGTTGTTTATGTCGTTGATGTTCTTGTTGGGCGACGTATTGCGCTTATAATTATATAGTTACTGCAGTTCGACACGTGCTCCACTTTCAACGTTGTCTTTGCATTCATTTGCAATATATCGCTTTGTTTTTTTTTAATTTTCATATTTACTGGTACCTCTTGTGTACAGGGTCAAAACTATCTACACGGTGGCACGTTTTTTCAATATTCACTCTCAAAGGCTGTTTGCTTAGTCGAGAAAATTCTAATTAACAATTGTCGAAATTTGAAATTTAAATTCGACAATTTCACATTTTTATTATTGAATGATAATTTGGAAGTGGGTGAATTAGTTGAATCAAGTCACCATGTGGACTGGTGTATAATATCATCGCGAATATATGTTTCAAAGAGTGCATGACCACTTTGAAAATTAAATACGGTACGTAAATATGAATATTTTTTTTTATTTTATTATTTTTTGGCGACACACTCGATATTCAATAAATGTTTTTAAACTGTCGCTTTTGCTGCACATCTTCTGCTGCACGTCGCACCTGCAATAAGTAACGCCCTGCTTAGTTTGACCGCAATATCCAATAGAGTATCAATTCAAGGCTCTTTAGAACTTGCTTGAGAATATATTTTTAATTATGATTCAACTCGCGTATAATAAACTGCTATACTTACCGATATGTACGTATAGTATAATATACGATTTATACCGCATATAAACATGATAATATACATATCTATAATTATTACAACTATGAAAAGACTGACTAAATTGAAACTCGAGATCCCACCTTATAAGATATCGGTATATTGAAACCTTTAACACGGATATTAAAGAAAACGGAAAAACGCGATTATTATTACAATATGTTCCATGTTGAAATGATTTTAACAATTGATTTTGTCGGGTTTTGAATACGGAAATATAAATATTTTATATACATATGTATACAGTATGTATCTATACATATCTACTTACGTTTATAACGATTAAAAACTATAATAATCCTTCGATTAAAATGATAAATAATACATAAATAAACAAATAAATAAATAAATAAAGAAGAAAATAGAGTGAAAGAGAAAGAGAAGGGGAAAGGGAAAGGGAATCGCCGAATAAAACATCAACTTGCTCAACTTTCTTATACCTATATAGTTAGTACACTTGGACTTGTAGAATAATAATTTTTGTAAATAAAAAAAAAAAAAGCAAAAAAATATATAAATATAAATACGAAATACACGTTTGTTGGTATGCATGTGCCTTCGTCTCTTGTCTTCTTGTGCTGCCTATTACACTATTATAGTATAAATCGTAATACGAGTATGGTATATTGCAGTCTGCTGCGACTGTTTTCTGCGTTTTGTGCTGTACACACTCTGCCTAGATAGCTATAGCTATACACACACAATCTTGTAATGTTGTAATGTTGTTTCGTCAAGTCATATATATATATATACTTTCGTACCATCAAATTACACTCGTACAGCTATATACATATACCATAATCCTCCTCAAGTCACTGTTAAATGTTAATATACCGTTATTAAATATCTGGGTTGGTTTATTGTTGTTTTTACAGATTTACGTTTAGTTGTTGCGAAGTGACGTATAGTGTTTCCTCCTGGTTATCGTGACGACGAAATTTGTTATTAACACTTTAGATAAAGAAAGAAAGAAAGAAAAAAAGAAAAACAAGTTAAAGACACGTTAACTTCGGCGCTTTATATAAAACAGTATTCAAAAATGAAAAAGATTCTTTCTTTCTGTCTAAATTCGAAATTGCTTAAAAAAGTAAAATAATAATAATATTATACACATTCAATAAGAATTAACAAGCGAAAGAAAGAAAATGCGAAAAGATTAAACTGTGTTGGTTTTTACGTTCGTTATATATACCTATACGTATCGTGTGCCGCTGAAGCTACTGTCGTGTTTTGTGTTATGAATTTTTTTTTATTGAAGGAGTGTTGATTTGACAGTTCGGTTGGTTTGTGAATCCCATAGAGTACCGTAGAACAATGTCAGTCTGTTGTTGACGAGACGAATGGAAACCACGCCGATTGAGGGAGACTGACCTCTTCTATTAGGCGATTGGAAATTCTTAAATATTATAGGTGAGTAATATGACAAACACCAACAACTCCCACGTTCGTATATATTTTAATTTACATCATCCCGCTGTGCACTTCGCGACTAACGTAATATTATATACTTTCATCCTCGACCTCAAATATGCATAATTAAATATTCATAAGATTTAAACTCAAGTTTAAACTATTATACAAATTATAATAGTATACGCATTGTTAAATAGAACCCTATAACTAATCCTAAAAAATTTCTAATAAACAGTCGCGTAAAACTACGTCGATATCAACCCAACGAATACAATCGTTTACATTATTATAAAACTATACATGTTAGTATTTTTATCATTATACTCACTTACGATCTCACAACAGTTAGTCAAATATATTTACACGTTATATTTGTTGCTAGCGCTAGTAATTGACGCATATAGTCATTATTTATTTTCAAGTAGAACTTGTTTCGCGTTGATGCATGAAATTATATATATTATAGTGTCTAGACCATTGTCAAGTGTGGAAATTTTTTTTTTTTTCGTTTTTATTTTTCTTTTTCAAATTTGGTGGAAAGACTCTGAAATAAGCTTATCCAACTTTTAAAATGTCCGCATAATGAACATTTTTAGAGAAAATCAGAAAAACTTTGAAATTTTTGTCTGAAACACTATGAATTTAGGTTTCAGATAATTCTTCAGAGTATTTTTCAGAGATAAATATCCATCAGGATATAGTGGCAGTATAAAAGTATCGCTCGGTATATTCACATAGCGCGATGATTACCAAGAAATTCATAGAAAAAGTATATTTTTTTTCCAGCTGTATATATTTACTAGATTAAAAATTAAAATAGTTTTAACTTCGTAATTTCGTTATTTTTTTATGTCGTTTGAAAAAATACTTTTTTTTTTACTGTATCTATTTCTTGGAATAAATCGCGTCAAATAACAACCCTGCGATATTTTTGAATTCTTTATATTTCTGTGTGGGTGTTAGGTAGTACTATAGCCATGGTAGTATTGTTGCTGTTGTATATTGTAAAGTGATTAGTTTGTAATACCACGTTTTATATACCTAGATAGCACAAATACTTGGCTGGGAGCCATCCTAAGCATGATATATACACATCGGTTAATCTCTGGGCTGTGTTTTAATGAGTGTATATATCATAAAACATACATTGTGGGATAAAAATTTAAAAACGTATCTTTAAAAAAATTATACAGGTATTCAAAGTCCAGAAAAATGACTAACGACAAAGGAAGTTTTTTTTTTTTCACTGGAAAAGATACTAGTTACTCGAAATGTATAATAATCGAAAACTTGACAAGAATAATCTGGAGCTTGACACGATGATCAAGTGTACCTATATACGTATCCAATTATGAAAATTGAAGAGATACCTACGCTCTACCCTAATGAAATGTAATGTACATACATTAATATAAAACTACGAGAGAATTCAGTTATTTTTAGTCCATAGTGAAGATGTCTAATCACTAAACTATATCTAATTCATAATCTCTTGCTTGATCTTCTTCATTTTTAACTCTTTTTCACCTAGTGCTTAATTTCGTAGTAATGGAGACGTGTGGTGGTAATATAAAGTGCCAGTCCATTTCTGTACTACGACTACAAATGCCGAATGTAAATGGGGTTTCAGATTCATTACTTTTCTCAACCTTCCTCTTTGGCTATATCTCTTTCTATCTCTTTATCTATTTATCTATCTATCTATCTCCTGAAGCACACTCTGTGGTGGTCCGTGGGCAAGTTTTTTTTTTTCGTTCTGACTCTAAGATGTAAATAAATATACATTGCACCCACGCACTCACTGACTATCAATCACTCACACACACACAGACACATTTACTCTCACCCACTTGTACAAATCCAGACCAACAAATACACACATGATATACTGTGGAGCTGCCTGCACGTCGGCCCTAAAATTCGTGCTTCCAAGATTTGGGAGTATAATAACTAAGAACGTGCCAATCATTAATTAATTTACAAGTTATTCTTCCAACAGGATTCTGAGACGTCATCGAAGCCCGTTTCGGAACCTGCAGGTACCAGCGAAGAGGTTGATGTAGTCTCTTCATCTCCAGACTGTCAAACGGACGTAGCCCGATCATCAGGAACGTTAGAAATCTACGGAAATCAAGAAGATCATACAGAAGATCCTGCGAGTGCGACAGGGGGTGAAGTTCAGAACCAACATCAACACCATATCAACAACCGGCAGGGAAACCGTCATAGTTCACAACCCGAGGATCATCTAGACGTAGCAAAACGAGGAGGGGCTTGCAGAAGACAACATTGGAAGTCGCAGAGCATGGGTGGAGAAGTTCAAACAAGCCCTGGACAGTCATTGCAGAGTTCTTTGCAGGTTCCACTCACCGATGACGAAGACCAGGATGATGACAGAGAGAAGACCACCTTTTCAGCGAACCGGGAACTGTGGCAAAGACGTGCAACTTCTCAAACTCATTTAAATCCAACTCCTCCGGCATCTGCAACCAAATCCTTCCGATCGTCCCAACAAGAATTTCGTGAAATGCGACAAAAACACACCCCAGATTTGGTTATGGATCTTCCTCTGTCAGCCCAAGATACTGACAACAAATCTGCATCTTCTAGCAGCCTTAGCAGCTCAGATGACGAGTCAATCCCATGTGTTATCACCACTCCACCTCAACCAAGCCGTGCTGAAGCCGCAACTTCGCCAACTGGTGGTCCAGAATCACCAGACATGAGTACAGCAGCTGAAAGATTCGCTAAACAGAATCAGTGCACATTGAAAAAGAACACTAAAAGCAGTGCAGCTTCAGCATCTTCGGAATTGGGAAATGGGGGAAAGTCCAAAGAGTGCAGTGACCAGGAGTCTGATGATCATCACCGTCAGAATCAAAATCAGTCCATGCAGGAATCTGTGGATACCAATTTAAGTACTTCAGGAATAGTTAAATCGGCTAGTTCAACGCAGATCATTGGAGGCGAGATTCCGAACCCACTCAGATCACCGTTACCTCCTAGATCAACGCCAAAAATTGCGGCTAAATTTGCCGACATGCATCTCACTGGAGGCAGTCAAGTTTCGTCTTTTAAACCACAGGTTAAAGTTAAACCGACTTTACTTAGGAAACCAGTGTTACCCTTTCCCCATCCTCATATGAGCCCGGAACTTGCTAGGAAGATAGAAAAACAGGCGCAGAGCACTGAGCAGGCCAATTGATTAGTTAGGGCGATGGATATTCTTGATCATTCGCCTCCGTCCGCCAGCCCGTCTTCCCCTTGTTCTCAGTGTTTTTCTTCGTATTTTTTTTTTCGTTTTTTTGAAATGGACCTATAATACTCTTACTTGCATTTTTTTTTTTTTCTTGTTTCACATTTTAGACATTTTTAGCCTGTTGATCCTTCGCTGATATTTCTTTTTTAATCAAATGACTCGCTGTTAGACGTTCTAGTCATTAAAACTCGAGTGGAAGTTCAGAGAGATATAGAACATAGGTGTGCTAACGATACTTTGAAAATGCATCGAAATATAAATTAGGGATTTAAGTTATTCTAACTTTAGGTAGTAATAATAGATATTAAACATATACCTATACATATATAAATAATATTAAACTTTGAACGTATAACGCGGTAATTATGGGTATATAAGTAAATATATTGAAACGGATTTTCATCTCAATGTGTATAAGGTTGATTATTTTATCGCAAATTCATCGCGTGTTGTTATTAATATACTTAACGATAATTGATTATCTAGTTATTGACTGTCACTAATTATATTATTACTATCATTATTATTATTATTATTATTATTATTATTATTATTATTATTATTATTATTTCGTATACGTAAATTTCGATAGATGTTAAATTACGGTCGATTATTCAGACACGTTCCCTACTATTATTTTCCGGATATTATACCTTGGTAGAGAGAAATATTAAAACTCCCGTTACTGTTTTAACAATGATTTAAATTTTATCTATTATATTATATATCTTGTGATAGGATCTCGATCGATATACAGGGATACAGAAATAGATCAAAATATAAACCGTACAGAGTATAATTACTAAAATATGTTGTTTTTTTTTTTTCGATAGAAATAATCACGTGGAAATTACTTTTTGTATTAATTATATTAAATTGAACTTTGGAATCACGAAGAGCTTACTAACAATAAAACTTATTAGATATTTAAATTTGGAGTAAACGTTTTATAGACAAATTGTAATTTTTTTTTTTTTTTTTCTTGTTACCTAGGATAACTGTTTTGCCATTACATACTCTGTACAAGCGAAGTCAGTCTTATGCCCGGTTGTATAAAGAAAGTTATCCCTAGGTTAAGACTAACCCATGGGTTACCCCGTGGATACCATTGTTGACAACAATCGGATTCGTTGGGTAACTCATGGGTTAGTCTTAACCTAGGGATAACTTTCTTTATACAACCGGGCATTAGTAGGCTAGAAAAATATGAATAGAAAGGAGCGTATCACGCACAAGTATGTATAAAGATAGATAAGCGTGTATAGATATTACACATAGGTATATTTCTAAGTGGTATAGGCGATGTTCGATACGGAGTGGATGTTCGATATATGGGAATATAGAATTTAAAAATTCAACGATTAATGTCTGTAGCAGATTTATAGGGCACTCAACTTCTCCATTAACAAATACCGATATAATAATGCTATCATTGAGATCAATAAGAATGATCGGTAGGTAAATTTTTCTATTATACATACGTCAGTTAAGTATCAAGAAAACTTATATTCAGCCTCAAAATAAATAAAAAATAAAAAAACAAACCAAAAAAACAAAAAAAATACTCGTGCGAGTCAGCTGCGATTCTTTCGGCTAAAAGAAATCTGTTTTTCTTCCATTTTTCTTAGCACTAAACTAATATTGCATTTGAAATAATGAACTTCAATACTCTAGCATACTCCTATACTAATCATGTCTCACAAGACCGTATTACTCCGTACTATAAACTATAACGAGTACCTAATATTCTATAACGATACTGCAGGCTATATTTTAAGTGTTACAGTATATCCCACACCCTCTGCTATACAACGTAATAACATTAATAAATCAAATACATGATAATCTTAATAATAATAATAAAAATATCGAAAAAAAAAAATAATAACAAAAACACATGCTATAGCTATATTCATACTCCTAAACAGCATTTGCGCCATACGTTCTATACGGTTATAGATATACATATTCTTCGAAGTTAAGATGTGTTAGTTTAATGATTAATTAATTCATTGATTAACAGATCGCTGTACGCTTGTTCAGGGTGGCTAGTTGAATAATTACATAAAAATTATAGTTAAAATAATTATAAATTAATAATAATAATAGTAATAATAATAATGATAATAGTATATATAAATATATCGTACCTATCTATATCTTTAACGTTTAGTTTTTAGAATAATAATAATAATTGTATAAATATCGCCGTGGGTGCAAGAACTGCTGACCAATCCCATTAAAATATACCAAAGTAAATCCCCTCGTCCTCATCCTTCATGTCTATCCGAAAGACTCTTATCTTTTTCCTTGACTTTCATCTATTCCCGTGACAATATCATTATATTACCAACAACTACAAATCTAAATGTGTTTTTGTTAAGCATGAATTATGATCATACGCTGGTTATTCAGTTCTTTATTTAATATAAGTCTTCATTCGCATACCTTACATATAAATATATATATACACATACCATAGAGGAATTTTCATGAATATAACTATCTCTGTATTATAGTCATTTTCTACTCACGCTGAATTATAATTATATTATACCTATTATACAGATATACATATATTATATACATATAAACCGCATTGATTTTAATTAATTTAATTTTAGCATATAATCCAATTATATTATAATTGTATGTATACCATCGTGTTGGTGATTTTAAGAAAGTGAGAATACCTAATCTATATATTATACTATATTCATACACACACACACATATATATATATATATATATATATATATATATATATATATATATATATATATATATATATACATATACATATACATATACATATACATATACATATACATACGTTATAATAAACCTCATGGGTGTTAACGATAATAATAATAATAATGATAACTAAACAATAATTATTATTATAATAAACAAACGTATGCAGACTATATATGATTATTGAAACAGAACAATGGCAAGTTTCAGTTTCTATTATACACTACCCTTGCAATTTTCCTTCGAATTTCAAAATATATTATATAATTATTATTCCTCTTTTTGAATAGTAATTAGTAACCGGAAACTCATGTTACATATACCCAACCACGCAGGTGAGTATAATAGAAAAATATATACAAAAACTAAACGCTTTTATTTTCGCATTTCTAAAGACTGTTTGAAACGCGAGTATTCAAAGCGTTGATTTTTCGTTATTCAATGAATAGCAAGATAAACATATGAATTAGATTTATGAATAAGAATCTTAAAAGTAGTTAATTATAACGTTTATTTATATAAACATTATACCTATCTAGGGGAGCATTAATAAATTTGTTTGCTTCATTATGAAGAATTATACAACGGAGTTCCTCATGTCTGTAGGAAAATATCATACCTCATATCTACGTTGATGCATTAAATATTTTCTTAAGACGCGCCGAATCCATACCATTGCGATAATTTTTAGCGCGTTGCGTCGGCGCCCGCGTTATTTCGCGCATGAGCAAGTCGATTGCACTCGGTATAAATTGAGATGTAGCTTTTTTTCTTTTCTTTATCAGCCTGGGAAAATGGTGGAACAATTTTCCACAAGCTTAACGAAATCAATATAAAATATAAATCAACGAAAAAACAAAGACTACAAAAATACAAACGCGCGCTGTTACCATAATATAAAGTCTCGGCTATTCCGGAATCAAAATCAAAAACCCATGGTGCTTTTGTCTGAATCTGCAGTCGAGAATAATGTCAACTCTCAAGTATGTATCTAATTTTGACGTGATGATCACACGGGGAACTTAACAACATCAATGAACTAAGAAGCTCAAAGGGCAATAATCGAATGAGAAAATTAAAGAAAAATAAAAAAATAGAGAAAATTTCTGCAACGAGACTCACAGACAATTGCATTAGAATACTAGATGAATATATATAATAAGTGGCATAGATATTATGAAATTATGAACTATATAAATAGCAGAAATAGTATAAAATCTGATATAACAACGCTACAACCACTGCCATCTAAATCGTAAATGATCCCGCAAGCCAAATCAACTGTAGAGGACGATGGGTCGAAGCGATGAGACAGACATGCAGGAGATACTTCAGAATGTATTTGGACCGGGTGCTATAGCCGAAGACAGTACAGCGAGCGAGAGCAAGGACCGTTTAACACAACCGGTGAAAACCGGATACACGAGGTAATGCTACCTCCCCCTATAGGATCCCCATGCTTTTTGAAGTTATTATACCTCTACCCTCATGCAGTAGAGTAGAGCCAGATTCTAAAAATTTTAGATTAAAATAATTGGAAAGAATTCATTTCAGAGGAAAACGAGTCTTTACAATTCCTTTTTCAGTAGGGTCTCGCAGTACCTCGGAACTGCGAATGATTACATGAGAACGGTACTCATGGAACAAAAAGAATGGGTAACGACAACAGAGGATGTCCGTCCTGGTCGTATCGGACCTAGACTTGCACGATTCGATGTCACAACGCACCATGGTCTCTTCATCGTGTCTCCAGACAGACTGAGCGTCAATTCTCAAAGTAACTTCAGCACCATGAGAGCAAACGTTGGTCTCTTTATAGGCAAGTGGATGTACGAACTTCAGCTAGGATCGAAAGGAGTCATGCAAGTGGGCTGGGGAACGGCTCAGTGCAAGTTTAGCCAAGAGTCTGGAGTCGGTGCGTTCTCGGGAATTATCATCATGGTCCTCGATCTCTTTTTGTCATTCACGAACTGAGTCTGATCTGCCTTTTCTCTATATCTCTCATTCTCGTCGCATTAGTTTTACCAGTGATTAATTATTGACTCACTGGTAATCAGATGAAGCAATGAGAGGAGAATGCCTCGCAGTAAACCTGATTTTCGCATGTTTTCAGGTGACACCGTAAATTCATACGCCTATGACGGGAACCGGGTTCGACGATGGAATGTGACAACCCATAAATACGGAGAACCATGGCTTTCCGGAGACATAATCGGCTGCACTTTAGACCTGGATAACGGAGTGATAGAGTTCTATAGAAATGGAAGACCCTTGGGTAAGGCGTTCGAAGGTATTTGCACAGGACCTGGAATGGTCTACTTTCCTACCGTTAGCCTGGCCTTCACTGAAAATTTGACGGCAAATTTCGGCTCAACACCTTTCCGATACCCAATCGAAGGCTACGCTACTCTTCAAGCCGTCCCTACGGGTCAGTTAAACCGAGCAGTGCTGCTTTTCGAATGGCTCCGAAAGCTCATTCGCCTTATTGAGGTTGGACGAGAGCCCAGTCTTGAAAATGATGATGAAGAAGACAAAAGAACCGCGTCTGAGACCATCAGCCAAGACGCTTTTGTTGGCTGTCTAGCGAGCGCCATCCTCAGGAACTTAGCTCCACTTTTGGCAATGCCTTACGTAACTGAGGCTGTCTTTGTGCCCTTCTTCAGGGAGTTATCAAGTTCCGGCGAGAGTCCAGCTAAAGGCGCTGACTCAAATAGGATTAGAATTTGCCTCGATCTTCTTTGGACTTTTCTGGAAGAGGCAGAGATAAAGTCATGCCTTGAGAGCACTGTGGTCTACTTTTTATCGGTCTTCAGACATGTATCTCTTCAACTAGAGTACCCTGATCAATGCAGGAGCTTAATTATGCTCACAAATCTCTGCCAGCATACTGCTACTAGACAACATCTACTCCAGTACATACTCTTCGACAGAGTTCGATTCGCGAACTTTGTCCATGTAAAACCTCTCGACGAGAGCGGACTTGCTGAAGTTGTTGGTACCACTTGGTGGGAAACTGACCCGGTTGATACCTCTGTAGAAATCAACAAGAAACAGTACCTCCGCGCATGCGATCGCATCAAAAACGCCATTTCCGGTGAGCACTGGGTTTTTGACAATGTCAAATTGCCGATTCCATAGGGTACTTATTTATGTCCTACGTTCGTTCTTGCAGAAGTTGAAGCACTGCAGGTCGAGTTGTTGGTAACGCTATTAGATAACAATGATGGGACACCAGTGTCACCATCATCGCGAACAATCTTCTTGAAAAAATTCCGTAGATTTGTGCAGGAGAATTTGATTTCGAGTCGGGTAAGTAGGAGTTTTTAATCCAGGTCGCTCTAAAGCTGTCTGTATAATACCAAGCATTCAGTCTGAATTCCTACAGACGATGCCGGTACTCCAGACTCCGCTTCCCATCACGCTTTGCTGTTTTCACCGACTTCTGGTTGCCTTCAGGGTACTTTGGGACGCGGAGATTGGTTCAAACCCCGTATACGTACCGTGCAGGTAAAACGCACTGCAGCCTGTAAATTTCACTGAAACACTTCATCTGCAGAGGAACAATCTGCACCTTTCATCTTTCGCCATATTCGTCGCAGGGCTTTCTACGACGCGTCTATCAATTACGCAGGGATCGACAGACTGGGCGGCGTTCTTTCTCATCTGAACAAAACCTACAAAAATGAGCTTCTTCATCATCTCGGACCCGAGCACGAAGTCCTAGTGGCGATGGACCAGACCCAGGATCAGTCGAACGCTTTCTCCGGTGGTCCAGCCCGTCTGGGTGAGCTTCCCTTGGTGATTCCCGCCTTCGCGAGGATGATAAACGTCAATACAACGGGTCCAGCAAGTCCCATGATCCTCGAGAGGCTCGGCTACTTCCCCTACAGCCGCGAGGACCGGACACCAATGCGATTGGGACCATCCGACCCCGCAATGTCTCTCCTCGAACTTCTTGACGGGATAATTTTGTTCTACCACGTTGCAGCGAAGAAGCAAATTGCCAAGGTTGCTAGCCTCCGCGAGAGCATGGGCGAGTACGTCGTCGCAATGACCGAAGTTAAAGCTCGACTTGAGCTGACTAAGAAACAGCCAAAGGACCCTGACGCAGTAGCGATGAATCGAGAACTCGGAAGAGCAGTGAATGTCTTCGACACAAAACTGGCAGAACAAGCAAGACATATGGCCTGGGTCAGGGCGGCTGTTTACTCAAAAGAAAAGCAAGCGCAACTCGCATGGCTATTGAGAGTTGTTACCCTCACCCTCACGTCTGCTAGTGAGGAGGGAAACATGTTTAGCTTTGTGCCAGACTTTTATCTCGAAGCCATGACCGATTTGAGCGTTGGGATCAGGAACCACGTTCATCCGACAGCACCGATCGACGAGATTCCCGAACACCAAGAAATGCTTGTTGAAGTGGCCAGCTTCCTGTGCAACCACTTCCTTGATCCACGCATCATCCACGCCAACGCTAAGGACACTCTTATCCTCACGCTGGCCGGATTCGTCTCCAATCCATTAACTCTTGGATCCCTCGAAAGAGTCCCGATTGATTCCAGGATCAAGGTCGTTAATAGCCTCCTTCGACCGTACGAGAATAGAGCATGGGCTCAGTCCAATTGGGTTTTGGTCAGATTCTGGCAAGGATATGGCTTTGCTTTTCGATATGAGAAAAGTCCACATCTAGCGAAAAAAATCGGACCTAAGATGCTACAGCAGGAGTCCATTTCACAGCCAATAAGTAAGTAAAATTTGTATCATATACCCTCGTAGGGTTTGGAATGTAAAATTACCAAGACAACATTCGTCTTACGTCTGCAATCTCGTTTAAAAGCAAAACATGAATTTGAAGATGTGCTGAAGGGAATGACTGAACTCAGGGTTGTGTTTTTAGAGATTGAATTTAATTTGCTTTCTCATGTGTACACTACATTTTACAGAGCCATGCCCATCTCCGACGTATCAAAGCCACGTGAGGAATGCTCTTTTATTGAACCCTACAGCGACAACGCAGTTTTTGAACTCACTACTGAATCAGTTAAACTGGGCTTTCTCAGAGTTCATAGGGATGCTACAAGAAATTCAGAACGTTTCATCCAGACCTGAGAGAGTCCTGATCGAATCACGGCAGCTCAAGATCTGCGCGACGTGTTTCGATCTGGCAATATCTTTGCTAAGGGTCCTGGAGATGATCGCTACACTGGCCACTGGCATATTTACCGACGATTCTCAAGCTTCGAGTGAAAATCTTCTCGCCAGACTTTGTCAGGTGATATGTCGTCGATGAATTCAGGTCTTTTGTTTAGTATTTATAAGAAAAAATCGCAAATTTTATGACGTACACTAATACTCATGATCTCTTTTTAATCCTAGCTCCTTTGCCAAATATTAAATCGTGTGAGCTCGCAGTCAGGCTGCTTCCAGCACGTTGTACTACTCGATATTCCGGACCTGGAAACTGTCGACCACTTCCCAATCCTCGCTGCAGTTGTCGGAATTCTGTTGGTTTTGCTCAAGGAGGACATTTCAACTTTCAAAAGTAAGCATCACTGAAAGTCGATTTTGAAACAGTTGATGAAAGAACTCTGCAGATAACACTGTGATTTTCGATGTTCGGAATTTAATAACTTGCGTGAAATATGTGGGGAAATATTTATTAAGTCTTTACAACTTGCAGCAGGACGTAGGGAAGTGCCTAAAGTGACCAAAGCCCTGCTCACTGAGCCGAGTTTTCAAATCGGATCGCTTTATTTCGTGCTGGGTGATTTGAAACCGAAAAATCAAAAGATCAAAAACGTGAAACCATTCTGTTTCCAATATTGTGAGTAACTTGTTTTATTGTGAAAAAATTATGAAACAAAGTCTCGATCATGTAATAATGCAATTTTCAGATAAAGACGATGTGACCGATCAGGAAATCAACAGCGTTCGTGAGATGATAAGATACTTGGATTTGAATCGAACGATGTTAACTGACACGAAATTGTTAACCGATGATGAAAATATTTGTACGATTTGTTACGCGTACCCAATATCGGCAATTTTTAAACCGTGTAATCACCGTTCGTGTCGAGCTTGCATCGCTCATCACCTTTTGAATAGCAGAGAATGTTTCTTTTGCAAAGCAACAATCGATCAAGTCAGAGATCTCGAAGGTGACTTATTGCACGATTTCACCGCCGATTACACTATCCAAAATCCTACCACGACTGCATCTTAAATATAAAAGAAATAGAATTAAAATTGAAGAAAAGAAAAGAACAAAAAAAATCAATCGCAACGAAGAAACTTAATGTACAGTATATAGTAAAGAATAAATAAAGCAGATTCAGATTAATAAAAGAGATACATTTTATTTATAAAATAGATTTAAAAAAATGTCAGTCTTAATTTAATTATGATTAAACATACAACAAATTTATTCATTGTAAAATATTAATCAACATATAAAGATAATATCTAATGAGATATTTTATCGTATGTTACGATAATTACATATTATACATATAGAACGATTATTTATTTTTTTTATTTTTATAGCTACACCATGGTCGATGCTCTAATATAATCTGCATACATATGTATACAATATAGAAAATTATCACAATTTGAAAGATTTTGATATCTCTCGCTCTCTGTTTGAGCTATTTTTCAGGATTTAAAAGCACAAACTATCTGTCAGTCCAACTCTGAATCCCGTGATCAAAGCCGGGGTAGGTTTTTCCCTGAGAATATCTTCTATAGATTCTACGAAGACAACACCGCAGACAAAAGCGCCTATGGCTAATATAAGGACGGCAAAAAATACTAAGAACTTGTCTTTGTTTAAGCACAATTCTGGATCTTTTATCAAAGTATTTTGCAGTAGACATACTCCTGGGAAAAGGAATATAAAGGCTGCCGACAAGGAGCCCATCAAGTTTATCACAGGTGAAATATCAGGCACTATTATAGCCACTACTAAAGTAAGACCAACCCAAACCAAGGTCAATATTACCTTTGGCAACATAAGACTTTGTACATTCTCAGAGCAGAGACCTAACAACGCCTCGCGACCGCAGAATAGAATTATCGGATAAGTTGTGAAGTTCTTAATAGCTATCGCCACTATTGCTATTGTCAAAAAAGTCCCACCGTCAGAATATCCCTGCAAAATATCACCAGGAACATGTCCAGTACCGAATGTTGAGTAACCGAAGATTCCGGCAATCGTATATGCAATGAAACATATAAGCATACTGACGATTGCGCAAATTGTGAACCTTCCAGGTTGACGATTCTTCATGCAGGCGTAAGTCGGTATCACGGACATGTGGCACTGCATTATTTAATAAATGTTATTATATATGTTATAAAATTTCAGAATTTGGAGTCAATCTTACATTTATACAGGATATACCATTTTAAAATACGCATTGAGATATCTCGATAACTAGAGATTCTTTTCAAAAATGTTTCAGACAAACATTGTATTCTATAAAGTAATGTATTTTTTTCCGTATATTATGAATCTGTACTAAAAAATAAGGGTTCCTATTCAAAAAACAAAAGTTACCTTATAAACACCCCATAAAATTCTATAAAAATTCTAAACCCATAGGATTATCAAATGTCCCCCTCAACTTTTGTCTGAAACATTTTTCAATACTGACTCTAGTTTTTGAGATATCCTAATGCGTGATTTAGAATGGAACACCCTGGTATATAACTTTACGAGTTTATTATCGAAATTCGAGAGACATTCAATTCAACGCTTCCTTAAATTTTATCGCATCTTCCATTCAATTTTTGTACTCGTATTCTAATATGAAAGAATTTGCCCACTCTTTAGTTTTATGCATACCTGATAGCTGAAGCAAACGACTGGAACTATTTGGAATATTTGAGTCCAATGATCTGGCCACATTCTCATAGGTTTAGAGGGTTCATCATTCATGATATTGCTTTTGTATATTATCAACCATACAACGTAAATTACCGCTACACAACCAAGAGAGCTTGCGTAGCTCAGTACATCTAAACTTCTTGAAAAACACAATGGAAGAATGAAAATGCAGCAACTGAGTGTCGTTGTAAATCCTCTTGACAAATACCTGGAAACCAAAAGAGGATCAGTGGATTTTACTATCAAAAATAATAGTTTAAAGTGTCTATGGCATATGCAGAAACTTTTCAAGCAAAGTATCAACAGATATAAGAAAAGATACGTTTTTTTGTTAATCAAAAGTAGAGGTTTATAATAAGATAATAACGAAAATAATATTACCAATAATGACAAAAGTCATTGCCAATATATGTGGCTAATATTCTATCAAATTGGTCGCCAATAATGATTAAAAATGTGACGCAGCAGCCCAAGCTATAAACAGCAACGCAAATGGCGCAAAATTTTAAAGATTTAGGTCCGCATAATCCTGCTAGAGTATCCTGCATGGAAGAACTGTTTGTAGAATCGCTGCAGTAAGCCAGAATAACAATTGCAGCTGTTATAAAAATAAGAAAGATCAACTGCACTGATACGGCAGTTATAATTCCTCCAGTTTTGTCAAATGCTTGAGGAAAATTCAGCAGACCAGCGCCCAGCGTCGCATTGACTAACAGAAAAACTGTAGCCAATGATCCGACACCTGAATAACAATAAATTTTATTTAAAAATATTTTATACTGATTCCAAATTAAGCCTGTTTCAGTTCAGGTTTAGGTTTCACTTTATTTACATGTTTGGTAAAAATAGAATTCCCAATTTATGTACTAAATGAGCTAATTGTTGTAGAAGTTTAATGTATGTATGTACAATGTATGTAACATACCGCTGTGACATTCTTGACTTGATTCATTAGATGGGCTAGCGGCTGTTGTCAGAACAGTTTCATTGCTGACCAAACGTTCGTTGTCTCTTCTCAAAAAATTCATGATGAAAAATAAATTGTATATTTTGTCTTTGACAAATTCACTGCAACATAATATGGTAAAGAACAATTATATTATTATGGTTGCGATAAACGAGACGGACTTCCGTCGTTTTGTATAAATTAAACAACGACCTATGCATACAGATATCTCGGATCAATTGTAATAGGTCAGAGGTCGACGAGAGGATAAGTCTAATCTCTTACGCATGTTAATATATGAACAAATAAATCTTTTATACCGAATTTATGTCACGGAGGTATTGATAAACACGTGTGGTTGTGGGACAGGGTCTAATGTACAGTTAGTTCTCTAGTAATAAGCAAATTCCTTTATTCTATAAAAGTTAGTAGCGTACAGGCAGTCTGTTTACATAAATTATAGGTATTACATACGTTGCTTGGCTACATAAGGAAGACGGAATACGTTAAATAAGATTATTGAGAACACGAGAGCCAAGTTTATTGACTTTATCGATCGGTTGCGATTTATTTAATGCCAATTTTACTGGACGGAGAATATTTTCGCTGTCACTGTGTAACTGGATGCCAGCTTTGAACTTGTCTTGTTGTGATGATGCTTGCGCATTTTTGTTTGCGCATGCACATGGCGTAGATACGTCAGAGGCTATTCGATATTCAAATGATATTGTGGGAAATGGAGGAATTTTCATTTTTTTTTTTTTTTTGCGGATATAAGAAATGAGTTGATTATAACATAAAAAGAATTCATTATTTTATTATTGATATACATACATGATCCTTTAAGGTCGTAGTCAAAACGATCATTTGAACTTTAATAAATAGTATACATATATATATGATTTTTTACGATACGAATGATACCGATTGTGAGATCAGAATATAACACGTATTAGATTTGAATCAGGGCTGTTATTTGTTGTTCAGGAATAAGCGCGTTCTGTCAAATCGCGAATAGTAAATATTGAGAATAACTGTTCCAAACCAATTTCGTGAGATATTTGTTTCATGAGCCATTTGTTATTGTAAGATAAATAAATAATTATAACAACGCTAGACCATTGAAATAAAATCATTAATTTGAAAAAAAAAATGTATATTTTTACATCATCAGATAATTATACAGCCAAGTTTTGGAAATTTGATTTAATTTAAAAACGAATCTTAGGAGCTCCTTGATATTTCACACATCCTCTTTGGCTGTGAATCATTGGTCAAATTTCCGTGTACTGCAGTTAATTTAATCCAATTTTTTTTTTTTTTCCAGCAAAATATTACAACAAAAATATCCCGAACTACGCAACGGATCGCTACTTCGGTATTTCTAGTCTTGAGTTAATAAAATAAACAACAAATTGTAAAATTCATGCATCAGGTATTATTAACTGTGTGCAATCGATCATTTTTTTCTACGGCTTTCAGTTCATCGACAAACAAGTTTTGTACATACCGAATTCTAAAAAAACAAGTACTAGATAGTTCGAAACATTATTTTCTCTTCATCAACGTATTTTCCGTAAATCTACAGCCGATCAGCAGTAACACAGAAAAAACATCGATGTATCTTTTATTATGTATTTTGATTGTTATAGCAATAAAGAGAAAATAACTGAGAAAAATCCGATCTTTGAGTTTTATAAAAAAAAAAAAAATTTCTTTCTTTTTTTTTATGACAACTATAACTATTGGTTTTTTTTTCAAGTGCACAAATTGTGCCAAGAGCCACATTAATATTTTTACGGGAAATGATACACATATAAACAATAATAGTTGAAATAATTTTCTATACACTCGTAAATCGTCAAAGCATAGGTATTTATACAAATATGGCTCTAATTAAAACTACGTATTGCAGATTGGCGTTTATACTTTATACACATATTATTATTATTTGTATTATTAATATTATCATCATTATTAAAGAAATATAAAATACGACCTCTGTAATGTTTACATATTATTTAACAAATAAATATTGTTATCAATAAAATATTGACAACAATTTATCGTTAGTAAAGTAATATAAAATAAATGAAAAACGCGTGCGTTCTTATAGCGATTGTTAATATGAAAATGAATTTCAAAAATTTCATGTAAAAAAAAAAAACGAACGGACAAAATACAAAAAAAAAAAAAAAAAAAAAAAAAACAACATACTACAATTTTCTGTATTAAAACTGATCCTTATTCTCCTGTTTTTTTCCACTTATTCAGCACGACAACTACGTCACCTATAACTATACTCCTGATAATATTAAAATTGTCACAATGTAAACTTTTTATTTCTTTTTGTAAGTGTTTTTTTTTTTTCTTTTGGTTTTGTTTTGTTTTTTTTTTCTTTCTTTCGTATAATTCATAAATAATACAGTTACAATACATCTTTAGAGGGTATTGTTCAGCTCAAGTCTTGGCCTCTTGTTACGCGTTGCTGTTACCTCCTCCTGAGACTCTCCTCCACCAGATAAAAGCTCACGTTTTTTATCGGCGCTCTATACATAACATAGATTATCTGATCAATGAATTTCCTTTCGAAAAATGTATTTCCATCGTTTATTCATTTTACCTTCTTATCCCATTGCTGGTGAAGATACCTCAAAAGTATTGTTGTCTTCTCGGTAACAATAACTAAAATATAAATATAACACGATAAATATCAAATATGAATAACAATTATATGTATATATACAATACGTGAATTCATATTTTTCTATTTAATCATCGGAAGATGAGAATTTCTTTCATTTTCCTTACTTCAGTTTTAAAGATATTTTCTGTTTTTATTAAATAGTTTGATTAATTGCAATAATACTTTGTTCAGATGGGTAGTCCTTCGTGGGCAGATAAACAGACGGTCTCTTGACACAGGTCCGATTTCCATTGTCTGTATGAAAATTAGCAAAATTGTTTTCGTCATGGGACGGTAATCCTTTAAGAAATTCTGCAACAGACTGTTGAACCGAATGTTTAAACGTTTGAAATGATTCGAGTTTTGTTGTAGTATACAGTTTGACTAGATAATTTTCTAGTTTATAATCCAAATGACCATATCGAGGCTGTAGATATTAAAAGGATTTTATTTGGAAACGAAATTGTGTATCTTTTATCGATATTTTTTTTCTATTCTACTGACTAAACATCACTGACGTTTCAGTAGTATGGAATTACATAGCTGGTTAGAGCGAAGCAAGGGGTAGTCAGGCGGTCTGTAACCTAGAAAGTTGGTCAATGAAGAAAAGTCGTATAGCTTACCATTGCGAATAGATGTTATAATGGAGTTTAGACAACACCAAATCCCTGTTAAATTTTTTCCTGTATTAACCAGATGTTATAACTTGTCTTATCTTTGAAATAAAATGCTAATCAAAATCATAAAAAAACAGCCTATTTTCCAAATATTTCCAAACGTATAGACACATGCTATACAGGCTCTACTGTAGGTATTAGATCCCCGGTCTCTCGGTGTAATCGGTTTCTTTCTGCGCGACACGACTTTACAAAAATGACGTCATTTGTCACTTCTGTCAGATCTCACCAATCATGTCAAGTTGTGTCTCGATTAAGAGAAGCCAAAGAGAAACCGACCAATGGCATGATTTTCGCTAAACGACATCAGCTACAGACTCAAACCCGATTGGTAATTTGGAGTGCAGCTTAATGTGTAGCGGTTAAATGTACATCCGCCTTAATAGGAAAATAAAGAGGGATTTCTTGCCATCAAACTGGCAACACTGATTCGAAGTTTTAACTATGTTTCATAACCTTATCGTGAACAACGGTTCAAATTTCAAATTTAGTTTAGCGTAAATAGTGTTTTTAAACACCTCTTGTTGTTTATAAAATGAAAAATTTCATTCTATTCTTCATCGCGTATATCTAAGCTGTTTATTTCTGTGTTAAGTACTAATTAAGCTTGTGATATTAGGCGTATACATACAGGATTCAGTGGTTAAAAAATCGAAAGAAAACAAAACAAAAATAATGTGAGCATTGTAATGATTTTAAAAAAATTATTGAAAAATTGACGACACGTCCTATTTTTACCCTAGATTCGTTTAATTTTTTGTGTTAAATTTTCCTGTCTGTAATTGTCGACCTTAAATCCATAAAACCTTTAAATCAATCCAACATCCTCGAACTTAGAATAGATTTTAGCCTCTAAAATCCTGCAAAAAAAAAACCCCGCGATATTTTCCCAAGTTCAATAAATTCCTAAAACTTAATAATCAGTGATTAAAAGTTTAATATAGATGTCCGATTTCGCAGGCTTCCCCGAAGTTCTTCAAGCAACAGTCAAAGACGATCTTCCGTAAGTAATTTCAATTGTCAAATCAATTGCCTAATCATTTTTCACTAACAAGTTTAAATTTCATCTACAGATTCTTAAGCCTCCAAAAACTCGTCTTCCTTTTCAAGATCTGGATTTCAACACTTCGTCACCTGAAAACAGTCCAAATACTACCAAAAAGAGACGAGTAAGCTTTGCAGAAAAGAAACACGTCAAGTAAGCAGCGTCTAGTGTTGTTATCGTATTAAAATATCTGAATTGTTGATCTAAGTGATATAAATAATTATGAAATCTATCTTTTCAGAGAATTTTGCGATCATAAAGAGCAGGGGACAATATGGGATTGTACTTATGAGGAACCTGATCAAAACATCTCAAAATCAATAGAAACAACAAATGAAAATGTAGACATTGTAGTTAACGAAACTGGCTCTAATATCCAAAGAGATAACGAAGATCTGATAAATTCTAAAACATATGTAAATATGGATGAAAATACTTCGAAAAAAATCTTTATCAATTCAGGAACAGAGCTTGAATTTACTGATGATATTATACCTTGTAGTCAGGGGATTTCAAACAATTTAATGTCTCGAACGATATTTTGCCAAGACTCTGATTTGGAGATAACGGAAGTAAACGGTGGGATTGAACCGACCGTTTCTGTTAAAACAATCACCAATTTTCATTTTCCAAGAGAAGTCAGAGATTCTGATTATCTAGATCAAGGTATAAAAAAGACTGACAAGACTGTGTTGTTTGATCAGAGTGGAGACGATATGATCTTCACAGAAGTTATTAGCGGCAGAAATATTCCAATTACTCATAATTTAGCTAGTTTTAAAAACCGAGAGAAGAGTAATTCTTTAATTGAGAATCAGACCATAATATTCGAAGACTCAATCATGGATCTAACTTTGACAAAGTCACAGACAGTTATTGAGACTAACTTTCCTCAAAGTGATGTCAATGATGTGGGAAAAGAAAACATTCGTTTATGTGATAATAGCGATGTAATAAAAGACTACGTAGATCCACAGGCAAGCAATAAAACCGTAATTTTTAATGATTTTGGCTGCGATATGACAGAAGCTATTAATACAGTCTTACACCAAGTGCCAGAGATTAATTTCGTAAAGGAAATAGTTCAGACCGCCGAAAACCACAGCGTAGAAACGTCTGCTGTTCCTCAACAGGATATAAACTCTTCTACTACAAGTCAAGAGAACAATTTATCAAATAGATCAGATTCGACCTTAGTAATATCTGATAGAAATAGCAATAAGACTAAATTCTTTAATGACTTTAGCTGCGAAATGACTGAAGCTATTGGTACGCTAAGGCCTGGCTCAGTTCAGGATGAAATAATTAATGATGCAAACAATGCAGAGCAGATTGTACCTCAGCAATTAATAGTAATAAATGAAAAAACAAATGTGCAAATGGAGATAGAATCTTCGAGCAGTAAAACTGATCCAGAATCTTCACCAAAATTGATTTCAAAATGCAATATTCGAACGGAATTCTTTAATGATTCGGTTATAGATTTTACCCCAGCCATTACCAAAGAAGAGGCTGTAGAGATTGAAGCAGAGAAAAATGGTACAGTTGAGCAGAATAAAACTGAAATCTTTGACAATAGTGATGTCGATATTACCGAACATGTGAGTGCAATCATATATACCTTGAACTCTGGATCGAATTTAGAAAAGAGACCCAATCTCTCAAGCACTGAGATTGAAAGCAGTGAAGTGCAGAGTATCAAGAAGAGAAAGTCTAATGAGATCGAAGCGACTATTGATTACAGCAGATTATCTCATTCGTTGATGAGTAAAAGCTCTGGACATGATCTAGTGCAGAGTTTGGTCCATGAAGAATCCGTCCATGTAACAAATGATTATTCAGATCAAAATTGTAAACGATTAAAAATTGGGGACGTTAATGCTAAGGAAGTCTGTACGACTGTTGAAGATGACTATGAAACTCCACAATCTGAGTCGCTGGACGATATCACAAACAGAATGGACAATATATCTTCTTCAAACAGCCAGGACATCCCTGAAATGCAAATTGAAATATCACCGGACATAGAAGCTGTAAAAGATTGCGTTACAAGTTTGGCAGGCAAATGTGACGAAAGTACTGAAGATGCTTTTGTAGTTGCTGCTTCAAACTATTCAAATGATCAGGATATATCGATGATTAATGATAACGTAGAACCAGAAGCAAAGGAATCACAAAATAAATTAATCGAGGATGATGTTAGCAAAAAAGAATGTTCGTTCATGGAAACAACACTTGGACATTCGGATTCTGATTCAGAGTTCGAGATTCGGGAGTTGACGCGTGTTTATGATAAACAACAACAGTCCCTTATCGAGAAAAGTAACGATGCAGAAAGTCGATTGAGTCCAACCCAATGTCTGGACAACAATGATAATTGTTGTTTCATTATGTTCAGTGAAGAACTTGAGAGGCATGCTAAAAGGTGAATATTAACTACTCCAAGCTAAGAAGATAGATAAACGCATTGGTTATTCATACTTTGGGCCTTGATCTTTGAGAAATTTAATCAAAATCAAATGTGGGTGGAAAAAAGGCAAAGTATTTTACTAGGATCAACATCATGTTACAAATTAAGATAACTGCAGAATGAGACGAAAAAGATTATAGATATGAAAAATATTAATAGTATTGCAACTAGCAATAAAGAAATATAGAATGATGGAATATCAGTTAGGAAATTGTAATTATTTGATTAATTAAACGACTATTTTTTATTCCAGCGACAATTGCATCTGGACAATAAGATCCTTAAATGAAAAAAAGGTGTTGATTGATTTCATTTCAAAGTCTCTTGTGGTCATAATTCATTTAGAACCTTCAGAAGAATTGACTACCCCAAGTCTGATCAAAGATATTAAAATTATTTCACTTTTAGCAGGTAATATTGCGTTGAAAAAATAAAAACAAGATATATTTTCATTAAATCAGGACTATCACATACAAAAATATTTATTGATTTCTTCCACTTTGAATCAATCAATTTGTATGAGAAATAATAATATGATTCCTCTACAGATTCTGAATGCGGAGATATTTCAATGATCCATAATATAATTTTAAAGAAATTGGATCCGTGTGAATTAAAACGTTTGCATAAAACAACGCAGGACGTATTACCATTGTTAAATATTATTTCTGATAGAATAAAACTGCTGCTTGATTTCATGTACGAATATGACAAGCTTCAAGATCTGAATCAGATAAATAGATCAGGAAATAGGTGAGCAATAAAAATAATAAGAAAATAGAAATCAACTTGTAGTAGCAAACGATTGTGTTAATGACAAATTTATCATTTTTATTACAGGATATCGTTTCGACTTCATAGTTACAAGGTGCAACTGGTAATAAGAATCACTATAGATCTCGAACCGTTCGAAGACATTGGACCAAACGATGTGATAGTGGAATGCATTCTAGGTAACATAAGGTAAGTTTTTCAACCATTTTTCTATACTTTTAAATGAGTTAGGAAGTCGTAACCATTAGATGTGTTACATCGTACCTACATCAGAACTAATCTTATCCCTCCATTTATCATTCAGTATTAAGTGTCTATTACCTTATTTATGTTACAGGAAAAAAGACATCCAGCAATTAATAGCTAGTGTGAAAAAGGATCACAAATTTTTAACAAACTACATAAACGACATCAAGGAATACATCGCTTTAGTTGTTGAAAAATGATATCACGTTAGTTGAATAAGTATCTTGTTATAATTATTAAATTTTATTTAAAAAAGTGTAACCGATTTTTCAATTTTTCATACGCGAAATATTTTAAATATTGTAACATAATGTGTTTTCTTGTTTATTGTACATCAGTTTTAAAGAGATTAACGGATCTTATAATATGCAAAAAACGTATTGTAAAACAGTGAAACTATTTTATGGAATAATCAATAACGTATATAATGTGGTCGCGTTGATAATACTAAAAAATGTAATAAAAAATAGTTATATTTTTTTTTCATATAATTTACACGCACAGGTGTATGATTTCTCTTTTTTATTACTTTTATACATAAAATATCTAACAATCTTGTTTACAAGATATAAATATCATTAACTGTTTCGAGAGAATTATTAGCAGTGATATATTGCATTTCCTTTACCCAAAATCAACTATAGTTTAACGTATTTAATAATAATAAAAAAAATAAAAAACAAGAAGATTACCTAATTCAGGTCATTGAGTAAAACTGAATAATAATCGTAGAATTTTTTCGTTTACTTATTTTAATATTTTTTGAATATCATATAGTTCACATGAACTTTTGCCATACTAATTATTCATACACGCGTATAATCGTCATTTGAATAAAATAAGTAAATAAATAAATAAATGAAAGATTGTATGACATATTTAAATTATCTTTGACGTGAAAGAAATGTAGTATGTATAATATTTGTGGCAGTATAAGATCGATAGTATCAATTAAAAGTGATATTTAGATTATCGGTTATCTATTATAGGCCACGGTAGCCTGAAGACGGAATCTAATTAAGTTCGACGTTTGAGTTTTTCGTTTATATTTGTTGATGTATTTTTATTTTTTTTTATCTTCTTTTCTTTTCTCTTAAGTTTTTTTATCCCTTTTCTTTTCTAATCGTAAAGGGCCTTCCCACGGAAGCGGCGTGGGCTTAGACACCGAGATATCACTCGATTTATATACGGAATGTCGAGTTGTGTCGGGTAGAAAAACTCGATCTCCAAAAGATTTCGAAAGACTTTTTTTTTTCATATTTATTTATGTACAGTTATACACACATTGCATATACCTAGGTATATATACCTAAACCTAGGTATATACATTATTATACCTGCGTACGTATATTTTTATATTCATAAATAAACATACACACACATACAAATGCATACATAACATATATAGTATAGATACATGCATATTGTAGACCGATAATAAATTTTTGTAAACAATAAAAAGAAAAGAATATATCAACGATTTGCCATTTCTTGTTAAATATTACACGATAAATTCCTGAATTATCCATTCTGAAAACACAAATTTAACATTTAAGCTACTATTTTATATCCTTATTTCTCATACGCTGAATAACTTTTATTATTAGAAAAAAAATAAGAAAGAAAATAACAAAAATAAAAATTAAACACAACTTTTGACAAAGTGCAACATCCGGTTCACGTTCGCTGACACGTGAATTAAAAAAAAAAAAAGAAGAATGCTAAATATGTGAGGTCATCGAGCGGGTTTGTTTTTGTTTGTTTTTTGCGGTCTTTCAAATAATAGTAATTTATTAAAGTACCTAATTGACTATTAACAATATAAAAAATATCCATAGATAATTATTCATAGTTTTGTTTTTTTAATGAATTCTGATTTCGTTTTACATGTATATATCCAAACGCTCATGTACTACATATGTATTTTTTAATTTTTATTTTTTTAATTCGAATGAGATTTCGGAAGAAATTAAATACAAGGTGATGATCCTGGAAAGGCTTATAGACGATGTATATAATTCAAGACTATAATATTATAGCTGGTTATACATTAAGATAATAGACTTGAGGGTTATAAAGGTGTCGAAAATGATTGTCATTACGTGTAATGGTTATTGAAAGATTGTTCCCTATCTCTCATTTAATTTGAGAAAGATCGTATAATTTCCAGTTTCTCTCCCCTCTCTCCTCTCCCCTTTCCCTCTCCAACAAATTACCGACTCTTATACGACGCTTTCGAAGGCATCTTACAGTCGATATAGCGACGGGTGTATATAGCGGCGAGAACGCGGTTCGGTTCGGTGCGGCACGGCACGGCGGAGCGAACGCGCGAGTCCGCCCACGCTTCGGCGGTACGATTACGACACTCGCGGGGTCTGTCCGAATTGCTTCAGCCATTGATGAAACCTGCGGAGAGTTACCGGTGGACGAAGGTGCAGCACCGCAGGACCGGTTTCGACTTTCACGTGGCTTTATCGAGCGCGCCCGCCAACATATACACAACAACGTGTATATACATATATACATACAAAAACTAAATACATATACACAATCTTTCGGATCTCCATCCGCGCCTATCTATTTAACGTATCGCTTACGCTATATCGAAACCCCCTATATCTATACGTTATAGGTATATATATATATATATATATATATATATACTCGTATCTGTACCCGCAAACCGCGATTCTAAATAGTAAAAACAAAAACAAACAAAAATATACTACCCGCACGTGCAGTATATTCTATATTATCGTATTTTAATTAATTTACATATGTTGTTGGTATACAGCAGCTGTTTAACGATCGTATAGATTCATAACTGTAGTCGCAAACGACCTGCGTTGTTTTAATAATTCTGCAGTGTATGAATTAGACGTTAGCGAATCTATAGAACTTATGAGTTTGGTAATCCCTATAGAAGATTGTTTATATCTTGTAATTTATCTTCTCTGTTCGAGACTAGTTCTTCAATTAGAGTCGGATATTAGAATTATAATCGTTAAAGACTTGAGAGGTATAACTATAAATGAGAGTTAGATATATGGAGGTCGTAGAGTATGTAGGGAAAGATTTCTTTCCGGTTGAAGTAGGGCCGCGTTAGCGCGCGGGAGTCCGAAAATGAATAAACTCGTGGGATCCTCGCGTAGGTGCAGCGCAGAGAGCGCGTAGAAACAAGTTGCCCAAGTAATCTTTGTCGTTGATGCTGCAGCATTGCGCGGTATATTCCCAATGCGACAAGTGGGCGTTCGGGAGGTTCGTCGACGTCTTCGTCTTCGTCCTCGGCATCGCCATCGCCATCGCCATCGCGTTGTCACCGCCGCAACATATCGCGACGCGGGTTCGTCTCTGCAATATCTGCAGCAAGCTGCTGGGTATCCAGTCAGCCGGAGCGCCACGCAGCTTCGCTCCGCTCCGCTCCGTCCCGTCTTCTTCTCCGTCGTCGTACTTGTCTGCTGCTTGGGCCCCGTTCCATACATGGCTATGCTATGTTGAAAGAGACACGGTCCCCACCGAGTGAGTCCCCGTCCTCCACACTCTTCACTCCTCACTCCGTACCTCCTTACCTTACTTCGCCCTTCATCCTCTCCTTCTCCTTCGTCTTTCCTCTTCACTCCGCGACCTGGGCCCGACTATCTCCCCAACTCCCACCCTTTCATACCAAGTCCCACGTTTCTTCCGCGAGTCTTACTGCCCGATGTTGATACTCGACGTAGTGAGCCTTTTGGACTCGCAGTTTTCTTAGTTAATCCCCGCGAGCTGGTGCGGTTCACGCGGTTACACCGTGCCCGGGATTATACAATCATACGTACTATGAGATAGTTGTATGTGGTGTGTGCAGCGGGTGGCGGGAAATAGTTGAAATTAAATAGGATAAGAACGTCGAGGAAGGACATGTTTTCAGTTTTAAAATCGTATTGAACATTTATTATCGAGATGTATTTCTTAAGACGTTTCATTTGATTAAAAATCGACTATTATTTCTTTATTTTTTTTTTTGTTTTCTTTTTATTCGGGTTAAACCAGATACCCAAGTTAAGCTCAGCTCTTTGCCAAGTTTGATAAACGGCTCGGACGAAGAAGACCGCATCATCATCGACCGCAGGTAAACGACGGGCCCGTCGAGTCCCGTCGCTCGGCCCACTCGAGGACCCGGTTTTTTTTATTTTTTTTTTTTTATTTTTTTTTTTTATTCAATCTTTTCACTCCACTCCTCGCGACAACCAGTCTTCCATGTTCGTTTCCTGTTAAAAATTCCCTCCGTCCTCCGCGTCGTACCTCTATATATCTCCTCTTACCAACACCGTATGCGTAGGTGAACCGATCGCGTAGGTGCAACCTGCGTAGGTGCCCAACTACATTCATGTATTAATACTCCACTGACACGTTATATCAACTGCCGTAGTTATTCCAAAAAAATAAAAATAAAATAAAACAAAAATCTCAAAAGAATTGGATGAAGAAAATTAATTGGACGAGATAGATGATCCGATTTTCTCATCAATTGTCATTTTCAAAATTTGAATCTACTTCTGTTTTCGTTTTTTTCCCGCATTTTTAACGGCCGTTTGCGCGGCCAGTTTCTCCTCTGCTTCCATTTTCGATCGGCGTTTTCCAAGAGGCGTCTTCATCTCCCATTTCAGGAGTTTCTCATACTCGTTGCTACCGATATCTGCGCCATCAGTCCGGTTCGATATCAGATACTGAACGATCTCGCTTGGATTTAGAGGATGTTTTTTTAACGTTATTCGCCGTCTTATAGATAGCACATTTGATACCGCTTCACAAATCGATTCGATCGAATGACCAACGGAGAGATCTGCCAATGTTGAACAATCGAAATTCCGGTCCACCCCGTGGTATTGCATCAGTAATTCCTTGTAGAGTAGAAATAACGTGTTGTAGTCAGGCAATGGTATCAGAATTAACTTGTCGTGGATCTTTGAAAATTTTTTTCCCGCTTTGTACGGCTGATCGGATGTCGTTAGGAACAGAATCTGGAACATAAAACTACATATCATTCATTCATTCGTTTAAATATTCGATTATATACCACATAAAACTCCTCCACTTCTCAAGTTTCGCCATTGTAATTCCACTCCACCCACAAACTCGAGTTTCGAAACTGTCTATACCTCATATATTATAGCACAGTACATATATAGAATGAAAATATGATAATTCTACTCGTTCTTTGCACAGCTGTGAGATACGAAGTACGTCCAGACGTTCCTCTTCTTCTTCTTCTACTTCTACTTCTTCTTATTCTTATTCTTTTTACCTTATTCATTCGATAGTTAACCGTACAGTATACACACATACTTATCTCTTTACACCATCTCGGGGACAAAATCTTTAGTGCAACGAACTCCGGACCAAGTCATACATCACATCAGAAGAAATCAAAATGTGTATACGAAATTGGATCTAAGATTAAAATTTTTGAAGGTTCTGGACGGACTTTAAGCATTTTGAGTTCTCCTAAATCCAGAAACTTCAAAATTTTTATTCACTTTTTTGGCTTTACCTGATCCCCGGGTCGAATAATCTTGACGAGTTTCGCCAAAGGACCAGCGAGGCGTTTAGGATTGTTGACCTTTTCTTCCTGAGGGATTTTCTTCCACCATGGCTGATGGCCAGCGTCAACGAATATGAGTGACGGTGGGTAGGTACGAGCCACCTTGATAATGTTGGCTACCAGTCTGGCCAGGTCTTTTTTCGTCTGATAATTTTCAGCGATAATTTTTGGGGTCAGATCAAAAAGTAGGGCTCCAACCTCACTGCAGATGGCATTTACCAAGAAAGACTTTCCCGAACGAGGCAAACCGATTATAGAAACTGAACGAACTAACGGTGCGATTTGGTGGATCTCTTTGGACCCGATTGGAAGGATGCAGTACTCCATTATCGGCTGGATAACATCCCCTAAGCACCGTCTCACATCCCTTAACTCTTTACGAGCTTCAACATTCTGATAGGACACATCACCTTTCCAATCACTCAATTTAACGTTAGGATATTCGTGGATAATACCGTTGGTCACAAGTTCAGCGAAAAGATCATCGGTTGTCAAACTTGGTGCTCCATTTTTTGTATTCTTCGCCTTTCCCTTACTCTGTTTCGACTTTTTGTTCTTCTTGTTCTTTTTATTTTTTTCTGAAAAAATTATTAGACGAAAATGAGATTAGATATGGTCAAGGGGTTGTGGTTTTGATACAGGATTCGATCGATGTAAAAGAACGAGCTGATGATTAGAGATGTATGTACATCCTAAAGTTTGAAACGGGAAATTCTTGCTGAAGATTGACGCAGAGATCGTTACTTGTCTCGATCTTTAGCCTAGGTAATAAATCAGAAATTCTCTCACCATCTGCGATATTGAGAAGCAGAAAGATCGAGGCTTACGGAACAGGTGCTCGAAATGTTTGACGGTAAATCGCGGTGTTTAGATGCTATGTAACACCACGTTCAACTATCGAGTGCAAGAGCGAGACTCTCATGGCGATGTACGAGTACATACACTTGATTCTATTTTGCAATTTTCTTCTCGAATGTAACAGAAAGGTTTGCGTATCTTTCTGCCGTTTACAAAATAACCAATCTTGCGCTCATTTTTAGGAATAAATTCGTAAACCATAAAAATACATTTAAGGTAGTCCCTACATTACAGACGTAATAATGTGAAACCCATGGGGCGTCTCTTGATTATCGCTCTTCCAGAACGAATGAATTATCGTATGAATTGTCGCGTTAAGAAGCAACGCTGTGCGAATTCGGATCTAAGTATGTATGTAAATTCTTATATATGTATTGTATATTGGATATTCTGCAGTGACGTCACACATGGCTCGAGTAGGTGGCGATCCAGCAATACCTGAACGGACCTGGTGCGCCCCACGCGCGTACCGCGACGCCCACGAAGATGCTCTTTGCTCCGCCAAGAATCTTCTTTTGATTAACCGACTCGTTCAGCTCATAATTATTCCGAAAAAATTCTTTCTCACCAACTTCGTTATACTCTGCATACTTACGTGTGGATCGTTTCTTGAATAAAAATTTAAATTCTATCCAAAATATTTAAATGATTTTCGCATTCCCATCTAGTAAATCGAATCCCAATGTGTTGAAGTTTTTTACCGGCCGTGAAAAAACCAAAAAATTCTATTAATAACCGAATTATTTTGACTCACGTTTTTGTCCTTGTTGTCCTTCGGCGGTTCCGCCACCCTCAGCGATGTCTTTCGCAAGGGCAGCCTCGAGAGTGGCGAGTTCAAGCCTCATAAGTTCATCCACGATTTCCCTCATCTCAAGCTGTAATTCATAGCAAAGATTCTCGGTGATAAGATCGACGTATTCCCGTTGCTCGGGGTTTCCTGATTCGTCACGGAGGTTCCAGTTTACGAGAAAATCATCGTTCGCTTCTCTTAAACCCTTCAGGGTCTTAGGCTCATCAGATTTATTGTCTTTTTCCTTTGATTTACCCTTTTTCTTATCCTTTTTCTCCTTCTCTTTTTTCTCTCCTTTTGACTTCTTGGCCTTTTCCAACTTCTCCATTTGCTCCGCATGATATTCTTCAGGGGTACGTGTCTGCCCTGTTGCTATTAAGATGCTACCCCCAGCTTGGGCCAATGGAAAAGCGTCAAAGAAACCAAATTCATTGTACCAAAGGAGAAACCATTCTCTAATCTCCTCGGTTATATCCTCCATTAATCCTGGTCCCCGAATGCGATGTACCTTTTTCCGAAAAATGGTTAAAAATAAAAAATAAAAAACTGATTTCAAAACTTGTTTTAATCAATCTTTCATCAGGTTCATAATTGAGAGAAGATCCGAGGTTTTTTTGCGGTCGCAAAGATGTGTCCAAGATTCAAAGGGGATTACAGACGCGTTGAGAAGACGATTGAAAAGGATTCCCCAGAAGGGATCCCGCGAGAGAGTATCAACCTCCCTACAGGACCTCGTTTCCAGAATAAATAAACAACAACTTCATTGTCAAATATCGAAACTTAAAACGACAGAAGAAAGACTCGATTTTTATTCAGGTGAGTAACTTCCAAGGATTTCAAACATACCCTCATATTTTCGGCGGAAGTAGTCTTTAGCGTTGCCGCAATGTATTCCGGTTGCATGAGCTGTCTTCGTTTGAAATTTTCCGTATCTATATCGAAAACTTCATGTGGTCTCCAACTTGGTATTGACATTCCAAGAACTTCTTCTAATCGATTAATTCGATCTTTGAGGTGAAATCGCGTCGCGTAACTTCGCCACCATTTTTGTATTGTGATAACAGCTTTCAACTTTGTACGTTTGTCGTGTTTTATCGCCTCTAATTCACCGCTGGTAATCTTTTTCTTATAATCATTGATGCGTTTCACTAAACGGAAATAGAAATTGAAACGATCTTACGATCTGCAACTATAAAACATTTATCACATTTTAACATCAATGTTAACACATATAAGAACATGTTTTACGTTCTGCCCCAATGATTCGATCTTTCCTAGCCCGATCATGACATTGAATGAGTAAAACCGCAGCATTAAGTTGTTCTCGGGCGATTCTAGCTGCGGTTTCCTCCGGGGTTTCTTTACGCATCGGAAGTGTTAAGTTCTGATCAATTTCCGTATCTGTTTCACCGATTGAAATCTGCGGCGAAGTTTTATGCGATAATTCTGTATCCGATTCGATTTGGGTAGGAATTACCGCTGAGATTTGAGCCAAATTCTGCGGGGCTTCAGCCGCCAGTTTCTACAGAAAATCGTATAGAAATATGAATAATGTTGTACATATACTCAATACTTAAAGCATTTGGAAAGTTCTATGTTACTTTATTAACGCCACCTAGTATGTAACTGTATAAAAATCAAAAAATAACAATAAATTTAAAAATCATCAATGAAAAATATTTCCGGTATAAAATCGAGTCTAGTGGACTGTAGAAAACGATCTTTGATCTAAAACTGTATACAGTTGTCCACCTAGAGACCTGCTGCATTATGCATGTGTGTAGGCAGGCTTATCTACCTGCTCGATCATGTCATTTATGTATTTCTTACGTCCGTCAAGTTGAGATTGTCGGTCTGTGACAAAGTAGGACGGTTTTCGCCAGCCGATGTCATCCGGGGTCAGTTTCATCGGTATCATAACATCGTCTGCGTACCTGAAGCATCGCAAAGTATAACGCGAAGTAGAATACGTGAATAATAAATACTGTCTTTATTATGTGCATTAACGTTTCAAGGATAATTCCTTTCACGCGAATATGCTGTGTCAAAATTTAATGAAACGGTTAAAATATTCATTAAAAAAATTTTTTGTTTTAAGTAAAAGAAGTTTTTTGACGAATCTAACCGCTCAGAATTTATTTTATCACATCAAACTTATACGACGTATCGTTTCTTTGGTCGTATATAGTTGGCGGACTGCTGACACTTTGAAGAATATATAAAAACTACGACAGACTGGACATAATCGACAAAGATAACGAGAGAAAAATCGAGGATTAATAGTGACCAGCTTGGATTTGAATTAAAAACCTTTTTTCTATATCAACGTGAAAAAGACGTACGTAATTTTTATTTTTAAATATATAATTTTGAAGATTGATTGACAAGGGATCCTGACATGGGCTAAATTTTGAATTTTAAAAACTCGTAAAAACTGGAGAAAATCGTGTGAGATATTTACGTTGATTCCGTACACTGGGATGAAACTAATTGTTGTTTGTACTCCAACATTCGTCCAATCGCGCAATTTAGCACCTGTTTTATCAGTTCGCGTTTCTGAGACTGACAAACTTGATCGTGACAAAGCGTAAGGCGATTGATCAATTCCCGATACCTGAAATCCGTATAATGAAGTTATTGACGATTAAAAATATTTCTGAATTTTATTTCACGTGAAATTTTTATCCTTCACCTGATGTACATCGGAACTAATTGACCCGAAATTTTATCTTTGGATTTTCCCCCTTTCGTTTCTCGGAGTTGTTGATCTAGTTTCAAAATTTTCTCCACATCTTCCCGCGCCGCAATCCATAGCTCGGAATAAAATTGATGAGACATGAAAATTACGAAGCAGATTACGAAGAATTTTTTCAACTTTTTCAAATATTTTTTAATGATTTTTTAATGAGGTGAGGTTACTCCAGAATTTTGTAAATCTGAATGTTAGTGACCTGAAGTTGACGGTTTAAATTTTCATCGAAAAGAATTATACCGTTTGAAAAGAATTTAACAAACTTTTAAGGATAATTTCAATATTTTATTAGAAATCAAAATGCTATTTGTTTTCAAAACGATACAACTGGCTTTTTAATAAGCTCCTTTCCATTCAATTCATGCATTATAATACACGAAATATATGAAAAGAAGATGAATGGCAGTAGATAAAGTGGCACGATTATTATCACAGGATGACTAAGCTGTCCAAAAACCGAGTGCTCCTTCAGGTTCTGTTCTACCTGACGATGGTGGCCTCAAAAACTACATCAGAGAATGAAACTCTCACAACGAGAGACACTCGTTCTCCAAAAATGATAATTGAAAGCGATTGGAAATGCCCAAACATAACGAAACAAATAGCCGTTGAATGTTCCTGCGATTTTCCTCACACCCTTAGATGCACGGGTACTGGTGCGGGTACGGGAACAGGAATAACTGCTCTGCGGGTAATAATTCGAAAAGCTTTTAAGGGCTTTTGCAGTTTAGAATTATGCGAATATTTTAAAAGAAACGATGTATTGGTTAAATAATTATTGCGCCAGGTGATCAGCAGAAGATTGCGGCTATTTCGTGCCGGGACCATATCACTTCTGGACATAACCGTATCCGGTACGACGGTACTTCCAGCACGTTTTTTGGACGGCGTTCCTCTGCACGGTCTCGTCGTTTCTACTGGCGAACTTAGGCGTGTTGATGAAAACGCCTTCTCTGCTTTGGCCAAGTCCTTGCAAGCTCTTGGACTCCCTAATAATCTGTTGGATTCTGTGCCAAGTCTTGCTTTGAGGCCTTTGATAGGACTTGAGAGACTCGATCTGTCTCACAATGAGTTGAAGACACTTGAGGCTGACGCTTTTGCGGTGAGTATAGTAAAAAAAATAATTTGCGAAGTTGGGGTTCATGTTCTTTGGATTTTTAGAGCTTGAGTTTTTTTACCCTTTTAGGGAATTTGAACTCTGAATTTATGCAATTTGCTTTTTTCAGGGATTGACCAATCTGACGTATCTCGATCTGAGTGATAACTTTCTGTCACAATTATCACCCCAGGCTTTTCCGAGTCTCGATTCTTTGCGATCACTTAGAATGCAGGGTAACCGTTTGAGCGTTTCTGCCCTCTCAGCCCTAAGGGGACTACGCAATCTTGAAGAACTCGATCTCTCAAGTAATTTATTAATCGGTCCAACCACGCCCAATATACTACCGCGAATGCCTACCCTACGGCTCCTCACTTTGTCTGGTAACGAACTCGTCAAAGTACAGAGCGGCGCTCTTCAAGGTCTTCCAAATCTCACATCCCTTAGCCTTAGCAATAACCAGGTATGAAAATTTCGAATTTTACTTTATTTAATGAAGATTTAACAAGTTTTTGGAACAATTTTTTGTGCTTTTGATTAAAACAGATCGACGTGTTAGAGGACCACGCTTTCAGGAACTTATCGACCTTAATAAAACTGGACCTAGCGAATAACCGGATAGTCGCAGTGTCAAGCGCGTCCTTGGCGCATCTTGAAAAATTAAAAAGTCTAGATCTGACCCACAATTTTTTACGATCATTGACTGCGGACCTGATTCTACCGTTAAAAAACCTCGAAGATCTACATCTCGACGATAACGACATCAGCATGGTAGCGAGCGATGTACTAACCCCGAATTTAAAACTCGAAAGACTTTCCTTAGCCGATAATCCCCTGAACTGCGATTGTACTTTGCTAGAATTTGCGAGTTGGTTAACGAATTCAACGACTCTGAATAACGAAGACAAGATTTCGGCGGTATGCGCTACTCCACCAGCTCTGGAAAACGGAATACTTGCTCAAGTATCGCCGGGAAGTCTTCTCTGCGGTGAACCAGTACCTCCTTTTGCTACAATCGCACCATCGGTCCCTTTACCGAGAACTGAAATCACCTTCAAAGGTTTCGACTACCAAGAATCGGGGATTATGAACCTAGTATGGAACGTAGAGCCTTGTTCCAGGCCGTACAAATGCGATAGTCTTATAATATACGAGACAACAGAAGAGGGTGAAGTCCTTATAGACTCACCTCCGATACGTTGCGAATCTCGACAAATGACTGACCCATGTACTTTACCGATAACTTTACCGTCAACTCTTCATCTCGAAGTTGGACACAAGTATCGTTATTGTGTAGCAGTCCTTCAATCAGTCGGTGATCTTGTTCTGGTTTTAGGATGCAGTGATGTATTTACACTGGAACGAAATTCCGGTTTAAAAGTTCGACCATCTTCTTCGACTACTGCTGGTTCAGTTACCAGAGTTACTGCGATAAGGACGAACGCATCTGACGACGGATTTCTTTACGTTGACGTTAATCTCGACGGACGTAACCCCCGCGATACTACAGACTGTGATTTAAGTATCGTTGTTTTTTCGGCTGAGGTTATTGTCAGAGAAAGGAAATTAAACTGCAGTAGGAGCTTCGCTACGGTAACTGATCTCGAACAAGGACCGTACACGGTTTGTGCCACTTTACAACACGACTTAGAACAGTCGATGACACAACGATGTGTTGATGTCACTGTAGGAGGAGCTTCGAAGTACGGTGCTAAATTGGAGATTGTTTTATTCGCGGTTGTTATAGTCGGTTGTGGTTTACTTTTTGCTGGACTTTGGGCAGGACGCTGTATTGTTAATAGAAGTAGACCCTCCCGGATTCAGGGACAGTGCTTTCTACCGGCTGAAGAATTCGAGATCACACACAGGGCTAGATACGTTAAACTACTAACCACCACCAAGGTTTAGTTTTTTTTTTTTTTTTGTTTTTTTTTTTATGATGATATAAATTGAGAAAACGGTTTTCAGAACCGTGAGATATGATCGAGATTGATGATTGACGTTCACGAATCAAAGAGATATTACAAATGATATTATAGAATAATAACGAAAAATGTTTGAAAATAAAATGTCAATTGTCATTTTTGTTCATTTTCGATATTATTCTATAATATTTTGTCGATATTTTAAACGAAGAGTAGGTGTGTAGTGTTGATTTGACTTTTTGACTTTGTTTAAGCGAGTAAAAGGAAATGAATAATGACGACTTATTAGTCTTTTCAAATTGCAGATTTTAACGAATACGTGTGTTAAATTTGTATCGTTAAATCGTCGCTGTAATTTAAACGATATATATATAATCTCGATCAAGGTATATAATATAATATACATAACAAATCAATAAATATCGTATTTTTTTATTTTTTATTTCCTAACAAAAAAAGCGCGGTAAATGATCTGATCAAGTATCGCACATGCACAGTTATAACTCAGCATAATCGTGCGCAGGGTATTCTTACATCCGTTGTTATAATACGTTTAAATATAAAACGTAAGAAAAAAAAAATAAAAATAAACAAAAAGAGATATAGGTATATTGTATAAATACTTATTTTCGCCTAACACATATGCCAAAATGATACCTTAACAGTTACTTAACTTGCATTTAATGGTTAATATATGTATAATACTAACGAAAAGTTATTATCGCTAGCTGTCTACAAAAAAAAGAAAAAAAAATCAAAAAAAAAAATAAATAAAAATTTATATTCTTATTATTGTATACAGGATATCAAATATTATTAAATCCAATATAATATACATATGTAATTTCAATTTTTCAGATGCCAATAATATTTATAATGATTCATTTTTAACAGATATACATATATATTCGAATTTATATACATTATGTATACGATCATAAAATATCATGGGTATACGTTTTTAAAGTTTGAAGGTATATTATACCGCGGCTATATGTATACATGCACACATGCATTAATAAGATTGGTATACCTAAAAATACATACATATAGTTCATTATACACTACAGTATAATATAAAATGACGATTAGATAATATTTTGAGTTGTTAATTATTTGTTCATATAATAAAATGTTGTGCCTGAGCCGTAATAGATTTATAGTATTATTTATTATAAGTAGTACGTGGTACATATACATATATACATATAATGTGTTAAAATATGATTTTAATACGTTTGTATGTATATTAGACAGCTTCAAAAAAATCGACTATTTTTCATTTTCGAAGTGTAAGTCAAAAATATTGTTCCAAATGACGAAAAAAAAAAATACTGTCAAAGTTTGAGCTCTTGTTATTAATATTAAGAGGTGCCTCATCGTGATTTTCTATTTCCCATCTAAATAACATGGGAAATTTTTTTTTTAAACTTTGCAATTTTATAACTCATCAACGCATTAGTGTACTGATAAGACTAGAACATATTTTTGTAGTGAATTGAACGCTCTACGAAAAAGGTCTCTTGTTCGTTTTCGATAAATCTAGCTTTTTCCAAGTTGGTGTATTCGTTATTAATGATAATTAATCATGACTAACTTGGTAACAGTTGGATTCATCGAAAAATACCAAGGGACCTTTTTTGTAGAGCGTACAATTTTGAACAACAGTACTCATGCAGAATCTTTCTAAGTAGAATAATTTTCAAGATATAAAAATCGAAAAGTTCCACACGACCATTTCCCATGTTATTTAGATGGAAAATAGAAAATCGCGACGAGGCACCTCTTAATATTAATATTAAGAGCTCAAACTTTGACAGCATTTTTTTTTTCGTCATTTGGAACAATATTTTTGACTAACTCTTTGAAAATGAAAAATAGTCGATTTTTTTGAAGCGATCTAATGTATATGTATGTATAGGTACGTCGCTGCAGCAGCTGCAGGTGGGACCCGCTTCGCGAGTGATTTTATTTTGCTAATTATATTTTTATATACATTTTTTTCATTGTATTAAAGAAGGAAAGAAAACAAAAAAAGAAACGAACAAGAAAAAAACAATCAAAAAAAAAAAAAAAAAAAACTAAGAAAATATTATAAAACTGTTGTTATTGTTGAATTTACACGAACTTTGATATTAAAACGAACTGTATATACCTATATATGCGTTTATTATACAGTAGTCATGTTATAAATACAAATCCCAATGAATTATTAACACCGTTTCATACGTTATTTTTCATCCCCACATAACATAATATAATACAGGTATGTATATTCGTATAAGGAATATGTATTGACAATGAAATTTCAAAACAAACAAAAAAATGAGAAAAATTAATGGCACATATATACCTGCGTCGATCGATGTAACTTTTCTATCCAGACGATGAAGATGAAGACTGCTAAGTATCTAGAGTATGATGGATACAAAAAAGAAGAACGGTATGGTATTTCCAAAAGTGCTAATTTTAAAGAAATAATTGAATATTTAACAGTTTAATCATAATTTGTTTATTTATTTATTCAATTTATTTATTTATTTACTTATTATCATTTCAAATACTGATCTGGGTCAAATACATAAAGACATAGATGAAAATAGGGTTTACAGCAATGTTCTAGGATTATACACGTGCGATGTTATTAAAATAAACTGATAGCGATTATACATTATAGGTAAAAGATAAAATGAAGTGCAAAAAGTTCAAAGATGGATAAAAATTAATTTTTTTTTTAGTTTTTTTTTTTTGTCAACATTCGAATATTATATGTTTTAGGGATAGTACCGGTCAAACGCTTTTTCCCATCCTGAGTCAAATATTTAGAGAGCTTTCAAAGTTTTATAGCGTGATTGTTAAACGTATGTATATACTCAAATACCTCATTGAAAAGGTCTCAGAACAAGTTTGCCAAAACTTTTGTTTTTCAATTATTCTACGGTACTGCGCTCAAAAATTATTACGGTTTGAAAGTAGGGCAGAATTTTTCTTTCTTTTTTTTTGTTTTTATTCTTGTTCGATGATAAAATAGGACGAAAAATAATTTTCACTAAGAAAAGCATAATGTCATTGGAAAGATCTTAGTCTGCCATTCAAAATGATATCACGACGAGGCTATAAAACTTTGAAAGTTCTCTAAATTTGACTTAAGAGTGGCCAAAAGCGTTTGATCGGTACTGTATATAGGTAGGTATATTTTATATCGTTAATACAATATGTAGTGGAAAATTATATACCTATGATTAAAATGCGATTTTCTTTAAACTTATATGATTACTAATTTATTCTGCATTATATTATATTATATTATATTATATTATCTTTTTTATTTAAGAATTATTATGATTAAGTATATTTAATTGCGTGCATAAGCATCGACTGCATCCTGGCGTATGCATTTGGAACAGTTAATCGAATTGCCTCATGCATTGTGGCCGCAGGATTACCTTGGTAACTCATCAACTCGCAACCGTTTTTCTCTAGTATAATCTGCGTGAATGAAAATCCAAAAAATGAAATGAAGAAACGAAATAAAACTCATAAGAAATAATTTTTTTGTTTTTGTCCTTAAAAACCTATTTTTTTTTCCTATTTTTTTTCTTTAATCGATTACAATAAAAAATGATGATTAAAATTTTTTGATTCGCTGTCAGAAATTTTGACAAAATTTATTAAGAATTAGATTTTATTCCAAAATTATTAGAAAATCAAATTTATTCTCGTACCAAAAAACAAAAAAACCTGTTCAAAATTCATTAAAAAATAAAATAAAATTTTTCATTCGCTGGTGAAAATTTTGGCAAAATGTATAAAGAATAAAAAAATATTATTATTATTTTTTTCATCAACCCGCGAAAATTTTTCTAAAATTGATTAGAAGTTAAATTTATTCTTCACAAGATCTAAATAAAACTTTTTCAAAATTTATACAAAACAATATAATTATATGTGATATACCTTGCAGAAGTACTCGTTGCGTGGTGCGTCGTTCCAATACTCGTAGCGTAGGTTAGCGTGGAATCGTCTAGCGGCAAGTTCTCCTAAAGCTTTAGCACACTCGGCTAAATAATCGTCCGCATCGTTTCGTAGCATATGAAATTCCCTGGACTGATCGCGATCATTGAAATATCCTTCACCGACGTGATACGGGGCTATATTATTATTTTCATTGATCTTTACGTTGATCCCCAATTCCGAATTATAATTCATTACTTTCGAAGAATCAACTAACGCAATTTTACTCTCATTGATATTACAAGCATTGCATACAGTCGCGGCTGCAGTCGAATATTTGCTGCTGTCAACAGACTCTGGAGTCCCGGCTCCGTTACGATGATCACGATATTTATCACGAATTGCTCCGCCGCCGAAGCCTTTCTTCTCTTTCTTGATAACAATATTGTTCGATTGATTCTTTCGGGCTTGCTCTTGACTTTCTCCGCAGCCTTGACTCTCCTGATTATTCTTTGTACAGCGTAAACGCTCCTGAAGCTTTTCTGACTTACGGATAGGCTTTGCCCACGTTAACTCCCATTCTGATGTCTCACTGCCACAACAATCTGCAGTGATATTTCATATCCGTAAACAAACGGGGAAAAAAAGGAATATGATAGTTTTAAAATTCATACTAATTTTTTTTCGAGGCTTTTCATTCTTTTAAAGCCGATATGTAATTGTTCGTTATTTATAGTTTATGTTATACGGCGACAATTAGATTCACGATTTTATCTTTACAAAGGGTTTTAATATTAGCTTCGAGTAATATGATACTTAAACATAAAAATAGAATCGTTATTGTGTTGATAAACAAAACTTACGTTTCATAATATCCAACACGCGTTGAGCTTGTGCTCGTGTTTCGTAATGGAGAAATGCGAAATGATTTATTTTCTTAATCTTCATTATTTGGACCCCTGTCATACGTTGAATCGTGTGTCTTACTTCGGGCTCAGTTGTCGTGAGCGCTAAATTCCGCACGAACAAAGCGGATACCTGATAATATTTTACCAATAAATATAAATCTGAAAACTCTTAGTTTCTCAACTAAACCGAATATCCGAATATTTCCCATACCAAAGTAATAAAAATAAAAATTCTACACTTTATTTACGTACCGTTTCCATAACTTCGTCGTCAATATCTTGTCCGGGTTCGGGATCAGCCCAATCAACAGCGACTTCATGATCCCAAAGCAAAACTCTTCCAGGGATAAGCTTCCTTCTAGCCATAGCAGCGGATCTATGATCCTTGAATTCGACGAATACAAATCCACGATTAAGAGTTTTGTCTTCGGTCGATGGATAGACGTAAATATTTGTAATTCCGTCGAGCATTTTTCCGAGTTCTTTGATGAAATCTGATTTAGTTTTGTCCTTAGGAACCCCGCCGAGAAACAATCGACAATTATCGATGGATTTAACCACGCCAATTCTATGACCAGCCCGTATTTCGTAACCGTTTAATTTTTCGCAAGCTTTACGCGCTATACGCGGATGTTCAAATGAAGCGAATGCATAGCCGCGAGTTGAACCGGAAAAATCCATCATCAAACGGAGCTCGACAACTCGGCCTATCTGCATAAGAAGCGGGACCAATTCATCCTCGTAACAATCCCGGGGAAGACGACCGAGGAATATTTCAGCTCCTTTTGTCCGCGGGACTGAACTAGCGCTAGTTAATCTCCTTTGACCATTTTCTTGAACAAGTTGATAATCCAGTCGGTCTATTAGATCCAATAATCTTTTCGTCACTTCATTAGACCTCGAAAATGGAGCGATAATATTCAAGCTTTGATCGTCACTCATCGTTTATTTATAAGATTTAAAATATATTATTTATATGATCGAAGAGAGATTTAACTGGTTGAATCTAAGCGACGACACGCACCGTACGCTTGCGGAAACACTTGTGTTAGATTGATCGAGATCTGTATGGCAATCTTAGCTCGCACTCGCACTCGCACTCGGCATCGCATTTTAGGGGGTTCGGCCAATCCTGCCGAAGGAGTTGCGAAGGAATTTAGGACAGCACTTCTACCCCGTAGAAGTATGCGGTGTTGTTATACCTATAGCGAGAATTGTAACGAGCAACGATTCCGAGAACTGGCTCGAGGGGAGTTGAAAAAACTGACAGTTGATGATTTTATTATTATTATTATGGGCCAAATAAATGATTTTTATACTCCCATTGTTTTTGCACTTTATTTACAGACACGATGTAAACATTAACAGTAAAGAAGAAATTCCCATCGCTGAAGGAAATAATAAAATTGATTTTAAGATGTCTTTTATTAATTATACATACAGAGAAGTTTTTAAGCATTTAATTCAAAGACTTATGTATGTGCATGAGGTTCTGTCTGCGAATATCGTATCGTTACAATTTCGGAAGAACCGCTTGTGCGATTTAGGTGAAATTTTTACAGAAAATCGCATTCTCATCGATGATTTACTGGTATATTTTCGGGCGGGCACTACTTCCGTTTTCACACTGATAACGTTTAAAATAAAAAAATTAAGTAAAAAAATCGTAACTTTCGCTATTTCTGAAAATAACTGAATGAATAAAGTTTGGAATTGAATTTTCTGCTATGAAAATACATTGTTCAGAATCTTTTCACAAGTTCTCTTGGAACCAATATTCATATTAATTTCATTTTTTTCTTTCAAATTCATTTCCTTATATTTCATAAACTGAACGGAAGCCAGTATTTTCTGGTGCATGGCTAAATTCTTTTATCTTTTGAAAAAGCTACATTTCTTTCGAATTCTCGTTTATAGTTTTTCGTATTATTTAATTAGATTCTTCAAACTTTTATGAATCTTTTTAGACAACGCTTTGCTACTTTCCGAATTTACTTATTATAGATTTTTTTCTATTTATGAAATATTCTACGCTAATCAGAAATTCGAGGTTTATTAAACAGGAAATAAAATATCTACAAATAACATATTCAGGGATACAATTAGGTTTCAAATTTTTTTTTTCGAAGTGCCCCAATAAGGTCGATATCTAGTAAAAAAAAAGTGAAATCGCGTATTTTTCTTCGCAAAATCTGAACGGACATCAAATTCTCCATATAAATGTGCTGGCATACATATCATGGTCTAATGTTGATGACTGATGAGATAAAAGGTGGGCAAGTCAGGTTCTGAGGTGGAGATTATATCAATTTACCTAAATACGATTCTCAAGTTCTTTTACTCAAGTAATGATCAATAATTTGCCAATATATTATTATAATGTTACTGATAATAATAATAACAACAAAGACCTTTAGCTGAGTAAAAAACTTTGAGAATAGAATTTAGGTAAATCGAGTCCGCTCCTTAGAATTTGACAACTTTGGACGATATGTATGTCAGTTATACTTTTATGAGTAAAATTTGATGTTCTATCAGATTAAGTGAAGAAAAATATGCAATTTCATTAAAAAAATAACCAAGTTGACCTTCCTCTGACTTTAGCATCTCCATTTACTAAAAAATATTAATACACCATGTTCCTTCCCCCTCGAGTCCTACAAGTTTTATTCGAAGTATATTTTCGTATATATCGTGATTGCTTTCGAAATATTCACCTAGAGCAATTAAAAAAAACTACCCTGTAGATGGGACAAACCAGGTGACGAGAAAGTCAGCAATGATCAGGGTCTCAGAATGAGAAGATCACGTGGTTTGCCGCATATGTATATTTATAGTGTACAAAATACTAGTCACTTCATGATTGATATAGGATATTTTGTAAAAATAAAAAGTCGTAGACTGTTATAATTTTTAAATAGTTCAATAACTATAGTATTTTTATTTTATTTTTATTTTATTTTATATCATTTTATTAATTTTCTATCAATTTTTTTTTCCTATTATAATGTGGGATTTTTTTTCAAAATTACAATACAACTGCGTAAAAAGGATTTTCTTTTTATAAAATAGAACTACATCATCTGTTTTACAATGTAATCAATCATACGACGATAATATTTATTAATATTATTTAATTATTATAATTATTAATATTAATTTTATTCATATTCATATTCATATTATTATTACTATTATAGCATAAAAATGTTATCACGCAATTAACACAATTTTAATTTTTTAATTTCCATTCTTGTTTTTAATATTATCATTCATTTTTAATTTTTATGTTTTGTTTGTCTGCTTTTTTTTTTTTCATTTCTCAACTATTAACTATCTCAAAATTTTCATTAAATAAATACATATTACAAACATTGCAATGCTTAATTTCTATAAAGAATTTCTTTACAACTGGGTGGGGTGGAGGAGATGAGGGCAAGGGCGAATTGGGGTAAATATTTATCGTTCTTCTAAAATAACTGTCTCTTGTGGGCAAAGTTTTAATTCCAGCAATGTCATCTTTGTATCCATTGACGTAAGCTGAAAATAAACGAATAAAAGTAGATTATAAAAAAATAAATCAAATATAAAAAAAAAGTATGCATCTTTTTGTATTTTTTCGAATATTCTAAAAGAGAAACAGGAAACAAAGAGAGAGAAAAAATATATTCTTTGCGGCTAAAAATATCAATAAAAGTTATTTAAAATCGATACAAAAAGAAAATAGAAAAAGAAAACAAATTGAATAAAAAAAAAAAGTATAAGTGAAACACATAATGCTTACATTATTTTACTTACATCCCTTCGAGGCCAACTGGAAATAACTTTGTACTCGTCCGTTGGATATCCTTCAACTATCAAAAAATTTAAAAGTGTTTGAAGCGGTGTGTCAGTCGGAAATCTTCGCTCCAAAAATTTTCCAGCTGGTAGTCTAACTCGGATTTTAGTTATACCGTCACCTGCTCCTTGCTGAGGTTCCGGTGGTAAACTTGATTCTACTGCTTGCCTGTGAGCCTGGAATCAAAAAATTCGATTTTACATAATCAAATTTTGTGAAACGTTAGTTTTCCGATAATTTTATTACCAAAAATCATTATTCAGCTTAATTACTTTAACAAAAATTATCGTTCGTCTATTTTCTTTGATTCCTTCTATTTCTATTCACGGAAAATTACATTATCTATCTTTCTCACCTCCCTTCGAGCTTCTCCAGCTACTCTCTCGTTCTCCACTCTCTCTTTTTCTTGCTTTTCCATCATTTCTTGCATCTGTTTGGCTTCTTCCTTGGCTCTAAAAATGAAATCCGATTGTTACACCGATAAAATCCCAAAAAATCGCTTGATCAGTGGAAAATAAATTATACAAAATATTTAGCTATAAGCTACCTATCTGCCGCTAGACTTTCTTGGTATGCCAAATCCTGTTCTTGTTTAACTCTTTCTCTGGCTTGTCTTTCTTCTTCAACTCCTATATCAGCACGTCGTTGATCCTGCAATAGATAAAAAATAGAATAAGAACATGAAAGGTAGAGATATTCCATGAAAGGATAAAGTTTTGTTCATTTTTTACCTGAAAAACGTCGACGGCTTGAATTAAATTAGTAAGAAGTTCGTTCACCCCTACATTTCCATGTACAATTGTAAATATTTCAGTATTTGATCGGGATCGCATTATTATCATAAGTACAGGCAGTGTATCGACGTCAATGGTTCTCACTGTCATAGCTGCAACTGATCCTAGAGTTCGATTTATTGCGGATAAGAACCTGAAAAGTGTTAAGAATCATTTAGCTTGATGTTTATATTTGTTAAAAAACATTGATCTCAAAAGTATAAATGCTTGTAATTTTGAAATTTCATTAAACTTACATTTGTTTATTAGATTCGTAAGTAAAATCCCATCCCCAAACGACGAAATTTGCAGAAAGAAGTTGCAATACAGTCTCAAATCCCAATAATTGTGTACAAAATACATTTGCCAGTACGCTATTATCGTGATGTAGATAAACGGCCAGTAATTTTCTCTGTGGGTGTTAATTCGTTAAATTATTTTTATTTTTTTTGCAGCTTATAATTTTCGAATTAATCCCGGCAGCAAAATTATTTAAAATACAATGAATACTGCAAACAAATTTTGTCTTACCTCCTTCGCTGGTCGAAGACATGATTCCTTAATAGCTTCTTCGAATGTTCCAGCAAAGAAGTCAGGATGTGCAACTCCGTATCGTTTCTGAAACTGTTCTGCAAAGTGCAGAGTACCTATGGTTTCATCCTCGACGTTGTCAGGCACTGAAATGATCAAAAGAATCATCAGTTTTGATGAAATAAGAAAAAGAACAACGTCGGGAAATGAGTGACTAAAGGCTTACTAAGATGCTGTATCTTCATAGACTGAACATTATCTATGAAAATATCATCTTCAACGTTAAACGACTCAGAAGCATCTTCAAATTCTTCTGCAGAACTATCGCTGTCTATCAAATCCACTAGAACCTTTAAAATAGACAAAAATAAGATAAAGTTTCTGCGTTGTGTTAAAAAATTTCTTCAAAGATCAAACTATCTCTCATTGTTTTTAAATTCGTGTCTCATAATCAGCTTTACTTTCTTATTTTCCTTTATGGGTAACTTTCCCACTGTAAGATCGTGTTCGGGGAAATTAATCCCGCTTTGCGCGAGCATTGTTTTATCGTTTTTTAACGTAGGTGGCCACCCAATCCAGTGTTGATTTCGTACGGGTATATCTATGAGTGTAAAAACGTCGGTTTTTACTTCTAGAACAGTGCGAGTTCCTGGGAATTTTAATTTATAAGTTCGATTGTGGATTTCGTCACGTATATTCAGTACGTATTCTTGGGCTAGTCGATCAGACGTTTTAACACTGAAATAAAAATGAAAATAAACGTCAAAACGATCTTTTTAAATGTGATTGATACGTTCTTTAATTCAAATAACGAAAAAACCCACGCGTCGCTCGCGGAATCACCAATCTCTGTTATTACTCTTAAACAAAGCGTAACTTCTGGCGGTAGATCAAGAGTTTCAAGAATAGTACAGTCAGACTGCGGTTCTTTCCTCCAGCCATGTAGCTGCTGCTGGCAAGGCGGCACGCCGACTTCAGCGCGAATTAAGTGCTTGAGATATGCTAAAATTGATGAAAATTAGGAGTTTAAAGTATATTTTAATTACAAAATGAAAGATTTTCGGATTTTATTCAGCTTTTGATCGCTTCAAGATCTTTTTGATCATTTTTCAATACTTGCCAACAGAGTGTGAGTCCGGTGTTTGGATATCGAAAACTGTATCCATGTAATGTACATGAAAAGTGATTGTCGAGGTGTTATTTCTCGTTCTACTAGTTCCAGGTCTAATTATTTCTGGTAAATCTGCCCTCGAAGGACTAGAGTTACTAGATATTTCTACAATATCTGTGATTTCTGGCGTCCCACGAATTTCTTCTATCATTTCTATATCCGGACCCATTTCTGACGGTAGCTGCTGCGAGTCTTCTGGCATGACTCTATTTATCGCCGCCTGTATTTTGATTTTAATTTCGTATTTATTAACGAGATATTCCGAAGTGGAAATATTGAAAAAGGGATCCCATAACACATCTGTCCTTATGTAAATGCGGTTTCAGTCAAATTCCATCAAACTAGATTATGTTGCATTTAAAACCGTGCTGAATATAAGTCTCCATGGGCTAAACTCCCTAAAGTTAAGGGTTTCCAAGATATTTTAGTATAAAATTCGAATAACTTGCTTAATAACCACGAGTAACATGAAAACAGTAAGATTCATCGAAAAAGACTAAGATACGTTTCTCATAGAGCGTTCAATTTTGAAGAAAAGTAGTGACACGGAACTTTTCCAAGTAAATAGTTCTTAACATATAAAAATCGAAAAGTGCCACTCGGACATTTTCCCATGTATTTTAAATGGAAAATAAAAAAAAGCTATAAGCGACCGCTAAATATTAATATCAAGAGCTGAATTTTCTTGAGGCTCGATGATTGATATAAAGAACAAGTTTTTGAGTAAATTTTGAAAAAAAAAAGTAATAGTCGGTCTATTTGGCCCATTCTAATATGTATGCCTAATGGAAACATGTTGCCTTTACCAGCCACAAGTCTCGAAATTTATACTTAAATATCTTGACAGCCCTCAACTTTAGGGGGATTGGCCCATGGAAACTTTAAATCAGCACAATTTTAAATGCAACAGACTCCAGTTTCATGGAATTTTACTGAAACCGCTTTCACATAAGGACAAATGTAGGGTCCTTTTAGTTTCTTCTATTTCTTTTTGTATTATTGGAATCTTGAATCATTATTTACCAGCAAATCCCAGTTGGTTTCGTCCAAGTGTAAAATGGCCTCTCCAACATCATCAATTCCCGTACAAGCCTGAAAATAATTTATAAAAAATGATGAAATTTTGTACTCGTAGAATGATTCCAGTTTTTTATAACACGTATGATACTTCAGTATGTGAACAATGATTAAAATACATATGAAACTTTGGTGGAATATAGATAAAGGTCAAATTGCCTCTGATTATAGAATAAAAAATCCTTTCGACCCGACCCGACCCCCCCCAACCCCAAAAAAAACAGGTTTGGGAGACAAAATAATTCATTTATTATCCTTCAAAGAAAAATTGTAGAAATTTGTTTATTTTTATTTTTTATTACGTGTTACAAAAACAGTAAATCGTGAATAACGGTCTTGAATGACATTGCCGCTTGAGTTAAAGCGATTATTAATATGTCTCATACGTGTTTCAAGTGTGTTTACGATTATTTTTGTTTTATTTTTACTTTTCTTCGTTTCTTTTTTTTCGTCTGCTCGAGTAATCATGGCGGATTTGTTTGTTGACCTAAACTTTAAACTTTAAACAAATAAGGTTTTGTTTCTTGAATTGACAGGAATCGACGAGTATGACTTTTGAATTTAATCAAATGATTCAGACTTCGAGATGTTATCATATGGATTATTTTGATAGGTGTCAAAATAACGTGAAAAATGATTTCTAAAATACGACGTATGTAGTTACAATAGAACCCGCGTAATAATTCGTATTCTTTATTACGTTGTCTCGTTGATTTATACGGCGGTGAGCTAATGGTATTAATCATAACCGGTCGTAACATAAGATCTATTAAAATTGTTAGATTTGATTTATTTCCTAACAAGAACCCTCGGCCTCGGATCGATGAGCTTTTGTTTCCAGTGACTACGGCAATTGTCAATGTCATCGTTCAGGAGACGTACATAACCAAATCGTTTTTCACTTTAAACGAATCGAATATAATATGTTCAATATTACCTGAAAGTCGGCTAAAATCACTTCGCGATTTTCTGCCATAATATTATAACATAAAACTATAAACACTGCGAATTGATACCCATATACTTCGATTTTTATGTTATTGTGATTTTTAGAATTACACGAACAATTCACAACGCTAACACCATCTACACTAACTCATACATGATACGAAACTCTACAAGCTGTGCATTTCCACCACCCCGCTATTTAACCAATTCACTGTCTAACTACTTGTAGTTAGTCACAAGAATTTTAACGGAAGGTTAATTTACATTCGCTTTGCGCGCTGTCGTCAAGTCGCAAATAAATTCAGAACTAAAAACGTCAGGCTCTTCAAAATGAAGACTTGAATATCATCGGTGTCGGAATAGGAGTACGTAGGTCAGAACAATGTTTGTTGAACTGTCTTACCTCAATAATAATCAGGGTAGTTCGAACTTTTGCCGTCCGCCGAAACCGAATAGATATACTATTCGGAAGAATCGTGATACTGTCGTCTGCTAAAATACACGATGAACTTGACCGGTTTATAACCTACCCTAAAATAACCTAACTTTCGATTAGTTTGCTAAAGTTTTGTTTCTTTTAAACAATACATACTAATTACATACCTTTCTTAAGAAATACAAATAAAAAGAGCGAGATATACTGCGGCGGAAAGCAGACCAGACAGTTGAAAATTTCACGACAGGAAAATACGGCGTAATCCTAAGAACTTCTAATACACGATCCAGCTATGTTCGGACGTGTGATTCCAAAAAATTTTCGTAACATATCGGTATGTAATAAATTCCAGATTATTATAGAAATATTGAGGTATTAAAGCCTGGCGCGTGCTATTGTCAGATTAACAAGCCCCAAAAACAACATCCGAAAAATTCTACACATTAATATAAATTTGAAAACGATTTTTATATCCCTCTTCAAAAATTTTCACAAATTATTACAACATGAATAAAGCAAAAGTGTTCCAGCTGCTGTCGCGGGTTTGGAGCGGGCCCAATGGAAACCTCGCAGGAAAACAGGCCGAGCAGAAAATGGTCACTATACTTAGAGATAGACTTCCAAAAGCAAGTCTAATCGAAGTTACCGATGTTTCGGGTGGGTTCTCTATATCTGAATGTAATTTTGTAGCTTTTTAAAGGATTTATTTACTGACTATTACACACGTTTGGTAAAATCAGCATGAAAATTGCTACACGTGATTATAATTTCGAAGCACAGATGATACTTCACAATGTTATGTAATGTTAAACAGTTATAATGCATGATTATTGTATATCTTTCTCACAGGAGGATGTGGAGCTATGTTTGAGGTGAATGTTGTTGCCCCAGAATTCAAAGGACTTAATACAGTAAAGCAACATCGATTAATCAACGAAGTATGATGAGAATTTTTATGCCTGTTGAAGTGATTGATGATTTTGTCTTCGGATTGGTTTTCTTATTTCTCATTTTATTTCAGATTCTAAAAGAAGAAATTAAGGATATGCACGGTATTCGTATACATACTAGTGTAGAGGATTGTTAGGCTTACTATTAGTAAATAATAATAATGATAATAAATTGTTTTAAATAAATATAATTGTATGTAATTATACCAATGTATCAAATCTTGGGTTGTTAGATCAATTCATTTATATTTATGTATATACATTATTTGCGAATCATAGGTGTACGAAAATCTCGATACAAACAAAAAACAAAGTACAATATTTTTTTGTGGTGATGTTATTCTACTGCTTCAAGTATCAATCAATGCAGATAATAGTAATGAAATAAAATCGTACTAAATATACTGTAAATTATTTTTTCTGATACGAATAAATTACTATTATTATTTAAAAAATGGGATCCTAATTGATCTATCTGACAAAATTTTTTCCTAATTCAATTTTTGATATGAAATATACTCCGAATTTTATTCCTGGGTAAATTATTTCAAAATTTAAGTTACGACCATTTTTAGCGGTAGATCGACCACGTGACTGGCAACGAACCAATAGCGTTGCGGCATTTGCGATCACATGACTCTTAGCCAATCGAAAGACGGCTTGACATCCAAATCTTAACCACATACATATCGCATGCTATTTTCTATAACCTATAACTGTCATAATTAACGTGAATTTGTTCTGTCAGATAATTTATTGAGCTACATGCCATTAAAAATAAAAATAATTCAATGAATAGATCGATTTTTTTACTATCCCCTCATATATTCAGTGAATGCGTTTTAATCGCAGCGTACAAGAACGCACGCACCGGTAGAAGGGTGATAACTTGTTGGTTATAAACACAGTGTTGCTGATATGCGGCGATAATTAATAATTATTTAAATCAGTTACGGATCTTCTATGTATCAACGGCTTTTCTTTACATAATTTCATTATTATAATACTTTTTTTTCGTCTTTCAAACTTTTGTAACCGTAAAATTTGAAAGATGGAAATAACGGGGATAATTCTGCATAAAAAAATTCGTGAAATATTCCCCGATATATCACTGAGCATAACGCCGGAAGTTTTGAATAAAATATGCGATCAATCATCGAGCCAACCATTTTTAGAATGGTTTTGCTCTCATGTAACAATAGACAATGTATTATCAGAGGAGGATATCATGATGTAAGTATTTCTATGAGAGAGACTAAATAAAATATTAATAACAGTCGTTTTGTATTCTATTTGATTTTCCTTGTCCAATTTTCAGAAAACAGCATCTAAAGAATACCGGGAAATGGTTAACTGAGAATCTAACTACTTCGATCACACAAGCCACCAAAGACTGTCCCGAACTTCTCCAACTTTTAAAATCCAAAGTTACCGATGAAACGGATAATAATTCTAGATTCGAGACGGAAAAGGAAGCTTTTGAAGAGGATTGCAAATATTTACAGATGCTAGAGGATAGCGTGAAAATTCTGAAGTATAAAATCCATTTATAATAAATAAACGAATATATAAATTGAACTCTTCCTCTTGATATGAACGACTAGATAAATCTTCAATGTTGCAGAGAACAGGAGGAGAAATTGAACGAAGAAATTGAATACGAGCAAACTCAGCTTGACAAAGAGAGCATAGATGTTGAAGAGTGTTACAAAGACTGCTTAGATCTTTTAAGGGACTTTGACGAGGTCCATAAACTCCTTTACAACGATATAGAACGGATGATTAACACTTACGCAGATGCTGGAGAGATGGTAAAATAGAAATCGTGCATTCAAAATGCTTTTAGAATAATTTTACAACTCGTTTTTAAAACTTTTCAACCATTTAGTGACTCGTAAATTAAACACTTTTTCTTCGCAGAAAGGACCGCCGGTTGTCTGGACTCAACTGCCTTTAGAGCTGTGTAAAAATCAGACCGAAATGTACATAAACTATTTATCAGCCTATATAAAACGACACTTTGGAAACAACAGCAGAGAGGAACACACAAATGATTCTGATTACGATACTTTCATGGAAGACAGCAGAGACAGACGAGGGGAAGAAATGCTCCATGAATTATCATCTTGTCTCAGAAAGTATATAATCCAAATTTAAGTTCGACCATAAATTCCTTTCTGTGATAAAATCGTATTGAATTAATTTGCAGTCTTAGAATCCAAATATAGTGGCTTAAAAAAATTAACTCCATTGCTAGAGTTCTTAAAAAAAATAAACATTTTTCTCAGCTTGATTACTTCAAGAGTGGAAGAAGCCACTGGAAAAGTAAGCGCAGACGCTTGTATAGCTATAGAAGAACTGGCAGTTAACATTTACAACAATGGTAATCCAAAATTGCCGCAAACACAAGCACAGCTTGAGTGAGTAGCTATTAATTCTGTGTTACAGAATTCCTGAAGATTGAAAAGCTTTTTATAACTTTTTGATTGGTAATTAAGATTGGAGGTGACAGAGCTCAGCGGTCGAAGAGATTTCTTAGAAGAAAATGTGAGACTTCTGCGAGAAAATCGGCTAGAAGAGGCCATAACTCAGTCTTCAGAATTGGCGATAACTGAAATCCTCGTTTTGGATGCTCGTTTGCGGTACGAACGAAGGGAACGTCGACTATCCAGCATGCTTTGCTTAAGAGAATTGACTCGAGAACATGGACATGCACATTCTGACCTATTATGTATGCTTATGGAGTTACAGTTCCGGAGGATAACGGAAGCGCTTGAATTCGTCGCTGATGCTCGATACTATCTTTCCACCGAATATTCGCTCTCATTTGCTAGGGATGTACGTGTATATCTTTTTTTAGATTCTTCTAACTCAGAATTTTGGGGGATAAGTTTTGGGGGATATTACAAAGTAGTAAAATGATTGAGGGTCAATAAAAATAAGAACTACATTTGGCTGTGTGTAAAGTTTGTCAAATTACCTAATTATCAAAATACGCTTTCGCCAAATTTCTGCCAGATCAATAAGGAAAAAATGATAAAAATTTTTATTTGGATAAATAATTTGACGAACTTTGTACCCAACAGTATTTTAAATTGTAGGAATAGATTTTGAAAGACGAAAAGGCAATTTTCGTTGTTTCACAGTCTAAAAAAATTTTAATCTGAGGTATAAAACGGTGTTATTTCTGTCATTCCAGAACGTAATGAGGCAACTCCAAACGGAATATGAGACAGCCTCTGTTTCACCAGTTGATAAAAATGTTTTTAATAAAATATTTGTTTCTATGATGAATGGTAACTTGAACGATAAAGATTCCTTGACCTCGTCCATGAGGCAGCTCAAACAATTAGTAATAAGTAATAAAGTAAACGAGGAAAAATTATTCGGCGTTGATATTGATCAGAGAATAAATGAGGTGATGTCATTGTGAGTATTTATGCATATATTGTTAATATCTTATTCCAAATTTTTTTCTCTCTATCTTTAATGAATCATGAGTTTGATTACAAATAAAAAGTAAGTATTTAATATTTTCCAATGTTTTACAGGGAGGAAAAAATCCTTGATGTTTATGACCGCGAGGTAAACACCGAAATGACTACATCGAGTTTAAAGCAAATGCCGTTTGAGATAGCTATGAGAACTAGAGAAGCTATTTCTCACATTGTACAGCTTCAGAACGACGTTTCGGCTAGAAGAAATCGACTTAAAGATAAATTGGTGAGATTTAATGGACATAAGTATAAACGGAAGCTTAGTGTTTGTTGTTTAATCAGTTTACGCTTATAAATTACAGAATATCCTGTCTATAGCTTTGTTCGATTTCCGTTCTTAGTGAAAACTAATTATGGACAGTATAGGGAATGTATGAGTCATTCATCCTTGTCAAACTCTTTACTTTGACGAATGATTATTAAAATTTCGCGATACTTTCTCTGACGAGTATAAATTTTTTTTTCATCAGTTTCTCTATTTGTATGTTTATGTTTAAATCACAGCGGAAAAATATCACCGGTTTTGAATGGGAGTGTTCAATTCTGTGGCAGAGATTTTTGGCCGATCCTAAATCGATGAGAAAAATATATGACGAGGCGCAAAAGAAGCTGGAACAGCTGCACTTTGGTACAAGTTATTGAATAATGTTTAATATTGTTTAATTAAAGTATTTTCTTTATTTTTTTTTAATTCCATTTTTACTATTTTCTTCAATGTAAAAATTAATAAAAGACAATTTTACCCCCATCCCGCAAACAAAACAAAAAATAAAAATAAAAATTATCCAATTATTATGCAACGTATATCGATTCCGAGGAAATACTCAACGCGATCGTGTGTATATGTATATATCTCGATCTGAAATAGAAAGTAAGTACCTATATCTTACTTTAAAACTTATATCCCAACGTTTTACGTTTACTCTCGTTTCTTTGTATAATAATAAGCGAAAGAGTTTCGTAAGAGTTACAAAGCGGATTCTTAATTGTCGTACAGCCATTCTCTGGCACATACCTAAGTGTAGGTATCTGTATACATATGTATATATCTATAACATGTATATGTATGGGTATACGGTAGCGGTTAACCGGCTTTTAGTCTTTGATGATTTTTACTGATTGTGAACTAACCACATCCGTTTTATTGTTACGATAGATATCTAACGGATTCTATATCTACTCATTTGTGAATATCAATATAATTAAATACGACAAAGAAGTTTAGGTATAATTTGATAATTAAAGTGGCTTATTAAATCTGTGCACCTTGGCACAATAATCGCAGTCCGTAGATTGGTGAGTAAATACTGAAAGTAATATAGCGTATTAATACATAAATCAGCTTTTTCGGACCTTGAACTAGTTTACCAATTCATCCGATTAGATATATTTATATACATATAAAGTATATGTATACATGTGTGTATCTAGTCATGTGTGATAATAATTATAAGTAGATATTTTCAGGTCGTATAAATATTATGTATGTAATAACGTATCGTATCGTATCATATGAGTCAATTTAATCCACCGCGTTGTGTAGTATACGTATAGACGTAGTATATCACATAACGCGCCGTTTTGTTACGTTTCTCTCGATACGATCTCGTAATTAATTTTAACCATATATAGACATATGTATATACATATGTATATATAATTTTATATATGTATATGTAGCGGTGATATCAGGTAGAAAATCGGAATCGAGATAGCGAATAAAACTTTCGAGAGTGGGACAAACAACGCAAATAAGTTACAGCATTCGCCTACCATATATTGTTCTAGATTTTTTAACATTATCATTACAAGCGTAGATCAGAGTTGATCCAAACTCTCTCCCGCTCTCTCTTTAACCTTGGCCCGCATTGCTTAAACATACATATGTATATCGCAAGTTTGCGTTTGCGATTTCGCATATCATGGAAAAAAAAATTATCATTCTAATTGTAAAACAAAGTTAAAACTGTACACGCTACGTGATTGCTGTAAGAAGCCTATTAATCTTTGTGACTTTCCTCAATTCGTAGTTAAATGTATGTATGTTTGTATATCGTACTGTAAGGTGCGTCATAACATTGGTAAATTTACCTAACACATAAATACGTTAATATTCCTAAATTTAACTTACGAAATAGATAAACGGTCATTACTACTATAGTTACTACTGCAGTCTACGTATGTATGCATTTCATTTCTGTTTATGACAAACTCTTACTATATATCTACGCGCGGCACCGTCCCGCTCATGGTATACATAATATACACACGTGTGCCTCGAGCCGGTCGGACATAGGGCACAGTGAATGATACACAACCATGCAAACCGTGCGGGCGCCCATACATAAACAGAATGACGATCACGCATGTGTGTACACACACACACACATTGCCCAGGCGCGCACGAGCTTTTAGTGTAACCTTGATCCGACGAGCGTCCGACCTGCGGCTAAGGGTGGGGTGGGGGTTAGGATGAGACTGGTACGAGAGGACAGGGAAGGGTTGGTCAGGTGGTTAGAAATTTTATAATAATTATATTTTGCAAGAATCGTACAGGTTCCGATATAGTATACATACGTACAATTGAACATATAGTATAGAAACGTTTTTATTATTTAGCATACATTGGTTATAAAATCAATCGAAACGCAAAGCGGATTGGCAATTCTGAATCCGAGTCTCAGATTTTATACAAATGTTTGTCGTCGGGGGGACGATGAAAATTTGAACTCGTCGCGGAAGGAGGAAATAGCGAGTATCGATTGACCAGGCTCGTCGGAGTTAACGGTTTGTTTACACGAGCTCGTATCACCGCGCATGCGCTAGAGAGTCCAAAACAATAATAGAGTAGGAAGGAAGGCTGGCTGGCTGACAGGGAGGCAGGCAGGCAGTAGTCGCTGGCTCGATTCCCCCGTCTCTTGAACCGCACACAACACGGACGTGGAGGAGAGGCAAGCAAGCAGGCGCGCGCGCATACACACAACTAAACGATCGCTCGAAAATATATTCTCTCTCGACTAACATCGCGATTGCTCGCATGTAACCCGGCGTTACTGGCTGGCTCTATCTCAAACAAGCAGAGTAGTATCACCCGCCAGGACAATTTCATCAGAAAAAAATTTAATAAATAAATAAATAAATAATAAAATAAAAAAGAATTACCCACTTCTTGTGTATTGTGCAATGTTTAATCAACTGTTCTCGATTCGAACTCTCTAAAAAACATTTAACGTGAATGTCTACGTTTGTATGTGTTGTTGTTTCTGTTAGCGGCGAGTGCGAGTTTCTCAGTGTATAACTATCGTACGTTTAAGAGGAGGTGCAGGTATAACGGATACACATATACATACATACACACTCATACGTTAGTCACGACCGACACTCCGTCTACACCGTGACGTAACTAATACACTATACGCTACTAGAACCAAAACAACAACATCAACAAAGGCTCTCTCTCGTTCAGTGTTAGTATAACATAACGGGATAAACTCTTTGCGATATAATATTTAAAGATTCGACACCGCAACAAACAGCAATACATTTTTTCTTTCATTACAACAGCAAACTGCGGTATAAATAGCGCTATCATCGCAATAGATTTCAAAACAATAACAATCAATTGACCGTTACAGTTTGACGATTATTCGTTATCGATCGTACGGTTAAATTAACGAGTGTTTGTGGTGAACTGAAGAAGAGGAAGATTCCCAAACAGTGTTGTTGTTATTTCCAGTGCCTAAGGCTAGATTGATCATAGAGTATAACTTGCCGCTAAGAAATAAGGACTGCTAGTCAAGAGCTAGCCGAGTCATCAAGACGCACGGTGGGTGAGTTTTCGTAAGCCGGTGAGTCACGCGCGACCGAATACTAGACCTGTGTTGAATAGACAAAGTTAGGAGGAGGAGGAACCTCACCTCAACTCGACTCGACTCGACTTCACCTCACCTTTCAAACGTTTTGGTACTTTATATAAAGTCTTAGAGGTAAAAAGGAGAGCGGCAGGACCGCCCGAAGAGAATAAGCACATATCCCGATAGTCGAGAGTAAGGAAGATGCCGAGCGCGGCTGAGGAAACAACGTATTTAAATTTGATCGACGTTATGCCCCGGCGAGAGACTACCACGCAGGAGTTTCTCACGAGAGACGTCGACCTCCTAGTATCTCAGATAAAAGAGAACCTAAGGCTTTCAGGATTCAAGGCCAAGTCCAGTTTCACTCAAAAAAGTCGCCCCTCACCGTACAGGATACCATCGAGATCCTGGGCCGACCCAGCAGCAACCTGCGAAGTATGTGGCATAAGAAATGACGCGAGTGAAGATGACCGACATCATAATCACCACCACCATTACCACCACCACCATCATCATCACCACCTTAATCATCACCAGAAAAGGACGAGCACGAACGTAGACGATCCTTATGAGCTGCTACAGGTACTTCTTCGGGAAGGTGGACTGATAAAAGAAGCCGTTAAACGATTACAGGCGAATCTTGAAGAATTGGAAAATGTCGAGGAATCGTCGTACGAGAGGAAGCCGTACTTTTACGACTCTGAGGACGAACCTAGACCAGTGATACCGCCTATAGAACTATGAAGTGGTTTTAAAATAAATACACAAAAAGAGACCAAAAAGTTCAAATTATATGAATGTAATTAATGTGAAACAGTGAAATTCTTAAATTACGATATTCGCAAATCGCGTGTTTTCATTATTCAAATACACATGATAAATAGCAACCGAAAAGTAAAAAAAAGAAAACAATAGATTAAAGTAAACCGAAGTATCAAAACAATTAGGAACAAAACAAAAAACAGGTTGGAAACAAAAGAACAAAAATTCTTGATTACTTAAAAAAATAAAAAAATACATAGATATATTACGAAACGCACACGACATACATTCATCCAAACATTGATTGCATATAAAACATATTAAGTCCGGGGTTTCAGGACCCGTATGTTAGCTCAAGCGGAGTATAGAGATACGTAATTGGGCAGGAACTCGCCTTACACGGTCGTGTGTTTGTAAATATGGTGTGTTGTTATTTGAAGCAGTATCTCGCTTCGTGAACGTTCGGTCAAGATCGTTGCCGTTGCCGGCGTATCGACTGTAACTATACCTATATATACAATATAGGTGTATACAATACGCGAGAGGCTACGTGGAAGAGACTCATGGCCGACGTATGTATACATACATGTAGGTATATAATCATCATTGTGTATGTGGAAAAACACAGTCCTATACAACCCAGGCCAAGCCGAAGCCGAAGCCGAAGCTGAGCCGGGGCACAAGCTACCGCGGGCGACACTCTTATGTATACGACCGACGCTCGCCTTTCGCTGCTCAACAGTCGGCGACACCATTCAACGAATTTCATGACTCACTACTATTATTGTTATTACTTGGAGCGAGTTCGCAAAACGTTGCAGCTTTCTACCGCTTCGCGGTAAATAAATATTACCGAGCGCGACTCGCGGGTCATGTTGAATGTTTTTCGGCTGTCCTTTAACTATACCACATTTATATTATTATTTCATTATTATTATTATCATTATTATTGTTAATTTTATTTATTGCATACCGTTTAAAGTTCCGAAGCTTAATTTCCTGCCTCCGTAGCACTAGCCACGTGACAGCTCTTTCTCCACTAGCATAATACACAACATCGATATATAGTTTCATATTGTATGAATAAATTGATTAAAAAAAAAAAAAAAAACATGGAAAAGAAGAGAACTAATGAAAAATATGTGTAAACAGTTTCGAATGAGACGAGAGTTGCCATAGTTTGCGTAATGTTACGGCGACTTAAACAAGCTCGTATAAAGGTGAGATGTATGGAGGGGGAGTGGGGAATAATGGGATGTCTGTGTATCCATAATATTGCCCCAAATTCTAATCAACGATATTATTATAAACTATAGTAGGAAGATATCTTGTAGTAATAATAAAAATAATAATAATGATAATTATTATTATTATTGTCTACATATGTAAATACATTATACATATACCTAGGTACGGGTATGATTTTTGTGTAATTGCGCAGATGAAATTTTATACTTTTGGAATGAAAGGAAATACGTGATCTCATTTATTTTTCAAAACTCAATATTATAGCTATGTACGTATATCTATTTGGTAGGAGCTCGACCGACCTCTCTTGGTCAATACGGAATAAGATAGAAAGAAAGAAAGAAAGAACGAAATATTTAAGTTTAGAATATTTTTACTTCAATTTTTGTTTTTGTTTTTTAGTTTTTTTTTTTTTGATAGTTTTTTTCTTTGAGAGAGAAAGAGAGGTGTATTTGTAGATAGCTTCTGTTTGCGATGACATTTGTTATATGTATAGATTAAATATGTAATTTTGTGCGTCGAGAGGTAACGAGGAAGAAAAATAAACAAATATATATCTCAGATCTAAATCGCGAGGAGGCGGGATTATAAATAAAAAAGAATGGCTTCCTAAAAAGTCGATGACGAAAAAATAAGTACCAAACTTGGTACTTATACACGCATATGTATAAGAATTTAAGTAATAAATAAATAAATAAGTAAATAAATAAATACGAAAATAACAAAAAGAAAAGGTGAACGAAAGATAGAGAAGGAAGAAAAGGGAAGCTTGTATAATAATAAAAGCTTTACCTCTTTTTTGTTTTGTTGTTCTTTTTGTTTTCTTTTTTTGCTGTGCATGTTTTAGTGCATAGTATAATAATAATAAATTACACTTATATATTATTAATCATTTATATAGGTAGATGTAAAACGACTTGTTGTTATATAGCTATTGTAAAATATACTATGTCATTGATAACGAGGGAATCTTGTGTGATTCATTTGTTTTCTGACTATACGCAGCTATACATACATTGTACATGTATCTATCTCAATATATATATATATATATAGGTATATTCTATCAAGTATACATACCTATATATGTATATACATAAATACATATTACAGCCGCGAAAACAAAAAAAAAATTTCTAAATGATGATGCAACGTTAACATACATAGAATAACTGAGCTGACTGAAGCATACATATAGTATATTAGGAGAGTACGTGGTCGGCAGATTTCGACTATACATGTATGTATAATAATATGGTATAAGCTTAATTTGACGCATCATGTCACTATTTAGTATTAAAACAAAAAAAAACGAAAATGATGAAAAAAAAAAAAATTAAATAAAATAAACAAAAAAGAATAAATAAATAAACAAAAAAAAAAAACAAAAAAGTTTCTCAACTAGTGCGGTAATACAAATGCATACATATATTATTGTGTATCTAGGTATATATACATATAATATGAGAAATATGCTGTGAGAGAAAACCGCAAATTATCATGATTTTCAATTTACATGTATAATATTGTATTAAGAGAAATATGTATAACAAGACTCATAATAATTATGCATATATAGGTATACATATTGTACGAATCTTTGGTACGATCAGTAATAATTTTTTTTTTTTTATTTAACGGTTTTTTTTTTTTTTGTTCACATGTTTTTTCTTTTCTTTTCTCATCTCTGTTTATTTTTTTCTTGTTCTTTTTTTTTCTATGACGTTAGAGTTGCTCGTATTAAAATATTTAAAAATAAAAAACAATAAATAAAAGAAAAAAAAAAAAGAAAAAAAAAGAACTTTAGCAAATTAAGGAAAGATAACTCTATGTGATCGTTGCGGGCCACCGCGTCCAGCAAATCTATTTAATAATAAAGGAATTAATGAAAAGTTTGAAACCCCCGTGTCTACAGTGTATTCTTTATAAACCCTTTTTCTATTATTTAAAAAAAAAAAAATTAATTTTTTTCTAGTCATTACATATAATTATAACGCTGGAAATCATGCGATCAAATTATTATCATAATAAGAACCTAAATATAGGTATGGATGGTACGCTTCTTCTTGTCGAGCAAAACGCGGGACGGGACTAAGGCTTACAAATATGTATTACCTCCCTAGTTGCTGCTGATGTCAGCAGATAACAACTTTATTATGTATAGTACTATGCTATGCCATGCTATGCGGGTTGGCTCGTTGCTACGCAGCGACCAATCGGCCCGCAAAAACACGAAAGCTTCTACGTATTTATTGGCGCTGCCACGAAAGGCAGCTGATATACATCTAGCAAACTACCTAGTAGGTATATATGTATATACATATCATATACCTCTATCTATTCTATAATTTATTCTTGTCGTCGATAGAGAAAGACCCTTTATAACCCTTTGAAATTCGGTTTTGAAAATTTCCGAGTATCTTATACATATATATATACATGTACACACATTACTGTTGCCACAGATAGTATAGATGTATGTACCTCTATATCTTCCTACCTGTAATCGTGACTTTGCAAATTTAGTACTCCACCTATTCTTGAAATTCATTCATATGTGAACAACGCATCGAATTGGAAAAAATAAAACAAATAAGAAGAAATGGTAAGTTTCTGTCGCCGTTTATACGTATTCATGCAAGTATACAAATGTGTGTATGTATACTTATTAAAAGTTTTCGAGAAATCTGAAGTGAAAGAAATTTCTGGTGACTGATCATATCGATGAATAATTGTCGTTACTTTATTTTAGTGCCACGTCATTTAACGAGAGTGTAACCTATACCTGTGTCTATACCTATAAACGATTTACGTAATTTGTAGCGGAATCAAACTATCCGGGTTTTAATCGAACGACGAATCATTGAAAATTAGGTAATACCCACTGCGCGCGTCATATCTGGCCTGATTTTTGTTTGTTTTCTATTCTATAAAACTGGTTGTATATGAGTTGCATTATATGTATGTTAGAGAGGACATGAGAAAAAAGAAAAGGAAAGAAAACGTTAAAATTGTTAATCATTGTGAAATATTCGTATTCAATTTCATTCTTTACATATTGTAACGACTATAACTATTATAGGTAGAGGATTGCGTCATCCTAGTGACTAGTTTCTTTCTTCTATTCCAACAATCCCACCGTCGTGCTACTTTGTCTTTTGCCAGCTTGCTGCTCGCCGTATTTGGATCACGACGGGTCCAGATACAGATAGAGAAGATTATACAGCGTGTTGTTCAACAGCTAGAAACTTTGTGTGTATGTATGTATCTATCTACGTTCATATAGAGCACGAAAAAAGTGGTGGGAAAATATTCTCGAACCACGACTCTATATAGTGGGAATGTTATAATCATCAGTCATAGATAAACATGGAAGGCAGTAGTAGATTATCATTATTTTATTTTATTTTTTACTTTACTCCGAAATCCCACAACAAATATTTTCGTTTTTGGAAATCTTAATCACGCTTTCAAATATTTTTATGTTACGTTTGTCTATAACCGAAAATAAATTATTTTCACAATGTTCATTCGATTGATTTGAAATTTGTTCTGAACGTTTATACATGTATATACAATATACCCATAGCTCTGTCACCTTACCTAATACAGTCGACTGTATAAATGATTTATTAGTTGTCGACTGTCGTCGATGTTTTACACTTTGTTAACTGCCCAGAAGATTAATCCGATATAATCAGATCGGAATGATATTCGTTAAATAATCTTTTCAACGTCATAAAACTATCACGTGTATTTAATTTAGTAAGTATACATATATTTTTGTTTCTTTCAATGTCAAATTCATGTATGTATATGCTTAATCATTTATTCCGCAATTCGATTATACATATATACCTATCTATATAACTGGCAATAATCAATCACTATACTCTAATTTATAAATAGCATTCTAGCACCATGTCGATACGTATATAATCCAAACAGTTATTTTGACCATATATAAATATCCATTATGTCATCAAATGAGTATATCGTCGATATCGACAGACAGACATATCGCTATACATATTGCAAAAAAATAATCATCCCTAAACTCTATGTTGACCCCTCCCTCAGTCGTCTCTACAACGTTAATTCTATGCCTAGGCTGATTTTGAAAAATATTCGTCCAACATCTAGATCCAGGTAAAAATTATCCACTTTCTCGAAAGACGCGGAGAGAAAACCTGCAGGGGAGTAAAAGGACGAGAGTATATAATTTTTAGGGTCAAAAGATTTTGGGAACAAATCGTCAGACAAAGGGGTCCACAGTTTTGTATAGAAACTGTAAATTCCTGAGTCTATTTACCTGCATAGTATTATGGAAAAATTTTTCTACCTGCAAGAACGGCGACCTTGCCGTTGCAGCAAGGTTTTCAAGAAGATTTTAAATAAAATGGCTTTAGATCGTCATCGAAATATTAACGTACGCTGGATATGTATGTATGTATATATGTATGTATTTATTTATGTAGATTGTTCCTCGTCCATTGGTTATTGCGATAACGCGATAAAGATAGCCAAAGCTGACAATGTGTTGTTTTGACTATAATTCATCCGCGACAATGAATATGTGTCCAAGTCCATCAATCCTAACGATTTACGATATTAATCACGAGTGTGTCACTTTAATACTGCATAGAATGACATACATATGTATACATATATACGTATAGTAATTGTTGCCATTGGTATAAAAATATTCGAGTAATATATTTACGTGTGCAATGAAAATGATATAAACAGAATTTTTATATTGAATTTTAATCCCACGATAGATTCTTGAGATATCCTGTAACGAAGCGTGAACTTATAGTTACGAAACTACTAATGAATGAATTTCTTTGTTACCGTTAAACAGCCATGAATCATGACCGCTAATTGCCATTATATTATGTTATACAGTGTTGTTTGGGAAACATTTCAATCTTTTATTAAACTTGTGGTAATTTATCTTGCTATAAAATTATCTGAAGCCTCTATAGCTACTAGAGTCTAGATTAAATTGGCCTGATTATTCAGGCATGCAGTGATCACCCCCGTCCGAATAAAATTAATGAATCGCGGGAATTTACGATAGTCTGTGTGAACCATAAACAACGTAACATAACCGTAGAGGATAATTATAATGTGAAAACAAAAAAAGAATTAGAAACTTTTTATTTTATTTATACCGTGGGTCCTTGCCCTCGAAAATAATCGACACTGTACAGCGTACACATAATAGTATTTATTGTTTACGATGTTGTGTTGTAAAAATAAACGAGAAAACAATAACAAACGATAAAGAAAATAAAAAATAATAAAAAAAAAAACATTACAGTTGGTAATAATTAACAGGTAGATGTATATTTATAACATCACGTGACTGTATTTGTATACAACACGTGTGTTAAAATAAATAAATAATTAATTTATGATAATATTACGTCGCAACATTCGATATCGATTCAAATTTAACAACAAAAAGAATAAAAACATGAGAAATTTTTTTCTCTGAGTGGTAATAGTAACGCGCTTTCGTGTTCAGTTCGTTCTATATTAGACAGATATGATATATTAAGACTAGTCGACGGATAGATGACAGTTGAAAATGATAAGGGAATCTATATAAGGGAACTTGGAGCCTGGAGGTAGAACAATAGCGGTCATAACTCCGGAGATAAAACTAGAGTTCAGTCCGAGTTAGAGCTATTCATTTTTCGTATTACTGATCGAAGTTGTATTGTGAAGAGACGAGACAGAGGAATTTCTCTGACCGCCAGTTCAACGCGAGAAACTTATCGTTAGCCGTAGTCGCAAACAGTAGCAGCACCGTCGCAAAGAAGACTGTGCTAAAGCCGGAGGCACCAATACTTACGTATTGTTAGTAGCCTGTAACACAAACAGAGAATTAAGTCACTTTACTACGGCGCAACTCGTACTGCGCCAATAGTCCCGAAGATCCAACATGGCCGAAGTAGCAATAGCCACGTACGTATTTGTTATAAAAAAAAGTCTTAATAACAATTCATAACGTCAGTTTCGATTATCGATGTGCCATGGATTGACTTTGATAAATAAGTACATAAACGAAACTTAGCATGTGTTCATTCATTTTTCCTGAGCTTATTTTGCTACAGTTTGTTTGTATTTATCATTATTTTTATTCAGTCTGGTCATATGCGGTTGTTTACCAACTCGGAGAGAACCAGACGCTATGATTCCGTCGCAAACAATTTCTTTTTGAAAAGAAATCGTCGCAAAACATGTTGTATGTCTGTTATTCGTATACCCGGGACAGTAAATCCATGTGAAATTTTTATGCTAATTAGTATCGTTTCACGTTCTTTAATCTTTATACTATCTACAAAACTGCGAATAAATGAAACAGTCTCTAGTCCAGAATGCTGTTTGATCATAACAACTAAATCTCTCTCTACGGCATACATACTTCATTCCGGTAGCTTGTGACGCGTTAGGAACGGTAAATAATTGCGTGTTTACGTCCAACTGTCAATCGAACTATTTTACGTCTAGGTAGATAGTTATTTTCCAACTGATCCATCTCGGGATCACGTCACGCTTATAATTCTATTTATCAATGATCGGTACACATATAATGGTTATAATTATATATCATCGAAACAATAATATTTACCATTTTGTCATACGATTATTTATTCAACAGAGTTTAATACCACTTTCTGACAACTGTAACATATAATGAATCCATGATGATATTAGTCTGGCATTTTACAAAACCTCGAAATATAAATACAAATGCTTCGTTGATATTACAAATTACAATTAGTCTCTATAAAACAATCGAAAGCCAGGTGTCAATTGAAAAATTAACTAAATTGTACGATACGGGACGGGGAGAGGGGTATTTGGTTTATTACTGTCAGTTGATAATGTGACAGCTGATGGAGCGTCTATTTCTATTATTAGATAAACGTTTCGGACAGGCAAAATTCTAGATCTATCTGGCTCCTCATCGGAAATATAATAGGGGAGGAGCGAGTTATGTATGTTCGTCATTTCGTACTGCTTCGGCTTTATTCGGTTAGTCTCGGCGTTTATGAGGTAAATACGATCGCTTTTTTGTACCACGCGTTGTATACCTATGTATACAATATTCTATAGTTATTCTCAGAGATTCAAATCTCTAATGCATGCCTACATATTATGTATATGTATGTATATTGCACATGTATACGTACACATATTATAATCCTTGAATAACGGGTTACGATTCACAGACTGTAAGAAATTGTTATTGTTTTTTGCCGAAACGTTATTCGGACAAATACTTAATGTTAAATATATGTATATATTATACATGAAAATGTTAAATTTCCATGAATCAAGAGACTCGGTAGAGTCTCGCGCCAAGTACATTAAAAAGAATTTTTAACGCACGGCGTGAGACTCGACCGAGTCTCTATACCCGCATGAGAGCTCTACGGCCTATACGGCGACTGTGTTATCCTTAATAACTTCCGACTCGAGTTATACACGAGATTCAAATATTTATCTCAGTATATGGCTTCAAATAGCTTTCATTTAAGCCCAATTTTTATGCAATCGGTGCACGGAGAGCTGAGATATAATATTTCCGAATTACAGACACCCTCAGTTCGACCAACAAAAATTCTCCTTCTCCGTTTCCTTCGTCGTCGCCCACCGGCTATGTTGCCATTGTCAGTTCCTTTCGGAACGAGGTAGTCATCCACCAGCAATGTTGCCATTTTCTTTCGGTCTGCATGTCATATGCTTCTACGACACTTTACACGACGTGAAAATTATAGACGTATCTCCGTGATAAAAGAGCTAATATAAGACATTAAAAAATAGTAATATTTCTCATCTTTCATGCTAAAGATTATGAGATCGATATAAATGAAGTAGGTATACTAATTCAATAAGAATTTTAATAATACATTATAATAATATATAATATAATTAAAATTAAAATTTCAAGTCGTTTCTATAATGCCTGAAAATTAAAATGCACAATTTCTGCCAAGTGGCGTTTTGATTTTTTAGGTCATGGAAATAGTCACTGTCAAATTGTCAGATGCATATTTCTGGATCTAGATGAATGAGGAAAGTACGAGCGTCGTGGCACGAGTTTTGGTCAAGTATAACACGAAAACTATACATCATACAAAAAAATGTTGAGAATAAAAAAGTTTCAATTTAAAGTAGACGTCCAAATGATTATGTACGAAAAAATTTGTCGGTTCCGGAAAATTGGAAAAAAATTATTATAAAGTTAGTTTTTGAAATTTCTCACAAGTCATACGTCTTTTGGGGCTAAGACTTTCAGAGAATATTCCTCTATAGTGTGAAAAGAACGTGCATGAATTTTATTGTGGACTCAGATTTAGTTTAGGAAATATGAATTTTTTACTGAATTTATTTCGAAACAAAAACAACAAAAATTTTGTATCGCAAAGCCCGTATCGACTCAAAAAATCTTTAAAAACCGTTAAATAAACAAAACTTTCAACTTCGCAGTGCTAAAAAAGTTGTACTTTTGGTTCGCAATAAATTCGGTGCAAAATTCATATATCTCCTAACTGAAATCTGGCTCCACGATAAAATTTGTACTCATTCTTTTGAATATCCTCTATAATTTTTGGATGGTAAAAAACGTATGGTTGTTGAGAAATATTAAAAACCAATTTTATAATAATTTTCTTTCAACTTTTCGGAACCGTCGTATTTTTTTGTACATCATCACTTTGAAGTTTACTTCGAACTGAAATTTTTTTTCACTTAACATTTTTCGTACGATGTGTAGTTTTCGAATTATACTCAATTAAAACACGGATATTATCAATTATCGTATATATCGTATCAGCTGCTAACATCTGAACGTTGTTTAAATACAATTCTATAGAAATTCATACACACTCTTATCAACTGCCACTAACATTTCTGAAAACTTGAACCAATTTTCAGAGGACATAATTTATACAATTCGTTATGAACAAGACTAATTAGTCTGAATCGAGATGGTACAAAAAGTAATGAAATCCCCCCAAAAAGCACCTCTGGTGCAAAAACCTTTCGCCAAGTACATTAATGTGATATTTCCCACAAATATAGTGTTGCAGCCATTCAATCTACAAAAGTATTGAAATCAATGGACATTGCCAAGTACAATTAAATTTTCCCAATTAATTTCTGAATGTGACCTGATCCTACTTTTCGGTAGGTATTTACATTTCGATGTACACAACTTACGTCACACGTACTAACATGCAATATATGCACTTATCAGAGAAGATCAATTGAGAGTAAAATTAAGAAAAAGAAAAAAAAAATTTGGAGGTAGTGGTACTTGGCGGGCATTTTTGTAATAATTTAGACATCAGCCAAAAATGCCCGCCAAGTACCACTACCTCCAAATTTTTTTTTTCTTTTTCTTAATTTTACTCTCAATTGATCTTCTCTGATAAGTGCATATATTGCATGTTAGTACGTGTGACGTAAGTTGTGTACATCGAAATGTAAATACCTACCGAAAAGTAGGATCAGGTCACATTCAGAAATTAATTGGGAAAATTTAATTGTACTTGGCAATGTCCATTGATTTCAATACTTTTGTAGATTGAATGGCTGCAACACTATATTTGTGGGAAATATCACATTAATGTACTTGGCGAAAGGTTTTTGCACCAGAGGTGCTTTTTGGGGGGATACTAATATACTACAAAAGTTAGTAAGACAACGTCATAGATAATTCTTTCGTAAATCCACAAATTTCTTGTTTCTATATATACACATTATAGGTATACACGTATATACCTAAGATACTATTATACACCGTCTACAAGAATATTGTATAACGTTCGTCACGTTTGCGTGAGGTAAAAATAAATGTCAAGCTTCGTAGAAAATCGAATATCCGATTACTAGCAGCTCGGAGCTTGGGAAGAAAAAAATTTAATGGTATAGTAGATATATACATATAGGTATATGTATAATACAAATATACTTGAACTACGCATATAATCGTATATGCACGCGTCAGCGGATATATTTGTTGAACACCGTTTGCTGGATTGTATGGTATATATGTATATAACGTTAATTTTCGTTTGTTTCTGCAGCGATCGTATACCTACATTAAATTTTCATACGATTTTTATAAAAACTGATTATTATTTTATATATGTAGATATAAATAATGTAATTTAACGTAAAATTTAATGAATATATAATCATTTTGTCAGTAAGGAAAGTGGAAATGCTATATGTATATCATATTTCATCGTTTTTTCCCTCATATATGTATATTAAAAAAAAAATAGAATGAAATTAATTATAGAAAAAATCTGCACGATATCGGTGTAGCAGTATAACGTTTCCGGGCGTTTTTTTATCTTTCTTTCATTCTTTTTCTTTTCATTTTTCATAAAGTCCGTATATTTCTTATCAATATACGCGCGGTTTTACCGGGAGAGAAGATTATTTTCCGGTATTAATAATCACATAGTTGAGGAATGTAACTTTATACTATACTATATGTATATATCCACAAGAAAAATTCCCACTTACGACATATTTCCAAGAATTATTATATCTTATTGTTATACATACCTACTAGTATATTGAAAAAAAAAAGAAAAAAAAAAACGGAGACGATATATACAAGTTGTAAACATACGTATTATACATATGCTCACATTAATAAACGCCGCAACAATAATAATCATAAAACGAATAAAAGAGTGAATGAATACTTTACAAACAGAAAATAACAAAAGATAAAAAAGAATGAAATTTTAGTAATAAAAAAAAAATAAATATGCGAAAATAAAAATAGAATCACTCGATTTTTCTTCAATTTATCAAAGTTCTATGTATAATAAATAATCTAGATGAATAATTATTCGAGGTAATATACAAACCGTATATTATATCAGTTTTAAGATTTATTGACATTTCTTCATATGTTATTATATTTTTTTAAGTATATAGGTATATATCGTGCGATTAAACCTACATCTATGTAAACGATCATGTAGAAAACCGTAAGGTGCGGCTTTGTAGGTTTTATGATGTCCTATTAACGATGACACGAGTCTTAATGCTAAATATAAACATTGACAAATATATCTAAGCTGTGCCTTATACCCGTAAAACGTTCGTTATACGAATTATAATTGCGCAACTTTGTCTGCAGATATCTTCCTTATCAATAAACTATTAAAAAACAAAAAAAAAAAGAACAAATAAACAAAAAAAAGTCAAAGATATCAATAAGTAAATAAATAAATAAATAAATTGATTTTCTATCCAGTGTATCGTTTAAGTTTTTTTTATTGACATTATTATTATCAGCCCCTCAAATCTATCTTCTGCCTATATTCTACTACACATATAAATTTAAGCCGTGTACTATATGAGCCGAAGAAACAACAGCTGGACGAACACCTGTCTACGTTCAAGAATTCTGCTGTGAATGACCTGCCGTGTTTAATGTATTTCAGAGGCCCGATGGAGTCGCATTTTGTTAGGGGTGTGCATACCCTAAGGGTACCCATGTCCTTGTTCCGGGAGAATCGAGAACGAGTCCTTTCTAGACTTCGGAGTAATTCGGGCGTACCGGAAACTGGTGCTTACGTAGTTTTGCAAGGCGGTGAGGAAATTCCATTTAACGACACTGACATCTCCTGGCCATTTCGGCAGGCAAGCATATATATATATATAACACGTATATGTACATAAATAATGTCTGTTATGTATACAATTTTATCTCCATTTTTAGATTTATATTTATAAGAAATAAATTGTTTTAATAAACTTTTGACGATATAGTCGATTGACAAACGTGATAAGCAATGCAATACTTTGATAAAAATGTAAACTTAGATAGTGTTTTCAATACAGCAAATGTAATAGAGACTTTAAAGTATCCCGAAGGTCGGAAACTGTTAAAACTCCTTTCAAACTACGCTACCCACGCGATATTAATAGTCAATTATCACCTTTTGTGTAGAAAGTCGTTAACACTTATTACTCATTCAATACTATCCGCGACTCCTAGTTTATACTAGTTATACCTGTGAACAGTTTGCGCATACATGTATCGTTTTTTACTGTATTTATTTATTGTTTTTATTTTTGGGGTGGGGGATAGAAATATCGACTCTTTTTATCGCATGGTATAAAAATTATTAAATAAAAAAAAAAAGGTCTGAGTAAATTCTCTTATTTTTTTATTCTACGTTTAATTCATAGGTATGAAATAATAATCTCCTATTTTCTATGTATAATACAAATGTTTGATCGCTGGGTTATTATCTCCAGGAGTCGTACTTCCAATGGTGTTTTGGAGTCGAAGAACCAAACTGTTACGGTTGTCTCGACGTCACATCCGGCGAGTCAATTCTTTTCTTTCCACGCTTACCGCCCGAGTATGCTGTATGGCAAGGCCACCTATATACTCCCGAGGACTTCCGGAAGCGGTACGCGGTCGACGGGGTTTATTACACCGACCAAATAGCTGATGTACTAAACAATCGAGGTGCTTCTATTCTTTTGACATTGGTGAGATATTTTTAAGCAAGATTTTTAATTAATTTTTTACGTCTTTTTATGACGTCTCATTTTTTTGTTTTTTTTTTTGTTTTTTGTTTTTTGGATAAATATAAAACAGCTTAAATCCGACGCTGCATCTAAGTATAGCATATAGAAATATTTTCATTCTAAAGGCTAGCGAATTATTAAAGATCGTAAAAAATCGTAATGAACTTTTTATCAATGGTGACAATTTTTGGTGTTAATGTTAAAACAAAAAAAAAAAAAAAAACAGAAACTTAGCAAAGGTATACGGTAAATTTTATTTATTACAGTTTCTATTTTTCGCGTTTAGATTTTTTTTTTCTACTTGTTTCTTAGGATCAAAATTGGCACGAATCTAAAAATAATAAATATCTAGAAACTTTTAGTATGACAAGTGCCAGCTGGCGGGAATATTTACGTAGTTATAAAGATAAGGAATGAATAGAAAAAAAGAAGGAAGAAAAACAAAAAATTAAAATAGAAGAGATTATTGAGAAAATGAGTATTTCTATTTTTTCTGAACAACAAAATAGATATATCTACAAATCTATTGTACACAACATTAATCCATTGTAGATACAAGTTGTTATTTAGAAAAACACTTTTTTTCAGACTTTAGTGCAAATAATATCTTTCGCAATAATTTTGTTTTCTTTTTTTTTATTATTATCTCTATTATAAAATCTTTTAAATCCTATTTTTCTCTTCGATTTTTACATTTTGTTTTTAATCTACCTTTTTGTTTGTTTGTTTGTTTGTTTTTTTAGCACGGGACAAACAGCGATAGTGGACTCACAGCGCGTGAAGCTGTCTTCGATAAAATTGGACAGTAAGTATATAAAATGAAAAGAATCAATATTTTTTTCCCCTTTTTAATGTCACCTTGTAATTAAATCGCGTCTCTTGTTCCAGGTTCCAAGTTAACAACGAATTGTTATATCCGGAGATATCGGAATGGTGGGTATACATACTACATATAATAAATTCTTATCTATTTTGTTTTATTTTTTAGTTTCCTTTAAATTTATCTCGCGTCGGTACTCGCACTGTTTTACCCCAAATTAAACTCTCTGCATTACCGACGCAGTCTACGGCCACGAGTTTCGCCAATCGAAATATTTTATCGATCGAGTAACTCCTGAGCGCACTTTTTGTTTTTTTGTTGTGTATAGTTTCGGAAGAAACTACACAGATATCGCGATATGTACGAATGCCGTAACGAAAAAAAAAGATCCTCTGAAGACATGTAACACATACCTTAGCATCATTTTTCCGTTTTTTTTTTTTTTTTTTTCCTCGTTTTGTTTTCTCACGTCATTTTTTATAAAAATAGAAATTTTCTAACCAATAATTTATTTTCAGAAAAGTTTTCTTACATTTTATTTTTATTACTATTATTATTGTTATTATAATAATAATAATTTGATAACAATTAGTGATTTAAATACCAGAAAAAATTTCGTCACGTGCGGATAAAATATGAGTTTCAACAATTCCGGGTATCGATCGGATGATATCTATATCTCGGATATACAACTTCTCGGAAAATATTAAAATTGATAGAAATCAATTTAACACGAGAAAAAAAAATAAGTCAACGATACTTTCAAGATAAATCTACATCATGTTACCTAAACTCCAGCTACTTTACAGACACACTAAATTCCATTCCTCGTTGACGTCATTCCTCCGTTATTCTAGGTTTTTGAGGTAGGTTATAGATTTTGAAATTTTCTCAGAATTTGTTGAACTGTTATATTCTCTTTAACAGATCAAGAATTTTGTAGAAGTTTTTTTTTGGGGGGGCGGGGGGGGGGGGGGGGGGGTCGGTCTTTAATTCAGCCCCAAACATGACAGACTTCGACAAAATTCGAGACACATACCTAAAAAAAATTGTAACGGAGGTGTGATGTCGATTTCCCGAACGGATGAACCTTTTAGCACAAATGCTGAAGGTGTTGTTGCACCTAAACGACCATGTGTCTTATCCCGGAGCACGATATTCGTGCAGGATGGCATCATGGTCCACGAAGTGCCATTGATTGTTCGCAAAATATGCGATCCTTCATTAATTTTTTGCAAATCTACGAAACGTCCGGCTAAGATAAACGCAAAGATTGATAATAAAGTGGTTAAGGAACGTCGTGAGTCGAAGAGAAATCGGCGCATAAACATCGAGACTGATGAAGGAACTGCAGTCCTCTTCGGATCTGATTTAGAATTCCTGAAAGAGGCGGATGTCGACGAACTCCTAGAGGGTCTCGAGTCCTGTTATACACCTAAAGGGATATTCTCACTCCTTGAAACCATGATAGTCGAAGAGATAAATTCTATCGTCGCTCTTCAGGCGTTGAGAAAAATAATCGACGTTGAAAACGGGCCGGGTAGTAAAATCCGAGCGTTGACGACACCGAGGAATCGAAACGTCGTTATGGGACAAATTGTAGAAATGATTGCTGGAACACAAGACAACGAGTCGCTTTTAGAGGCACTCGGTCTTTTGGCAAGGGACTCTGTCAGTCCGAGCGTAAATCCATTTCGGAATCGTCTTAGCGACGAGGTCACGTCTAGAGTGGCCGATGAGGAGCTTAATATCGCGCAAATCACACAAGCAGTTACGATTATGGCAAAGTTTAAAAGCCCCGAGTATCAGGAGGTCATCGATTCTCTTTGGATCGGATTATCCTCCAAGGAAAAGGATCTCGAAGTCACGAATCTGGTCCCTTTGTTCAGAATTCTTCCATTGTTAAAAAAAAGTAGAAGACTTGTTCAGGCCATCTTAGAACGGAGCATGGCTCGTCTTTTCGAGAAACTAACGGGTCGACATGTAGCTGATATTCTAAACATCTTGGCTAATGCGTCCATCGAATCTACAGATGCTGTTAGATGTGCTAATAGATGGGCAGCCTTTAGGGCTAAGAACGTCGCTCAAGAGGATCTTACGGACTTGGTACGCACCTGGACAGTCACTTGCCATGCTGATCCCGCAGTGGAGAAAATTTTAGAGCTTCATGTGGGTCCAGGAAGAAACGAGGGGCGTCAGGTCAAGGAGGTATTTCATCGTTAGAATTTTCACCGTTTTATTGGATGATGATTATCAGATGTTGTGGTAGATTAGTAACAGTTCATTCAAATCATCGGTATCATTTAGACGTTCACGATGTACTGAACGACGATTTTAATCCTATTACGAAATAAGGTCACACTCTTTACGTAAGACCGACTGTGACGTTCGGGAAATACTTTCAAGTCTCATTAAGACGTCATCAAGACTTCTCTGGGTCATTTAAGATGAATATATCACATGAGTTTTGGAAAAATTTTGAACATTTCTCTGAAGGCATTTCTGTTATCTCGAGAATTATGGTCTATGAGAATATTAAGTGTTATTTGATTATCGTGAGAAGATTCCTAATTTTCGTCTCTGTGTGAATTTATCTAGTTTCAAAGTCCATTCATTATGTATACCTATATATATTCAACGATGTAGGTATACGAGTATGATGTAAAAAATATCAGTATTAATGTGTAATTATTTATCCCAGTAAGAAAATCGTGTGTAAGAAGACGTCAAAAGACGTCAGTAAGATGTCATCCTAATTTGTCATCCTAATTAAAAACATGGTTTAGACTTTGGATATTTTGATAGTGTTTTAGTGTCTAAAAAACGTTGACATTGTTGATAAAGTAGATCTTATGAGTATCTTTTTGAAAACATATTTTGGACCTAAGTACTACCTGGTTATGCAATTAAAATTAGCATCTTTTAATTCGTCATGAAATTTTTTTTCACCTAACATCAATTAATCACTATTTCACCAGTTAATGTGTTCTTATAACTTATCGTAGTTTTTTACTTACTTCGAGCACTGCTTTTACTGTAATCCGATTCAGAAGACACTATAACGTATCACTTTTTCATAAATTCGATTTTTAACTACCATTTACGATAAGTAAACGACAACAGTGTAAGATCGTTTAGAATAAAACTTGCAATGTTTCGAAGTTATGCACAAGGCGATCACATATTTGAGTGTAAAGCACTTTTCACCCTAAAATAACGTCACTGAATCATAGACTAAAGCCCTTTGTTTTTCTGTTATATCAGTCTTAGAACAATTCTAATCAAAAAAATGCTAAACGATGTTAAAATACTCGTTTTTAGAGCGAGTGCAAATAGTAAACTAGAGTTAGGATGTGAAAGAACTGGTTCAAGTACACTCGTACAACACACTCTAGACATGGCCTAAAAAGATAGTAATTATAGTCACAAGTTTATGACCACTCCATGCCCCTTTAATTTTAAGGATCCGGGGTTGATAGCCGCGATAATGAACTACTGTGGAATCATGAGGATCCGAAACCCCGAAATTCTTACTGGATGTGCAGAGTACTTGTCAAAAAATGCAAGGCGTCTTTCGCCGTCGACAATAGCGCCGATTTTCGGTCCATTTGGGATGTTGAATTTCCGTCCACCAGAGCCAGTAGCCACACAGTTTTGGCGCTCTTTTGAAGACACTGTCGCGGTTAAGTTTGCCCAATTGAAACCAGACGAGGCCTTGGATGTTCTTTTGGCTTTCGTTTACCTTGAGAAATACCCGGTTAGGTTTGTCGGGAAGGTGTTCAGGGCCAATTTCCTTGACCGACTATTTCACAGACGAAACATTCGCTCACTAGACGCCTCCAGGATAAAATTGAAGCTTTTCGACGCTGCTATGACTTTAGAATGTCCACAGTACGCTGGTCCGATGCTTCCAAGGGATGAAAAGCCGGGAGATTATACCGTCTGGCAGGATGAGAGATTGAAGAAAATTATAAACCGGGTTTTCCGACATTTGGCCAAAATCTCAGGCGGCGAGGAAATGGTCAGCAAAAGTTTGATCTTGGGCCAGTTACCGAGTAACGAGATTTACGTAATGGACGCAATGATTCATCAATCACCAACGAAGTCCTCCTCTAATCACACCTTCAATTTTGATAAATTTCAACGGAATTTTAGTACCGCTGTTCTTGTTCATCTCCCTGAACACTATTGCCGGAATTCGCAGCATCTTATCGGACCTCAAGCGATGAGGATACGACATTTTCGGAAACTTGGATTCCGCGTTATGACACTCGACTATGAAACCCTCGTGAAACTCGCCGCGAACCCTGTCGCTATTGTCGAATACATGAAGGAGAGGTTCAAGGCCACTAAGGAGGCCTTATAGAATGTAAAAGTGAGTTTTGTGGGCAGTAAAAAAGAGTGTATCGTTATTCTTACCACTGCAGGGTAACACAATGAACACCTTCATCAATTCACACGTGATTTCACAGATATAAAAGATCTTTCGTGAATATTAAACCAATTAACATTCTTGATGAATTAATGAAATCTTTAAATCGTTATTCACGATTAAAAAAAAAAAATAATCAGCACTTGTGGTTCGCATTTCTAGAGTGAAGCAAATATCGTGACTAACTTCTCAGAGTTGTGATCATAACTTAAGATGTAATAGCTGTTACGTAGACTTTTTTTTCTGAACTATTTTTTTGTTTTTGTTTCTCATTCAAGGATATAATCTGACCAGATTGCTAATTCCGATTTTCTATAACATACAGCATGATCTTGATCTTACAGTAAATAAATGTAGTTTAACTTATTACAATTATTGTTCAGATTTGTACACTGCAGTCATTATTTCAGGAGATTTTTTGATATCTGGTTATTCCCACCGTGAATATCTAATAAACCCTTGAAATTTCAAAAACGATAATCTTTTGATGATTTTTATTTTCAATATCTGCAAAAACAGCCGTGTGATAAAGTCCCCAAGGGAGATCGAGGTTCTAAGATACGTTGTCAAGATCAGTTCCGATGCTCATCGTGAAGTTATGCGAAACGTTCGTCCAGGACTTGCCGAATTTCAAGCTGAAGCTATTTTCCAACATTATGTCTATGCTGTAGGCGGATGTCGGCATGTTTCATATACCTGCATTTGTGGTTCTGGTCACAACGCTTCTGTCCTCCACTACGGCCATGCTGGAGCACCGAACAATCGAGTACTGAAGGACGGAGACATATGGTGAGCCAAGACTCTCAGATAATATCTTAGATATTAGATTATAAAAATTTCTATGAAAAATTTAATCCAGAGTTTCGATTATTTCATTTTACGAGTCAAGTTGATCAAGTGCTGTTGTACCGTAGACACGGTTATACACTTACAACATACGTTAGAGAAACTTATATATGTGTTAATTTATTTTTTGTTAAAACTTTGCAAAGCGTGTCTATATAGCCATTGGTAATATGTTTAACATATGTTTTCAGTCGTAAATTTTTACCTGGAATTTTGTATACCGGTTAGAAAAAAAAATATATATGAATAGTTTCAAATTCCTCGGTTGGAATTTCATTGATTAACTATATGTATATATGATAATTATTGATGAAATACCAATGAAATTATTCCGCGTATTGTAAAGGTAATCAAAAGACCAGACACGACCGGTGCAGTCGTATCTATTGAGATGCTTATATGGTTTAAAAAAGAAGAAAGGAAATGTTAAAAAGAAACATTTCAAAGCAACGCAAGCTTCGTTAACTATCTCATATATTGCATTAGGTATGTCATTGATGTGTCACCTTGGATAATGTCAGGTGAAATGATTTAAAAATGTTCTAATACAAAATCGTAATCTTTAAAATATATATATATATTTTTTTTTTTTTAATTTAATTTTATTTTTCTTATCCCAATGACTTGCGGTACTACTTAACAATTTATATACAAGTGCAAGAACCTTGGTGCGGTTACGTAACATTATACAAATTCTAGGCTCGGCACATAATTGCTTGTCAATTTTATGCAAACAAACCGCGACGAAGACGCGACGCGCGAAGCGTTAGTGTCGACGACGCCGTGGGAATTAGCTGTAATTCATAAAAATTGTAAAAATGAATTCAACATATATAATTGCGCGGTGTTAATAAAATCTTTACCATCTTCTTTTCTTTTTTTTTTTTTTTGCTGTTTTTTATCCTCTTTTATTATTATTGTTATTATTTTTTTGCTTATTTCAGTGCTAATTAATACCGCGATTAATCATTCCATCAGCAGTTGCTGTTTGGTCAATCTTGGTATGATTAGAAATTCACTGTTTTTTTTATGAGTTTTTTTAGAAATGATTTTCGAACACTATTTTACTCAGTTGTAAAAAAAAAAAAAAAGATAGAAAAAAAATGAACAAAATTTAAACATTATGGAACTCGTCTCAGTCATTCAGAGTCTGAATAACATCTCACAAGTGTTTTATACTAGCGAGAGTGTTTTTCACGAATTCTTAACATACTTGCAATTCCAGATATAACTACCTACAGTGACGTTTACAATTATTATACATACTTATACGTATATATAGGTATATACGTAAATATACATGTATGTCATATAATAAGACAATTTGCTTAGTCGCGGTTATCTTACATTTTTAATTTATATATTGTATACATATATGTACATATAGGTATGTATTAAAGAATTGAATTGACGATCGTTAAAATTAATATGTAAATTAAGGTATACATATATACGTAAGATATACTTTACCCATTCACTTTACTGCAGTAGCTCAATACGTTCAATTTGCATAATTTCGACCGCACGTATACCTATACATGAATTTATTCATATATACCTATACCAATACTGCAGCATTCTTACTTTTTAATGAATACATAAAACGGCCAGTGTCACGCACATTTTTCTTATGTTTTATTTATTTTTTGATTTTCATGATGTAGGAATACCAGTTTCTAAAATTATTGATTTTCGAGATTATATCGCATAAACACATAAATATCATACTATATGAAAAATAGTATAAAAAAAAAAAAACGACATCTCGACAAGCAACTTGAAGACGCACGCGGTGTATATATTTGCTACATCGTTTTAAGATTTTTATTATCGTTCAACATCCTATTATAAATATATGTATGTATACATACATACATGTCGTAGTATCTATGTATTTGTAATATGTGAAAAACATACTGCGATCATTTATATATTCTCACGTTTCATGATATATGTGGCAGGTGAATTAATTCTGTATTGAAATTATCTCAGTAAACTGCTGTTTAGAATTTTTATCTCACGATGAATCGCTATATCTGGTTGATTATATTATAATACAGCATCACATAATCAGAAAGTATATAGCTACCATAAGATGAATTGAATCTAACCAAAACAAGTAGTAATGTGTAGTTTTCATGAAGTGAGTACAAAATTTAAGACAGAGTTGAGATTCCGATTTTACAAATTTTCCAAATCATCAAAATTACGAATTCATTTCAGAAGATTGTGAATTTTCATAAATGTTAAAGTTCGGAATATTAAAATTGCAAAAGATCTGAATGTAGACGGCTAAAAACTTGGAAAGTCAAAAACTCCGAAAGTTTAAGAATACGAAAATTTAATGGGAGAGGCACGAGGCTGTATTTGTGAATTTTACGTTCCGGAGTTTTAGCCTTTCGGATAAATTAGCTAAATAGATTTCCAAATTTTGAACCATCGGTATCTTTCGATTTGAAGTTTTTTTAAATCGACTATGCAGACATCCGGGAAAATACACCCCTTCTAGAAACTGTGAGATCGGTAATATTAGGATTCGGAATTTTTACCGTTCGGAACTTTGAAAATTCAGAATTTCAAATAGGGTTCCCAAAATTTTATTTTCTTGAGCCTAATTAAATAAGGTTACCAAAATTTGAGCCTCATTCGTTGAATAGTTTTTGGGTAATCGTCTAGAAATTAAAGGAAAACAAGAAATTGACGTATAATTTTCAGAACGTTGCGTGAAGTTATGTAGTACCTACCCACGATTATACAAATGCTTACTAATTAGAATAACTTTCTAACTAGTCAACCGATTTCAACAAAATTGACCACTCAAATACTTCGAACAATTATTAGATCTGATATAAAATTTGACCTAAATCAGTCCACTAGTTTCGAGAATAGAATCGGAAAGTATAAAAAATCGGTTCGTAAAATTTAGGCAAAATTTCTGCGGTTGGTATTTCTTAGAGCAACGAGCTCTCTCCCCAAATAAAAAAAAAAAAAATTATAAATTAAGTGTGTGAAGGACAGGAGTTTGGAATTCCAATGCGGTTAAGCTGGATAACTATAATTGCATTAATTTCCGAGAAATTCATTATATACAATCGTGCTTTACTGTATAATCATACAATTTTCTTCCCAATGATAAATCGTGCACATTTCCTCAACACACGTTTCCTGATCATTTGTCAAATTGACTGGAACTAAAGAGTTCTTATTCCACATATATAAAAATTTTTTCCTCATTTTTATGCTCAGTTTGTTCGACATGGGTGGAAACTACTGCGGTTACGCGGCTGACATTACCTGCAGTTTTCCTGCCAACGGTGTTTTCACTAGGGACCAAAAAATGGTCTATGATTCCGTTCTCGACGCTCGTACAGCCGTTATTAACGCGGCTAAACCCGGAGTATCATGGTCCGACATGCATCTATTAGCCAACAGAGTTTTACTATCAGGATTAGTAAGAGGTGGACTTCTTCAGGGCGACGTTGACGAGATGATAACCGCCGGTCTTGGCGAGGTTTTCCAGCCTCATGGTCTTGGGCATTTGTTAGGTCTCGATGTCCACGATGTGGGAGGATATCTTCCCGGAAATCCTGTCCGATCGACCGAACCAGGATTGAGAAAATTGCGTACTGCGAGGACGCTGAAGGCCGGAATGGTCCTGACCATTGAGCCAGGATGTTATTTCATAGACTGCGTAAGTGTTTCCGTTATAAAGATATATAATTTTTATTCGTTTATTTAATCGTTTATCATTTATTGTGAATTTTTTTTATTGTTTTTATTTTATTTATTTGTTAGGTTCATAATATTCTTGTGGTTTTCCTCGTGTTGCGGTGTAGATGTCTAAGAACGTTAAATCACGGTATCGTTTGTGGTATTTAATTCATATTTACTTTCTTACTTCCCACGTAGAAACTCGACGAGGTTTTAGCAAACGAGAATCAGTCTAAGTTCATCGTTCAGGAAGAATTACGACGATTCAGAAACTGGGGTGGCGTGCGTATAGAGGACGACGTCCTCATTACTGAAACCGGAGTAGAGAACTTGACTGATGTACCCAGAACGTGAGTTTTACCTGCTTTTTGAACACGTAATAATTGTGATTTTAAAATCGTTATTATCATTCGCAATTATTTTTTTTTTTCTTTTTTATACCTCTTTTCACAGCACTGAGGAGATCGAAGCCTGGATGGCCGTTGGTAGGAATTGCAAATTACCTCAAGAGCGTAAATTCGATACCAACGAGTAAATTTCAAGGTTTTTATACACATAATACTAATTTACGATGTAAAAAAAAAATGTATTAAAAAAAAAAACAAGAAACCAATAAAAATAAGAACATGGGTTGTCTGCTGATCCTCAAGAATATAAAAAAATAACAAAAAAATAAATAAAAAACGTGTATCTTTTCATTAGTTAATTTATTAACCGGAAATAAACGAACTTTTTTTAATCATGGTTGACCTATTTTTGTAATTTTTATTTAACAGAAGTTTCTTTAAATAAATTTGTGTTTTTTTTTTAATTTTTTTATTTTTTATTATGCACTAGCGGAATTTGAGGTCAGTGGATATCCTGTGGATACATACATACATATATATACATACAGTAAATAGAAATATACACAAAAATATATATAATTATGTTTGATTTTCTTTTTTTTTTGTTTTTCTATTGTGATTTTTTATCAAATGTTTTTCTACGAACTTTAATAATAATAATAATAATAATAATAATTGTGTACGATAAATATATGTAACAATATGTATGAATATTTTTGAGAATAAATAAATATCTAAATTTTATTATACAATTTATTTATTACAATTTCTATATTATTTGATTTCTTTTTCTTTCATTTTTTTTTTTTTTTTTTTAATTTTTTGTTTTTTTACTTTTTAAATAAAAGCAATTTGATGGGGATCATTAACACGTGTTGTAACATCTCTTTCTATTCAATTAAAATTTTTATTTTGTGCGTATATTAGATGGGTTACCGAAAATTAACTTTACTACGTCAATAATGAGGAAAATTTTAAACACACAACGAGCTGTTGCATTAAGAAAGTGAACGTTATGATATACTTGTGACGTACGTAGCTTGTACGATATTATATACCTATCAAGTGGTTTCTCATTTCGTGGATTTCGTCAATTACCGTTTTACGATAAAAAAATTAAAAAAAAAAAAATACAAAATAAAAAGTAACAAAATACAAAATAACAAGTTAAGAAAAAAACTTTTAAGTTTGGAAATGTTATAGAAATGAAACGTTCTTGATTGTCCTAAATATTTATATTCCGTATAAAAATCCTAAAAACAAAAAAAAAAATATATATAGGTATATATAATATATGTATATATAATATTATTTCTCTTCTTCATTTTATTACTATAATTATCATCAATTTTCTTCAAAAATTGTTATCGAAGTGGAACGTTGACGTTGATTATAAATTAACCATAAAAAACAAAGAGAAAAAAAAAAAAAAACATATAGAGAAAGAGAGAGTGCAACATTGTCAAAGTGTGATTCACTGTTATACTATATCTTATAATTATTAGTAATTATTCATTTATTCAAAATAGCTTAAGGGAATAAATTTGCTTATAGTATATTGCTGACTAACTCTTGAACTTTAAATACTAAACTTATCACGAATTATTTTATAATTCGAATCAATCTATATATATATATATATACATATGTACAGCTTCTACGCAACTCTTATACATTAACATATCATACAGGATTATAATTATATACCTACAGTATATAAAATAAAAATGAATAAACTGTGGGTACAAAAAAGAAAGAAAAAAAAAAAAAAACAATCAATAAAATTTACACCCTCTGATTTTCCTTTAATTGAGAACTCGCTAATCCAAATCCAATAAAAATTTGTTATCAATAATTAAAAATTTTTGTTCCATCCACAATCCGGATAGAAAGTGGAAACTAAAATAAAAAATTAGGAAAAAAAAAAAAAAATGGGTCGTTTATTTAAAGGTCACACCTTGTATACCCTGAATAAATACACGTCCACCCGCTAGGTCTCTATGTAGACTATATACATGTATATATATATATAATAGTCCCTCAATGTTTTACGTATGTATTACATTCATATACATATATAAGTATATCTGTGTACAGCGTCGACGGTGGGCGCGTTATCGGTTGCGCCCGATGGTTTGCGCAGTTGCGCTTCAGGCGTCGGCGCGGCCGGATCATCATATCCTATATTCGCCTGCGCGTTAAGAGGCCGTGCAAAATATTAAAATAAGAAATAAAATAAAAGAAAAAACAAAAAAAATAAGAGAAAAACTATGCGAATATATGTCGTCTTCGACTAGTCGTACACCGTCTAGCTGTAACACGTAAAAAAAAAAAAAACAAAAAACAAAAAACAAAAACAAAAAGGAAAAAGAAAAAAAAAAAAAAAATCTTGTAGATCCTATCGACACTCATATAATTACACTTACAATTTTCTTTACTTTTCTTTTCTTTTTATTATTGTTATTATTATTATTATTATTACTATTATTATTATTATTCTCGCTTCTGCGTGAGTCGGGTGAAACTCCAACACTTATCCCACGATTTTACAGTGCTAGTTCTTCGCGCGAGCTAGATAGTAGTAAAAGTGGTCCAAAAATCTATATTCGTTATAAAAATTATTTCTTAACTATATTTATACTATCAAATAGACTATTCGCATATTATGCAAACTGTGGATAATATTCACTGTTATATACATTTTCTGCTAAATGCGGTTAGCGCAATTAATCGTAACAGCTGCAGGAAATTATAATAAATAAATTAATTAATGTAAAAGAAAAGGAAAAGAAAAAAATAAAATATAAAAATACTAGACGCCGCAGATTTAACCACACGAGTCTAATTGCATGGATTGCGTAACACGAACAGTGCGGGTAATTTTTGTATATCTATAAATATTAGTGTATGTAGCTGTATAAGTATTATAATTGAAGATATATTAAAGTGAGTGAAATTCTTCTTATATAAAAGATAGGACTCGAGCGGATATATGCGGACGTTGTACAGATATCATAAAACTAACCGATACACGATATTGTGAAAAAGGTTTTATAGTAGGTATACTGTAGATCGATCCTACCGCCATCGTCTGCACGGCTACGTGTGGCGTATAACTATAATCTATAGATATATATACTTACCTATACACGAACCGTGCGCAAATTTCTTTGTATACTTATTTTATTTTATACTTTTGATAGATTTTCCCGGATTACAGTTAATAATAAGAAGAGAAAAACATAAAAGAATTTTTTTCTAAAGATTTTGACGATTCGATGTCAGCTGTATATCGAGAGGGAAGGTGGTGAATCAAAGTGTAAATATTCTAAAATCTTGTTGATCGTTTTAAAATTCGAAGAATAAAATAATAAAAATAGTTTAGAAAAAAAAAATGAATAAATAAAAAAATAACAGTTTCAAAATAAATCAAAAATAAGATCACAAGAAGAAAATAACGAAATAACGAAATACAGCACTCATCCCCAGCGAGAAAACTCACCGCTCGCTGCAGCGCCACTATACGTTTATAAATACCATCTCAGTTAACAGAATTGGAGTGAATAAGACTGTGTTGGTTATCGAAACGTATGTATAACTACGTACCGTGTCGATCCCCGAAACGATTCGACTCATCGAGATAGATAAATAGACAAATAGATATACCTATAAGAAACACGCGCATATGAGTAAATCTTCAATTCTGTATTTATAATTATTTCAAGTGTGATATATTTATTATACTAAATATTATAATAATCTGTATATCTAAAATACGTAGTTAATAAATTGATAAAATTGAACATTACTTCCACCGACTAACAAAGTCAAAGTCTTAATAACAAAAAATAAATAAATAAATAAATAAATAAAAATAAAACGAATAATCTTCCGATTCTAACGTACGAGATATATTTAATTTGAGCTGTTAGTACTTCGGAACAGCTGACTGCGATCGCACGGGTTACATGGTGCCGATTGTATGTGATTCGTGGCTATCAAGTAAGATTTTACGATCAGTAGAAGTAGTACGTTTTTGTACTACAAGACGGTTAGTAAGGCGTCAAGATTGCGGAGTTTTAGCGTGTATTATATATCTTACATCAACCTGCAACTAATAATGTAGTACCCACGTAGCGCGTATTCGCGGAAAAGTTATTTAGTTAAAAAATAAAAATATATTTGCCGTTTGATACAGTCTCGTACATACATACATACATACATACAATACCTACATACGTGTTAAAAGAGTCAGGTACCTCTACTGGCTATAACAGCTACAAGCTACTACGTCAGTGGTAATATACTAGCTTATCTGCTTGCGCGCGATCAACAATAAAGGCATAATCAAACACAGACGATTCTTTAAAAGTTAATAACATAATTACAATAGTAATAATTCGAAGTTGAGACTCGTATAAGTAAGCTAATCATAATCAGTGGGTTATTAAAATATAAGTGGTGCTGAATGAAGGTGTGTGAATCCGCATTGAAGTAGGTGATAATTAATCCATTTTATTCCTGATCATCGTTCGTCGGGTTAATATTATAAAATAATATTTTCGCGTATTTTAAATTCTATGAAAATAAAAAATAAGAAGAAAAAAAAAATATATATATATATTATTTCGGTTATACTCGATATATCCATTCGTTGGAACAATCCCAACCAATACACATACCCCGTTAAATACAAGTACCATCACAAACATAGTGGCGTGACTCTCATCGATCGAAGAACCGCAGCAGCGACGCCCTCTCTACGTACGCCCCCACCTGGTTCGCGATTCTGTCGTTTCGACTATTACGCCGCGTAGACGTAAGTGAGGTACACCCCGATATATTTTACGGGGTTAATATAAAACCGAATAAGGGCGTTCACCACCCTACGTATCGGTTTTCTGTTTTCAAGCAAATTGTTTTGTGCGGTTGCTGATGTTGCATCGCAGTGGTATGTTTAGATTGTACTGCGATTATATTTCGATGGGAAATGGTAACGGTGTAGTGCCTGGATCAAGGTGCTGAGTGTTTTGGAGCCACAGTGGCCAGTGGAAAAAGAAAAAGAAGAAAATAAGAACAAGTAAAAGGACGATAAGGAATAAGAACGGTACGTTTGAGTATACCGCAACGACGACGTCAACGTACCGTAAAATAACTCGTTGGAGGAAGCGGTGCAGAAGAAGAAGAAAAAGAAAAGGGAGGTGCAGATAAAGAATTACACCGGCGTTTATACTCATGAAGGACCACCGCAGGGTACCAATGTTTTGTTTCCAGAGTCCGTTCACTCGCAGTTCCCGAGGGAGTGCGCAACCGTCGACAAACCCCTCTTCATTGTCAGTAGTTGAACATAACCCGGATCAGTTATCAACGTCCAGTCAAGCTCCGACAACCGTTGAAGAAGAAACGAGGATCAGACGTGGATCTGAGGCAAACAGCGAGGGATCAGGCTCGTCATCTATAAGATACATCGACCAGGAAGTAACCTGCATGTCGGGAAGTAGTAGCACCGATACTCTGCCGGGGATACGGGCCGATTATCTCGACGTCGATCCCCTTTCATCGCCGGAAACTCCGCATGCTAATTGCGAAATTGAAGTTCCAAACTCTCCCATAATGGTATCAACAGTAACGAGAAGTCCTGGATCTTTGCTGAGTGTTAACACCGGCAAAGATACCCATAATTTTAATCGCTCTCAAAATTCACCTTCGCAAAAGTCAAACGGTGGAGGAAGGTGGCGGAGGAGACTTCTGCTCAGACTTAGATCTACGGAATCGTCTACTTCGAGCACCGGTGAACCATCGCCATCACCATCGCCGACACCATCACCGTCACCATCACCTACGCCCTCACCTTCACCGGCAAATCATAAAAGAAGTTCATTCACCTCTGTACATGATATACCTGGTTTTGAAAACGGGTTTGGCGAATCATCCGGTAATATATTGAGAGTTGATGATCTTCAGCCCCAGGTTACAGAGGGCTCATTACCGTCGAGCCCTGCTCCGGGTGTTGGTCTTGTTCCTGGAGGCGGGGCTTACTATGGTTTCCTTACCGCAAATTGCGTCATGCGCCAGGAACCGACGAGCACTAGTTCTCCTCAACTTTCTTCGGCTGCTACTACGCCCCGTTCTAGTACAGACTCGCCAGTTTCTTACGTTGACGTTACTCCGCAAGGAGCTACTCTTGAAGCGCAAACTTTAGAGGCAAGTTGTTTGCCTGCTGCTAGGTCCTGCCCTAATCTGGAAAGACAAAGCGGTCCTTCGAGCCCCAGTCCGAGCCCTGGCCCGGCTGGGCCTCGATTCAAACCATTAGAAGAAGGCGACATACAGGTGTGCTACTTGAATCACACCAGAACTTTGGTCAGCAAGATACTGTCCAGCAAGTTCCTTAGACGTTGGGAAACCCATCATCTTTATTTGAACGATGCTTGCCTCTCGTCGAGAACGGTATTGATACATTTTATTTTACACATTTATAGTATTTAAACATTTCTAGATCGTTTATAATATATGTATATATCATATTTGTACAAACTTATACGACGAACACATTGTTTTTCTCGTATTTAATATTATATGTATATATATTTTTTGCTGATAGTTAGAAACTGACGCAGTTCATGCTTTCGCAGCAGATCACAAAATTATTATACCATACATATAACAAGTACGTGGATCACACTACGCTTTGATGTCTGGTGCGTGATATAGTGTGATAATTGTTCCCGTAATCATTTTATTTTATTTATATTATTATTACTTAAATACATAATATATCATCTCGTAAATAAATATAACAGTTCGTGGAATTTAGAGTAAATGGGGATTCACACCGCGATTAAACAAAAACTTAGACAAGAAATTACTGATTCAAATTATATCCACCACGTGGTGTGTACGTTTTCTCTTTTCTATATTCTATATAAACACTAGATTTACGTAGGATAATTTACGCGCGAGATCTCCTGACCGTGGAGGGGGAAAAAAAAAACCAAAAGAAAGAAACAAACAAAAACCTCATCTAATTATTTGTAACGAGTAGACTACTCAGTTTTTTTTTTTTTTTCCTTGTTCACTTTTTTTGTAACCATTTGGGAATAGGAATGGAAGTCTAGCTCGTCAGTACACGCTGTTGGATTGCGGTCTCCGTGTTAATACAACATTGTATACCTGTGTACACATGTGTGATACACAATTCCGAGTAATTAGGTGTGTTGTCTCGCGTTTAATGTGGCTAATTTTAGTTAGGTCATTTTAGTAGTTTTCAAAGGTAATATGAATATTAATAATTTAAAAAAAAAAAATTTAATTAAAGAGAAGACAGTTTTTTCGACCGGGGTCTAGACCAGAATTTTATCTCGTTTAATATCTGATCATTTTCTTGGTCAAAAATTTTCTTGTGTGAAATAAAGCGATTATGATAGTTTCCACGTATGGCTACGTGATATATGTAGAAAATTTCAAACCGCAATAATCTACAAGAAAAAGGAGAACAAAAAAAAAGAAGAAAAACCACTGATGCTGTACGTCAGAGTTCATTCCGTAATTGAAATTAGTTTTCCTTTTATTTAGATAATGTTAATTTGTATGAAAATTAACATGACTTTAGGTCAAGTTAGAATACTATTCTTTATTCTGAAATTTAACGCCATTCTCCTGTTGCAGCAGCAGCAGCAGTACCAGCAACGTCGTTAACCTGATAGTTCTCATAGATTTCCGGTATTCATGCTTTTGCCTGCATTGCTGCGGCTACTGCTGTTGCTGCTGCTGCTGCTGCTGTCGCTACCGCTGCAGCAGCCGCAAGTCTCGTATAAGATTCACAATACCTAACTACTTGTTGGTTGAATGAAACGGCACGCAAGGCAAATGGAAATACTTGCGTTGCGTGCGTCCGACGACGACAATACTGACGTCAAGCCTGACCCTGGTTGCGTGCTTCTCCTCGACTGGTGCTGGTTCTTTCTTTCTGTCGATGTTGCCATACAGCACGTATAACTGTGGCGGTTGGTCGGTGGGCTCTCTGGCCCTGGTGATGTTTTAACGGGCTTGACTATGACCGATTTCTAAATAATGATGATCGTTCGATTTGTTAGCTATATACCTGGACGTTCGTATTGATATTGCGTTAGACCACATCCGCATATATGATATTAAAAAACGAAACGTTTTAATAACGAAACGAATTGTGCATATAAGTATGTTAGAATACGTCGATTTAAACGTCACGAATACTAGTTGAACTGTTCAGAACTCGGGGATTTTTTATTCTATATGTATAATCGTAACATACATCAATTTCTTCAGATCATGACCATACAAGTAGATTGACGTCACGTGTTATACCTGCGTCACTGTGATATTGTATAGAATTGAGAAATTCTTCGACCCTGTAATTGATCGAAATGGCTTTTTTTTTTACTCTTATTTTTTTTGGTGGGGAAAAAACGACGCAGTAAATTGTAATTCTTGGAAGTTTTGATGTTTCTTTAGAATAATTTTGTTGGAAATTTACGTCCAGCCTTCGGCCTCCGTGGCTCGCTTTTTATTCGGTGAAAATAGGAATTCAAATGAATTCATAAAATATCGGTTACCTACCTACTCCGACCGAGCGCCCCTTTTTCATACTCCGTTCATTCAGGGGATGCTGCAAGCTCACCCCACCTCGTACCTCAACGTCCCAGTTTACGCGGTTCGGTTGAGTCCCCTTCGACCTCCTCTTCCGACCTCCACCGACCTCGAATGCGGCCCCCTTTGCCCTCCACACCGCGACCCGCTATACCAGTCGTTCAACCCTCGGCCTAGATACGTCCCTGACGTCATTCTCTCCTATCTCGCTAGCCAGCGTGTGTATATCGCTATATATACATACACATACACGTATACATATACATATACATATACAACTTTGCTATGTATCAATGCATCTGTATGTGTGTACGTGCTAGGGACGGCTTTGGGGCGTCAACACGTACGTACTTATACAACTTAGTACCTCTCTTTTATATATATATATATATATATATATATATATATATATACGTATATATGTATATACGTATATTTATGTATATGCATACGTATGTACGTTATACTTTTCACGTACAATAATGGTCAAAAGTTTTCACCCACATACCCTGGCACATCATAGTCTAATAACTTTTAGTAACTTTATGAAAGAAGAGAGAGAGAGAGAGAGAGCGAAAGAGTGAAGGTGAGACGGGAGTTTCAGGGTGCAGAGTTATAGTTACTAAAATTTTGTGCAAATCGTTCTATGATAGAAAAATATATCGAAGAATTTTTTTTTTTGTTTCTTTGTTTTTTTTTTTTTGTATATAGAAGGAAGGAAATTTTATGACAGGGGTAATCGATAAGAAATATTATTTTTCTTTCTACTTTATATACGTTTATTATAGTTACATATATATGTATGTATATCTATGTATATAAGTAATTTTTTATTTTTATTTATATTTTATTTCAACGGATATATACTATAAGGGAAAATATATCGCCTTTTTATATGTATGTATATCGAGGAATTTTCTTTATATCTGTATTCACCGCGAATGTATGTATATACATATACATATTTATATGTATATGTAACTTATGTACGTCATACGACTTTCGTGGAAATTGATAAAAACTTTCTTCTTCTTATTCTTCTTCTTTTCATGTATATTGGTATGCAATATATATATATATATATATTCGTTCCGGTTATATACCGAGTTTCCTCTTATCAAAAGAATTAATTATTATCAATATTCAAGAATTAAAATTTCCGCACACGCGCTTATCAAATTATATACATATATGGATATAGGTACATAACTATATATACGTATACACTTTAATATCATTACAAACGGTTTGTTGAAAATAAAAAAAAATATCACACTATGATTTTACCGCAACTGAGAGCTATCTATATAATATACATTATTTGTAACGGAAACCCTGGCCATTTATGCCACAATTTTAAAAATAGATATACAATAACTATCTAAAAAAGATATCTTTCAACGATACTCATATATTCTCTGAAAAAATTTTACGAATCATGTTTTTACGGTCTAAAGTAAATAAATAAAAAAAATTTATGTATATATATATATATATATATATACACATTTGTTTTAATTTCTGTCTTTGAATCAGCATGCGATAAATATTCGTATTATGTTTTATTAAAATAAAAAAAAGAATTGCCATACTGAAATATGAGAATTTATAAAATTAATACAATTCTAAATATGTAGAAATCGAATCCTTAGATTATACCAAAGGATATGATATACCCGTCTATCCCACCAGATAGCTGGATGAGCCACGTGTTTTAGATGCTAAATAAAATTGCAATTATTTGATAATAAAAAAAAGTACCTTTAAGTTTGTTTGTAACAAATAACAAAAAAATTCGGAGTTTCTTCTCTCATTGGTAAACTAATGTAAATTGATTAACGTAATGTGTATATTTAATGTACATATAACATATACTATTTTTTTATAAACTTTCCTGTCACATGCGTTTAAGAAAAATTATCATAACTGATGCTGGTGTATTTCTCTAATCATATTAATTCCCTTAGTAAGTTCGTGAAGTAACTTGGGATATTTAACCCTAGAACCGTATAATCATTTTTCTTTACTTCGAACCTTAACACTGGGGTAAAAACGTTCCCCAATCTTGTCGTTATCGTAAAATACATTTTTTATATGTGATAATAGGATTTTATTATACGTGAATCTCTTCGTTTTTTTTAATAACGATCAATGATATACGATAAAGTCAGTTAAGAAAGACAAAAACTAGTAAAAAATTCATTTAAACCAAATGATGTGTTTAAAAATTGAAAAATGACGCGCGATCTTTTGAATTTTTGTGGGGTACGTACGTTTGTATCCCAGTTTAGGGTCTTAGGATTAATACTACAAAAAAATGAAACAGTTCGACACCGGTGGTTTTAATTAATACGTGCGGTGCAGCCTATCCTGTTAATTTTGTTAAATAATATAAATACTAATAGTAAGAAGAAGAAAAAAAAGAAAAAAAATTATCTCCGTAATACGTATGGTATGCTAAATTATTTAGAAATTAACGTCTCGCTTTCACTTGCGATTTTGTTTCAGCTGACGGGATTTCTTCAACATCCGGTACCGTATAGCAGCATGTCAGAAGTTTATGCGGTTGCAAGATGGGATCCGACCTACAAGTACTGTCTTCGTATAGTATTACCTGATGGTTCGCTTCTTTTGCAAGCTGGTAACGCTTACACAAGAGATCAATGGTATCACTCCATACTATGGAAGGTAGGTGATCCTACTACTTATCCTGTGAAAGCTTATCGTTGTTATACATACATGTAGGTATACATACATATAATATGCGACTCACATCGCGTCAATTGAAACGATTTTAATGTAACTAAACGTCATCCACCACGGTGCTAACAATAAGTATGTACTTATACTTAATATGGACTTACGCAATGTAAGCCGTACTAAGAGCGTTAATTTCAGTGAAACTGGCCTTCTTATAAACTCTTGCAGAATAATTTGAGAGAAGAATTTTATTGTATGGCATAATGTATGTATGTATGTATGTATGTATGACAGTACATACTTAGAGTTTCCGGATATACTGAAAAATGAGGAAAAAAATAAATAAAAAGAGAAATATTATTTATAATTCTATTCGATCGGATTATTGCCACTGCGCAATTTCATCGTACAGCTTTTTTTTTTTTTTTTCTTAAATAACGTTTCCAATGTTATTCGTTTGAGGAAAGAAATATCGTTTAGAGATTTTCTGTGTATATAATACGCGTGTATATAGATTATATAGTATATGTATATGTATAGATACGTAAACCGCATTACCCTGGGGAAGGTCTTGTGTGTCTTTGCGGAAAATTTAACCACATATATATAATTTTTTTTTTCCTAGACGATATCTAAAAGTCGTGCGGATAAATTGTTTCTTTTCTGTATTGCCCCCCCCCCCCCCCCCCCCCCCCCCTCCCGGCCTCCCTCCTTCTTATTAAAATCTTATTATATAATTCGCGGAAATTTTTTTTTTACACATGAAACGGGCTTGATCTCATTTAGTTATAATCGAATACGTTTGAAGAAATTTCCGGGACGGTTAATATTAGTTTTCCATTTAAATTTAAATTATACCTACAACTATAATGCAGTACCTACGTTATACGTGTGTCTAGCTATAATTACATTTATGATAATTCCAACAGTTATTATCCTCATCGATGTTATTCAATCCTGATTAATTAATAGATTTATTGATAATGACTGTATTATACTCAATTAGCTTTGAATCTTTTCATTTTTATCTTTATTTTATAATTCTTTTTTTTTTTTCTTTTTCTTCTTTCTTCTCTCTTGCTTCAATTCAATTACCCAACACCGGTTAAAAAACTTACACGCTCATCATTCTGTACTTGTCCAAGATGTCGTATAATTATATTTGCTATGATAATTACATATGTGTATTTATATATATAAATATATATTTTATTACAAGAAATGTTCTTTTTATTTTCATCGGTTGATTCTTGTTTATTTATTTATTTATTTATTTATTTATTCTATGCGCGGTATGACAATTGAATTACATATATGGGAAAAAAAATATGTACTGAATTACTCGCCATGATATGATTGCGGGTTAAAATCGTATTAGTTATCATTCTAAGATAATATATGGTATGAATTGGACCAAATAATGGATTCGTAGAATGTATTATATATCTGTCTCTATTAATATCCGTAATAAATTCAATTTGTATAGGTAACTTATACCTATACATATAGTATATATTTGATTAAGCATATACGTCAAATCTCTGCAAATAGTATACATACATAATTTAAACGTGAAGTGCGGTATAAGAAGTATAAGAAATAGAAGAAGAATAAGAATAAGAAGGAGAAGAAGAAGAAGAGTATAAGGACTCTTAAGGAAATGTAAATATTTATATTAACGTCAAGTCGTCAGCATCTATATCAATACATATATATCTAACGCTTATAAGTACACACACACACACATGTGTATATATATATATATATATATATATACACACATATATATACGGCTATGTACTAATAACACAAGTATTGATTTTCAACTTGAAATAAAAAATTGACGCACCTCGTACATGGTTTATATAGATATTTATTGTATATGCATGTATATGTGTATAGAAACATCGATGCGGAATATATACGCATGTATTAGTACCCGAGGAACCACATGTCAGTTATTCGACGAAAATACGTATTTTTCTGTTTATTATTCCTATGACATCAACCGGGTATGTGTTCTTTGCACGCTACATACTCTCTGTTGGGTATAGAGGCAGTGTTTGCCGACTCGTAAAACAGGCCATCCTTCATCATTACTCGCCAATTCAATATAACTTATCGTATTCGCATTTTTATTATCGTTCTTTATCTGCACAAGAAAAAAAAAAAAAAAAAGAAACATATTTAAAATACAAATAATAACAAACGAATTTCTCCCTCTAATTTGCAGAAGAGCATCTTCAAGTATCAGCATCTAGTATCTGTTAGCACAAGAGTCGAAGTTGTTCTAAGAGAACTAAAAGCGATGGTAGATTTCGCCCTATGGACTCCACTGCAAGACGAAAGGGTTGCTGGGGCGCCTTTAGAAGCGGTAGCAAGACTACTCGAAGAACCAGAATCCGTAAATACATGTAAAAGCGGAAAGAGTACATCGAGTATTGGCGAAGGTCGAAGGGGTAGGAATTGGGCCGAAGCTGTTTTAGCTGTCGCAGCACCTCTTTTAGAAAAAGTAGCACCACCACCAACATTGGCAAGAGCATTGGCTAGGCTTGCACAACTACATCCTAGATCACCACTTGTGGCAGCTTTATCACCGGCTATAACTAGGTGCCTAAAACACACCGTTGACTTTGGCAAGTCACCTGATATGCGGAAATTGTTACAAGTATTCATAGCTGCCTTGTACGAAAATAACGATGGGGAACAGGCCGTAAGGGACTACATTGCCTCGGTTCATGGACCTGGGAGCGACTGTCCTCATCCTAGAGTACTACCTAATTTAGTTTCGATATGTGTAGCCGCGATATTTCACAGGTGGGTTAATTGGTTTATTGTTTTTCACTTTTCATTTATAAATTAATTGTATGAATAATTGTAATTCTGGGGAATGAGAAGGGGAATAATCAGAGACACGCGTCATTATAATCACGTGTTGTTATCTCAGTGTGTTTATTATACGACTAAGTCGTCTTACGGTGTGACAGATGTAAAAAAAAAAAAAAAAAAAAAAAAAAAACAAAGATGGGAAATGTATTCCTTGAGTTATAATTGTTAATCATTATAAAGAGCTGAAAGCATAAATAGTTATGTTAGATTGTTTACTCACGTGCTCGCTGCCAAATTATGGGTATAACTCATTGGGTTTTTTTGGTTTTGTTTTTTATTTTTTATTTTTTTCGTTTTGATAACAAGAAAATTTATGAAATTCACTTTTCTTTGAATATATGATGACGGATGTTGCAGATTTGAAGTCGCACGTCATTCCTCATCATCATCATCATCATCTGGAGGGGAGCAATCTTCGTCTTTACCACCGTTACAGTGTTATCTTCTTCTTTTAAATGTTGCGTAAGTATATGTATACATACCTTATACCTGTAACATATTAATTCAAGAATGATATTAGTGTAAACTTTCTTATCGCGCGGACAATTTTGTTTGTTTTTTTTTTTTTTTTTGTTTTCTATTTTCTCAATTGTGTAATGAGAAACATTTGATTTCGTTGATCATGTCATACGTGTACGCATGTATATACAAAAAGGGTCGGGTTAAAGTTCCAAATGATAAAAATTGCGAATTCATTTGAAACGATTTATTAAAAACTGTAATTCGACAATATTAAAATTTAGAATTTTGACCGTTTGGAAATTTTTAGATCCACAGCTTCAACCCATCCCCCGAATTTCGTCTCTCTGTTTTTTTCAGATCACCTCTTCCGATACTAAAAACTCTGTCTGACTATGAATTCGCTTTACGTGTCCAATAATATAAATAAAAAAAACAAACGAGCATGATCTTATTTTCTCATTTTTTTCACATAATTTCACCCCATATTCGTTATTACAGAGCCGAATATTCCGACTGGAGACCAGGACTAGGTGGTCTATTACAGCCGGTACCATTTCCCGAAGAAGCACTTGCAGATAAATCTGTACAAATGTCATTACTAGTCGGTGTAGCCGGAAGACTAGCAAAAGATCCAAGATGTTCAGTACACAGATGTCTTCTTCCAGTTAGAGAACCGAGACCAGGATGGATCCACATCGCGGCTCCTGCAAGTCCCGCGTGTCCAGATCAAGGCCAACTTTTCGGCGAAATGGTAAGCAGTAGTTCTTTTATTTTTACGTTGATAAAATTGTTTACTAGTATTAAAAAACATTACACAAATTTTTGTTTTTACCCGTTTTTTAAATTTTCTTTTTTACATGCTGTAGAGAATACACGATATTTTTTTTCTAAAATTCTTTTCGTTGTTTTTTTTTTTTCACACAGAGATAAGCCTAGAATCTGCATGGTTTTTTTTTTCTCTTTTATTATCGCTTTTTCGATCGATACATCAAACTTCGGTGGCTAATAATTGTGCTATTCGTTGTTTTAGAGATAACGCTTAGGGTATACCTACCTACCTGCGTTTAAAGTACATACAATACGCAGCTACGCAGTTAGATATGTACGCACCTGTATCCACAAAATTGATAACAATAACAATAATAACAATAGTAATAATAATAATAATGATAACAACAATGAATAATAACAATGATAGTAATAACATAAAAGTGATTAATTAATCGTCAATTATTGATAATAGTACAAGAATTTGATAATGCAAATTAAACAATCATATACATAGATGTATTATAGGCGTAGGTATATATGCGTAAGATATCTTATCAAATAATCGTGAAAGTTTAATGTTGTAAATTTAATTATTATTATCTACTTCCAGTTAACTACGTTATTCGAATGTTGTTGTCGGAGAAAAAAGTTTGTCGGTTCGTTAATGAAACAAGCTGGAGGAGCTTGTATTCTACTTGGAGTAAGAGGATGCGATGCTGCTCAGGAGGCTCTTTGCCTTATGTTAGAATGGAGATTGTTACCAAATGAAGAAGCAAGATTACAAGTAGTTTCTGCTTTACAATCTACAGCTTCAGGGAAGAATAGATATGCAGCACTTTGTCAACGGCAAAGAAATCTCCAAGAATTGGTGAGACTTTTTCCCCTATCTATACGCATAATTTTTTCAATAATTTTTTTCTTTATATTATTAAAAAAGAAGAAAACAATTTTCTTACTATTCAATTGTTATAACGATATGGAAAAAAAAATTGTTAGCAACAGAAAGGGGGACCGAAAAAATTGACTCTACCAGTGCGAGCAACTGACGCTGATGTTGCTCTTCTTCTTGGCGGTGGGGCCTTGGGAAATTTAGAATGTTTAAGCCTGGCTTTTACCTCTGTAACATCCGCCTGTGCAGAGCAACTTATTAAGTTACCGGCTTTAAGATATTTAAATTTATGGGCGACACAGTTTGGAGATGCCGGCCTTCAGATGATAAGCGAACATCTACAGAAACTACAGGTTTTAAATTTGTGCGAAACTCCGGTTTCTGATAAAGGGATTTCTACACTCGCGTGTGAGTATTGTCTTTCGTTATAATTTACACAGATATTTTTTTTCTTTTTTTTTTTTGATAAAGAATGAATATGAAATCATGAAATTTTATTTGTGTTTGCTCGTGTTTTGATTTTTGTTTTTTTTTTTTTAAATTGCAGCGCTGACCAGTTTGAGAAAGCTTAATCTAAACAGCACAAAATTATCTGCCCAAACATTTGAATCTTTAAAAAAAAGATTGCCTGCTCTTCAGGAATTCGATGTTCGATATACCGAGGCTTGGTGACCCGAGCCTCCGCCCAGAAATTTACCAAACAATCTTAACAACGTAGTAGATATTAACGTTTCTACAAATCTAATAAATAGACGACAACGTTGAGATTTTTAATTTCGAGCAACCACTGCCACAGATACAAAAACAAAGAAACAAAAATTAAATAGAAGAAATAAATAAACAGAAAGGATAAAATAAAAAAGTTTAAAACATTTTACTTATATATGTATACCGTTTGGCCATGGCCTACATTGCTCTATATATGTATATATACATATATATAGTATAAATACGTTATATATATAGGTATATGTATATATGTATGTATACTATACCATACATATATACATATAGTAGGGTATTACTTCCCAATATTGAATTACCATTAGTGTATATAGATAGCACAATATATATTACGATGATAATAATAATAAGTAAAAATAATGAGAATAAAACCGTAATACTTAAGTTAATAATTTATTATATTAGTTAGGACGGTATTATAATATACATAATTATATGTGATAAATAAATGAAATAAAATAATAATATTAATAATGATAAATAATAATAATAATAATTTGTGCAAGATATAAATGCACAAAATTAAATATACGATGATTTAAATTTATCAATTAAAAAAATAAAAAAAAAAAAGAATAAGAATTTCAAATTAAACTTAAAGTTAATAAAAAAGCAAAAAAAAAAATTAAAAATTAAAATTAAAGTTAAAATTAAAAAAAAATTAAAATTAAATTAAAGAAAAGGGTGTGTAGAAATATGTGATGTGATGAGAATATCGAGAGAAATGAATATTGATAACGATATGGTATAGAATTGTATACTTAAAAAACGAAAAAAGAAAATACCAAGTTATACAAAAACCTATATAGTACCTAATTATAGGACGACTGATTCTGTATTTTATTTCATATATATTGCAAAGCTGCAAGGGAGCAAGCGTTGTAAGAAGACTGTATCTGTCAATTTCCTTAATAATTATCAAATTAGCTAATTATAAATAATTATTCATTAATTTATGGTAACAATAATAAATTCAAGTTTAATATTCATTATACACTTCTACATTATTTTCATTCCCCTCTAGAGTAATACATACTACCATTGAGTAAAGATTTCTTCACTCAACGATACTACGAATAAATGTGTACCACTTTTTATTCAGAAATTAATTAAAGAAAGGTATCTTTTATTATTTTAACTATGTGTGTGTTTATTGCAAATAGCTTTATAATATTTCTACAGAATTTTGTTGATGAACAATTTGAAAACTGTTTTTGAATACAAATATTGACTAGAATTATTTTATTTCGTTAAAAAGAGAGGTTTATCAATTTTTTTTAAAATTTTTTTATTCAATTGGTAAGAAATTATAACCTATTGAAAGAATATGTTCTTTTTTTCAGTATTATTTATTCGTTTTGTTTGCATTGTTCTTATAACTATTGTATAAAAATTATTTCTTCCAGGTAAGTATCGTGTATTTTATATTATTTGTTCTCATGATCTGCAGACTCGAGATGTTCATTATTAAAACCAATAATAATATATTAATATAATAAAGTTTAAACTTATTACAAGTATTAGTATACATGCATGATAATTGTTATTAAATTTGAAGACAAAAAAGATAATGGGTATTTATATTAAAATACCTATAATTGCTCGATTTATTGAAAGACAGTGGCGTGAGATTTGATAAGTGAGATTCACGTTTCATAGATATTAACAAAAAAAACAAAAAGAAGAAGATAGTAAGACTGATTCACCTCCTCGATTAAATATACATTTTTAATTCATCATGGAAAGCTTTTACCTGTCATTAAACTTTCCATACATAATTTTTTTACTTTTATTTTTTTACACAATAATAATTATTAACTGTAGTATAATTCTATAGCGCCCATTGCTGTCTATTAATTATTAATAGATATATATGTATATATGAAGGGTCCACGGTAAGGAAGGGGATTGTCAAGTTTTTAACTTTTTGAGTGAAAAATAGTTTTTCGTAGTTTGAAGAGTGTTCTATATGCTGATAATATCAGATTTTGGATTACATCATTTTTTTTGGTTTTTATACACTTTCAACGAAACAGTATACACGGAAAAAAGGGGGAAGGTCCAAAGAAATTTTTTGATAAAAAAAAAGTTACGTAAAATTAACATAATATGCAATCTAGTTATTGAACTATCGCTACATTACCTTAACATTTCAATTATAATTTTGTAAATAAGAAGCGAAAACTTTTTTTCTCAGCTTCCTAAATTATCGAAAGTGAAAAAACGAAAGCAGACAGATTTAGAAGACGATGATGCTGTATTTCCTGAAACTATTGAGAAAAAAAATTCAAAAAAAATTTTTTATTTGTCAACATTCGCCCTTTTTTCCTTGTAAATTACTGATTTTGTTTTGTTTGTTAATCATTTAATATATCAGTATTTACTGAATGTTGTTTAGGATTAAATTGTCTATGAAAACGGAAATATATATATATATTTTTTGTTCGACTTTGATTGAGTAATGAAAGATTTAATATGTTAGTCTCAATTTCTGAAGAATCAAAAATTTTGACAATCCCCCTTTGTCCCGTGGACCCTTCATATATATACAGGGTGTCCCATTTTAACTTACACAGCTGAATAAGCCTAGAATATTTTTTTTTGATAATTTGTTATTTGTCCACGCAAGTAAAGAAACTGCAGTAAAAAGTTACAGGAAAACATTCAGCGATTATTTTCCGAAATTCTATGCATAGAAATTAAGCACCTTTTGTCTCTTGCGATTTTCCTTCAAACTTGATAATTTAAAGGTGAAACATTCTTGAAAGTTCGAAAATTGCTAGTTTGGCTGAATATCACGAAAAATTGGTATTTCACAAAAAAATATTTCATACGGAAGTCGCTTGATTTTTTGAGTGGAATGAAATTACGTAATGAAAAATATAAGTTTCCATTCAAAAAAACGAAGTTGACCTTCGTATCTCAATGACGTCTCCACTCATAAGAAAGCCAATATCACCAGTATCTGCCCCCCTTGGAACACAACAACTTTTAATTGAAATATTTTTTGATTGGCTTGCCAATTTTTTGAGTTATTCAGCTGGGTAAGTTAAAATGGGACACCAAGTATGTATGTGTGTGTATACTATATATAAGAGAAGAAAAAAAATATTGTAAATTCAAATTCATATAAAAATACGTTATTCGTATAAATATATATACTTTGGCTAGATTTTGTTGGGATTCGTTGTTATTGCTTTATCTATAATATGCTATAATATAATATATCATATAATATAATATTACCCTACCTTATTCGGTATGATAAAAATTTTCGTATTACAAATTACAATTAGTGCAAAACTATAATTCAATTTTAAGAATCAGTTAATAGTGTTAATATATTACACTCTTATTCCAACACAATAGTATCAGAATTTTTTAATCCAAATCGAAGAAAAAAAAAAACATACACCATGAGATTTGTAGAATTAATTTGGTATCTACTATAATCATAGAAAAAAAAATACATACAACCATTTTTTTTTTTTTTTTTTAAAAGTACCAAATATAAATTACAAAAATCCTGTTAATAAATAATTATATTAAGTAATTTGGGTTGATTGACCAAAAACAAAAAAAAAAAAAAAAAAAAAAAGAATCATTAGTTACCTAATATATGAATAATTTTACTACTGTAAATAAAAGAAAAATAAATAAATAAAATAACTGCAGCAGCCGCCTCCTAATACCGAATATTAATTTCCATTATACGTCGTAAATAATGTGTATATGTATAATTAAATGTACAAATAAATGGTTTAGATGTAAAAAAAAAATTACCATTCATATAAATCTTAACGTGTTAAAAAGTCAAAGGCACTGAGCTGAGTGTAAAAAAATTGTTCAGGTCACTGAGATAACTGAGAGTATGTTTAGAACAAGGGAGAAACAGTACCGGACGACAAATATATTATGCAACAACAAAAAAAAATAATAATAATGTATGTATATACATAGGTATATGTAGATGAAAATAAATTAAATATTATTATATAATTTTATAACCGATACTTTCTCTCCCTCAATCTCTCGTTAAAATCTAAATTTTATTTTATTATTTAATATTTTCAAGCTCGATCCTAAGCTCTTGTTCTCCATTTGTTATTTTGGCAAAATTTATCTTTAAGAGAACAAGATATACTATTTTATTCAATATTGAGCCCACGCCTCTTTACGCAGTTATAATTTCGCGTCTTTAATCACAGAATTTTGTACGGACAGCTTGAACAGGAAGACAATTCACGACTGCCTCCAAGCTTCACTGTTTCTTCTCCTGTATCATCTATTTGACGATTTTCATGACGTCGCTGAAGTAAAATAAGGATAATTAAATAAACGTAGAAAATAATTGGCCGAGTTTTAGCCAATATTTGTGAATCTGTTACAAAACGCGAAATAAAACCTAAGAAAAAAAAAAAAAAACTGATACCTTTAATTCTGAAGCTAAGTAAGAAAATACTGCATCAACATTCGTATTTTCTTTCGCAGATGTTTCAACAACGTGTAAAACTTCGGGAAGATACTCTGAGACTGCTTCGGCTTCACCTTTTTCAACTTCTCTGAGACTTTCCAGGTCGCATTTGTTTCCTGTAAATTAACAGATAATCTTAAAAAATTGTACAACCATTTAATCAATTATTTTAGAAGTTGGATATTTAATAATCTGTTCAATTATTTGTACGAAAATTTATCATCACGATTATTTTTCATGTTTATTAGCTCAAGTCAAGTTAAGTTATGCAATAAATTCTATCTACTTACCAACTAGAATCAACATAACGTTTGACGATGTGTATTTCCGGACTTCGTCAACCCATCGTTGGAGACTTAGAAACGTGGAACGTTTTGTGATGTCGTAAACTGAGAAAAAAAGAAAAGAAACAAGCATTTAATTCAGCTGAAATCATTGGGCCAGCCCTACAGTTTTCTGCCCAATATTTACAAGCTGCAACAAATTAGTATTCTTGAATTTTGGAAAATTGGAAGAATTTGAATTAGTTTTTAGTAATGAGAGACCAAAAAAGTACATAAAGAAAATTCTAGATAGTAAATTTCGATTTCTTTAAACTAAAAAATTATTGGATCAATTAATTTGAAAATTTGATTAGATTTGAGTTAGTTAAAGTTTGGAATAAAATTTCCAAATTTATCAAAAAAAAAAAAAAAAACAGATTTGCAAATTTGATTTTTTAAATAACACAAAAACTACGCCACTGACAATATCGTGATTTTGATCAGTTCTGAGATAATTAAAACCACATCGGTCGATCTATCAAAATTAAAAATCCGTGAATTCGTTCCAAAGAAAGATATTGTGATATAAAAAAATTGACGACATCTGTAGAGAAAAACACACACATATAGACGTCGATCTAAAAATGGTCGGAGGTGATTCTCCGGGCTTCGAAAACAACGCGGAGATATAATAAAACATCGATTTAGTTATTACCGGGATGAGAAAATACGAAAATTTTGTTTTTTAGGTTAGGAAATTTTTTTTTGATTTTAAATAAATAGAAAAAAGCGAATTACCTACGACAACGCCGTTCGCTGACCTATAATAGCTCTGAGTAATAGTACGGAATCTTTCTTGTCCCGCAGTGTCCCATATTTGTAACTGTCAAACGTGATAAGATAAAGTGAGGTTAGGTTGTATACGATGAGTTGTTTTCATGGAGGATTTTCATTCATTGTCAGTTTAAATACCTTGACCCTTTTACCATCGACGATAACAGTTTTCATTGAAAAATCAACACCAATTGTGTTTCCGTGTCTTTCTATGAATGTACCCGACCTAAATCTTTGTACTACGCAAGTTTTACCAGTACCACAATCACCGATTAACACTATTTTGAACAGATAATCAAACCTCTCATCGCTCATACTCATCAGATTGTCTGGGTCACGGCTTGACATTTTCTTTTATTTTTTTTTTATACGTTTGTTTTTGTTTTTGTTAACTACGAATCTTTAGAAATTTGTATAAATTAGATTTATTTATTTATTTAATTAATTACTTATTTATTCATTTACTCAGTTCCTCATTTATTACGTATTATTATCGTCGAAGCTGTTTCTGTCAACATTGGGCTACGCCATTTTGGAAGATGAGCTGATCACTGCGGATTGTGATCGTGAAGCGAAGATGATCCGTGTAAGAAAATTCTAACTAGAGATGAGCAGTGAGATCAACTATCTCGGGTTTTTAATCCGATCGCGTACTCGTGCTGCCCTCGATGCGGGTGTACTTTGAAACTGAGATGACGATACAGTAACAGCGATTTCTACCTTACCGCGATTGCTAATGTGATTAATTGTTCGAAGTTAAAAGCAAAAAGTGAAGACGACTTTTTTCGTTAATTTCCGATTTTATACCGGATAGTTGATTATACATTCGGTATAATAAAGTCATTTAGATATTTAATAACGAGCTTTTTCGACATAATCATACTTTACTCAGGAAATCGTTGAATTATTACGTTTATTTCATATGTTTATTATTTTTTAAATCATCCACTGTCGCTACTCGATCATGCTCCCAGTTCTAAGGGGCGCCTACTTTAGGAGTAGCACAAGTACGGGATGCCCAAAATCCCACCATGATTTATCTTGTGCATCTCTGAACAAACTGGACCAAACTTAGTTGTAGTTTGCTGAAGTTCTTTGAGATGGTGATACTAATCGATCAAAAAAGAAGCGTCACTTAAACGAGCCTTTCATGAACTACATTTGCCGCAGGCGGGTCTTTCAAATTATAAGTAAATTATGTTTTATTTTATTATGTAGAAATACGTTATTTCTTGTTGCAGTATTACAATTACAAGTCGATTTGTAATTGAATTGTTTTTATCTTTGGACTGAGAATAAGATCAGATGTTGTTTATGTCTGCTAGATTTGAATTCTGTATTATTTCAGAGTGCCCGATGTCAGGCAACTAAAGTTATGAGTTTTTAGTAATAGATTGATAATTTGTGAAATCGGAATTTCAAAAATATCAAAATTCCAAAAAATCGAGTATATTAGTTTATTTAATATGTACAAAAATGCATTATACAGTATAGAAATAATTGCTCTGGTATCGATATAAGAATAACTAGTTTTTCAAAATTAATAATATATACCTATTATATAATATTAAGTCATGGAGCAGTTTTAGTGCTTAACGGGAGGTATGTTGACTATTTTCTTCTTATAACAACTAGCGTACTTAAATCTTTCCTATATAAACATATGTATATTTAAATCTCGTTATACAACTGTGTTTATTGCTAGGCGCTGGCTTATTTCATCATTTTATCTTTATTATTCGTTCATTTATTTATTTATTTATTTATTACAATTATTTATAATTATTATTCTTCGTTGAATAAAAAATACTTTTTCTTATAATTTACAGTCGATCTATTTTATTATAGACATAATTTAATAACAGAGGAAGAAAAAGATTAAAAAAAAAACACCTTCTAGTGAAATTAATTACGCGCGGTAATCTCTCTCTCTCTCTCTCTCTTTCTATCTAATTACCGCCGATAAATATATTACAACTTTTTACAGAATATTAATAGAGGTATGATCGATTTAACGTTAGTTGATTTTATCAAATTAATATTATTAAGCCATGTGTTTTGTTTCATGTTTGTATGTTTTCTGTTCTCATGTTCTGTATTGTTTTCGTTTATATTCATTATTTTTTAATTTTGAAAATTTTTTTACTCTATATAAACAAAATTATACATAATATTATATGTATGTGTACAGCGTAAACTTACACATAAATAGTTGAGTATTTTTTTGTTTGTTTTTTGTTTTTTTTTTACAATTCACTGTACTACCGTAACAATAATTAGATTAAGATATTGTACACGTGCCGTCGTATCCATAATAATCCATTAATAATATTGTATACAATGTATGTATAATAATAATAGTAATAATAATAATAAAAATATTAATAATAATATTAATAATAATAATAATAATCATGATAATATATTCTACAAATATTTCTTTTTATAGAAATGGAAGAAATATAAAATAAATAATAAATAGTTTCGGATTCACTTTTTTCAACCACGCCTAATAACTACATTTATTCTTCTCAATTTTAATCTCAAGCGTTTTATTTTTATTATTTTTATTTCAATTTTTTAATAAAATTTATTCATATTTTTCTTTTATAATAAATAAGAGAGAACTTAGTTTCATGCTACTTATTTTTTTATCTATGCAGTCGTTTCATAAAGTTGCATAATACAGTTATAAAGAGATAAATTTGAAAAAATAAAACGAAAAATTACGCAAATCTCAGAATCCAAAGTCATCTCTCTCCCGCACACATCATTTTCATACCATAAACATACATACACAAACACACATACAACATACATAGATACACAATATCATATCTTTTTTTTTTTGCTAAACACACATCTTGTATGTTACCATTATTTTTTTCATTTTTTTTTTTTTTTTTTTTTTATATATTCGCCACTATTAGTGACTACATGATATTATTCAATATTCATTTACTAATACTTTCATTTCATAACTCAAGAGGAGGAATTAAATTACATACTTTAAATTATCTATTAAATAGTCTAAGAGTATAAAGACAATTTAAAGTTCTAGAGGTCAAAGGCCACGCGGTGTAGGTATAAAAAAATTTATAAAAGTCTGTGACTATACTATGTGTAATAGATTCTAAACGTTATCTATAGTAACATAAAGAGCAAGAAATCACGACATCCAGTACTTTGAATTTTTTCATACTCTTAGAAAGGACGATTTCTGTGTACATAATGATGAGATGTAAGAGAATAGGAGAAAAAAAAACAGAATATAAGAAAAGAAAAAAAAGGAAAAATGTTAAAGTTGAAACTAGCCTAGTCAGCCTTGTGTAGATTTTTGCTCTGCATGATATTTAATCTGCAGTAGCTGCCGATTATCCCGGTACTTATCATCAGTGTTTGTACGAGTTCCCTGCATTCGTATTCGAGTCAGAATCTGGTTCAGAACCGGAACCCGAGCCGGAAGACTCACCCCCGTTAATGTTCGTACTGCAACGGGAGCTACGTCTGCTCCCGACACCACCGTGCCTGCATTTATCACCTCGATCCACTCCACCTACAACAGTTCCAAAAAAAAAAATTTTAATAGTATAATAAATAAATAAATAAATGAACAATATCAAATAAATTGTAACAAGTCAAAGGAAAAGAAAACGGACAAATTCAAATCCACTTGAAAAACAAAAAAAGTTCATCAAATTAGCCAGCCAATACTTACTAGATAACGGCGTATGGACTTCCACCTTTATGTTAGCTGTAGCCGTCACTTTTGTTGTAATATGAGAGGCAGAAGGCACCGGTGATGTTCGACTAGAGCCACTCGTGTCGGAACCGCTACAGTTCTGTTAGTCAAACAATAAAGAAAAATCACACGTGTTAAGTCATGCTTTAATAACAATAGGGGCAAGGATTTTAAATGTTTTAGCCATCCCAATTATATCTAATAACGAATAATCTATAAATTCGTAGTCGACAATTCCTGTTAATTTTCTTCCCTTTGCCAAATTATTATGAATCTTTATTCAAGAATCGGGAATCTGGAATCGCAACAAACCCTGCATCATTAATTCCACATACTTCAGGATGGTACGGGAGTATATCAATGAATTTTTCAAAAGGCAAAATCAAATAAAATGATTAATATTCCAAGTTCCGAACCTGATTGCCGCAGGTAGAAGTCGTCTCGACCTTAAGCTCGGGCTGAACGATGATACATGATTCCTGAGTACTGTGCCAAGAGTTTGGCTCTTCAGTGATAGTAGTAAGCGAGGGTTCAGCGTGTAGCCTACTGTTGTCTATTTTATGAGATCGTTTAGGTGGTGCAGGAGGCTTAGTCCTTCTTACGATTGGAGATGCCGGTGGTGTTGGTGTTGATATTCGGTCTGGATGATCGTTTGGTATTACTTCCGCAGCGGGCCCAATTAGGGAAAGTAGTATCGGAAAGAAGAAGAGGCCATTTACAAGACCGATACCAATCAGACTTAGCAACACCAGAAAGAAGTATCTAACGATGAAATCAAACTCTGAAAATCCCAACATAAGGACTGCCAGAAGTGTTGTAAGAGCTCCGTGAACCACTGGTGTATACATATGTTCTAGAGCTAGTCTGATACGTCTGTCTCTACTTCCGATGCTCGTAACAAAGCTCTGAAACAATTGCACACAGTGTTGTAGAACAGATAATAGCTAGATTAAATTTTGCGAAGAAGAATCGCTATTTTTGGGTCAAGAATATTGGATAACCGTCCAAATGAACGAGTTTATAACATTAGAGATTGAAAAAGCTGAGAAACATGATCATTAAACATATTTAAATCCGTTTAAGTAGCTATAAACATCTTAATTCTCACCAGACAAATGTGAACGGTGAAGTGAACGGCAATGCCAACACTAACGACGAGTAGAACAGCAGGAACGGCGCTGAGTTTTATACCGCAAAGTCCCATGATTCCAAGAAGTTGTAAAACAACACCAGCGAGTGATGTACCAACGAGAAGAGCAGCCCAGAGATTCAGTAGAAGAATTCCAACGACGAAAACGGAAGCACCAAGAGCAGCCAGCAGAGCAACACCTAAGCAGCTCCTCAGCCCCATATACTGTTCCCAAAAAAGAAAGGGTATACCCGAAGGAAAATTTGATAGACCACGTTCCTCAAATTTTCTACACAACTCTCTGACATTACCGATCAATTCAGTTATCTGATCAGTGTCTGTAAGTTTATGAAGATAAAAAGGCATCTGGGCATACGTCAGAGGCATACTTTTGGGTATTTTTAGCTCAATATCGTTGGTGTAAAACCATTGCCTTGGTTCAGGTCTTAGATTAGCTTGAGACGCGCCGTAGGCAAGAGCATCGTTAGAGGCCCAAGCACTTAGATAGTTGTAGAAAGCCCGTGGATTGATTATCCCTTCAGAATCTACCAGTCTTGTTTGATTTATTAAAGTTTTGTCAATTGGATTATCAACGTGGCCAGTCTGCACCATCAATTTATATGCAAGTATACCGTCGTCGCTGGCGTTGTTGTACCAACGTTCTTCTACTATACATCCGGTGCGAAAGTCTCGGTCAAAAGCAGCCTGTAGTCCTTTTAGCCAGTCCCTGAACAGGCTTAGCCAAAACTCTGGTAGTCCTCCGTCGTCATTTTTTATTACGTTTTTAACGCGCATGAAAGCGTCATGGTACTCGTAGAGGAGCTTCTGGTTGGTTGGATACTCGAAATCTCGGCTAGTCACCGCATACATGTTGTAAAATCCAAAGTGCTTTGCTTGAGCAGCGAGAAAAGCGTGTTCGTCAGAATTTTGGGGCACCAAATCAGTCAGCTCAAGTCCATCGCTCACTCTTGTTGCCTGCCAGGCACTGCCGGCTAGGATACCAGCGAAGAGCATCATTCCAAAGACTTTGGTCGTCGGTCGAGTAACAAACGGGGCATAATACCTCGCCGCTAGTTGTGAGAGGCCAAAACCGAGACAATCGTCTTTAGAGCAGCCGGTCAAAGCGTCGTCTTCAGTTGGCTGTTTCTCTACGTCAGTATCTCTCACATCTCCACCAATCCATGCCTCATTTCTGTGGCTCCTAGGGCTTAGGATTTGGGTACAAGTCTCTCGCCTCTCTGGAGGAATAGCTCGAGTCACAGTCTGTTTGGCTGTTCTAGAGCCACCGTTTGCGTATATAGCAGGCTTCTTTAATGCTGGAAGACAACAGCAGAAGATATCTGATCTCCCTGACCTTCTTCTGCGAAGATCAAGGCTCACCATGGCTGGAAATACCAAAAGCATTGCAGCGAGGTTGAAGAGAATCAGGATTGCTGCTTGGAGTGAAAATACGCGGAGTGCTGGAACTGGGATCATTGCTGCAGCAAAGAATGCTGAGACATTACTGAGGCCTGTTAGAAGAACTGAGAGGCCAGTGCGTCTTAAGACTACTCCGGTCTGCTCACCACTTCGGACTTCATTTACTGATAGTTCTGCGTAGGTATGGGTCAACAGGAACATGTCATGAACCCCAAGGCCTAGGGCTAAGAATGGGACGATTTGAGTGGTAGCTGCGTTGAACGGAATACCGAGTAGAGCACAGAAGCCTAGACCTGCTGCTACTGTTGCACAGACTAACATCACACCGGCTATTCCAACACCCGATTGGGAACGCACTGGGTCGTTCCATCGCAGAAGAGCCAGGCCTGCGTACAGCAGCTAAAAAGAGGCAGAATAAAGAGATTTGGTAATTGTTAAAAGTACGTGTATTTGATGAATCCCAGATTTATATATTCTTTGAAATTTCACATATGATTATAAAAAATTATCTGCAATCTCGTCAAATTTTAGAATATTTCCTGTGGTATTATTATAAATTTCATGGAATTCTATGAAATCGTGGAAGTTTTTTTCGGATTTTATGAAATGTCTCAAGATTTTATTAGGTTTTGGAAAGATTTTTTCATTTTTCATCAATTCTATGAAATCTTATGGGGTTTTAGAAGATTTCTCAGACTTTCAATGGATTTTCATAGATTTACGAGATTTTACTGAATTTAAAAATACTTATTAGAAATTCTGTAGATTTCATGGGTTTCAGAAAATTATCCAAAATTTTTAAATTTCATGGGATTCTATGGGTTTTTAGAAGATATTCTAAGATCTCTAATGAAAGATAAATTTCATACGATTTTATGGGATTTGCGAAAACTTTCAAAGGTTTTTATAGATTTCATCAAATCTTACGGGATTATGTATGAAATCAAAAATTTTTGTATAAATTTTATAAATTTTATGGGAGTTTTATGGGGTTTCAAAAAGTTTCCATGATTTCGAGTCAGAGATAAATTTCATCGGATTCAATGAGATTTCCAAAAATTTCTGTAAATTCCATAGGATTTTATAAAATTTGAACAAATTACAGGAAAATTTTATAAATTTCATTGAATCTTATGATGGAGGGGAGCATATACATATTTCAAGATTTGTAATGAAAGTTAATCTTCCGTTTATTCTGTGCAATATTTAAACTAAGGTTGTTGTATTAAAATAAAGAATTTTATGGGATTCAATAAGATCCCCAAAAACGTCATTAAAAAATGACTCCATAAGCTTACCATAAGCCCGCATCCAATAGCGATTTTGATAACAGATATTTCGCTATATTTTCCAAGAATATCGTTCATAGTCGTTGTGCTAAACGCGTACAAATTGTACGGTGCGCTTCCATTTCCTTTAAGTTGTTTCCTAATCTCATTGCTAAAAGCACGCTGCCAAGTCTCTAATACAATCGATGCTTTTTCCTGAGACCAATCAATGTGATGAACCCTGTACGTGTTTGACCAGAAGTCGTACAGTTCTCTCTCTCCCATAAGTTGAACAACGGTCTGTAAAGCTGCAGCCCGCGTCAAATGACCAGTCTTGTTGTGCTTAGCTCCACCGACAACGAGCTCCTCAGGCCAGTGCATATACTTCGCTGCAAAACCGTAGCAGCCTCCTGTCAGCTCAGCACCAACGTCCGGCAGCTGGAAAATTATCCATAAACGTCGCTCGTATTATTTTAACGGCTGAATCAAGTCGGGCTTTATAGACTCTAGAGTCTATACGAATACAAGTAGAAGTACCGCAGATAGCTGCTCTATACCTATAAGGCATAGTAGAGAAACGTAATATAGTGTTGTTGGGTCAGGTTGGGTCCGTGAAAATGACGAAACGGCGACTGTGGTGGTCGCTGAGGTACGGGAGGGAATGGGGAAAGAACCGGAGAGGGAGAGACCTCACAGCGCGCTTTTATGGGCCCGTTATATATACCTATATGGTCCATTTCACGTCGGGAGGATCGGAGAAACGAATATACTGCAGATTCACTAATTTTTATATTGTGTAGAAAAATTTGACGAGGATATATCCAGAAGTCTAAATACAAAATAAATTATTTGAACTGCTTATATTTACCGTTTAAATTTTTCGTAATTAGTAAAAAATATTTTCTGTATTTTTGTTTACGTAAAAAATTTTAAAAAAAATTAATAAAAATTCGATATTGTTTTTCAGGACCGTTTGTAAATTACGTATATGAGAGTCTCGAGTATAGAAGGTAACTTTTGACCTCGTACGATCCTCGAGAGTAGCAGCATTATACCTTATACCTTCTCGCGTCGCGAGACGTAAGATCGCGGCGTCTCTCGGTCGGAACGGAAGAGACGCCGTAGCGCCCGCACACGCACACGTACGCGCGACACCCGCATGCCGAGGTTGGGGCCTGGGCCACCCACGATTATCCCACCGTGATTATCGTGCGCGGTGGGCCGGCGTCATTCTTCTACCTCCTGTTCTAATTTTTCCCCATAGTTCTCGCAATTTCGTTTATTTAGTTCACTGAAGCAAATAACCGATAAGCTTCATGTATATAACGTATATAATCCGTTCAGTGATCAATTAAAATCAAAATTGGACTATACGTATGAAGATTTCTTGAAACACGGTTTCAATTTCGTTATTTTTTTTTTCTCCATTTCTAAAAAGGAACATCAGACCGAAGAAATTCGATAGCTTAAGGAGGTTTTATATTTTATTATAATTACAGGAAATATTAGAAGATATTTTGTCAAACTCGGTGGTCGATCATTCGCACACTTTACACCTCTGCATGTATTAAATATATAAATGTGACCAAAAAAAAATAAAAAATAATAAAAAATAAAAAAAAAGGAGAATATCTGTCGTCCGGCCGCCACCGTGTTACGTTTACTAAAATAAACCGCGGGCACGCGAGTCAATATCAAAATACAGCCTCTCCTCTGGGTCTCGCGACCTTCGGGGGCGAGAGGAAAGGGACGAAACGATGAATAACACCGCGGCACTAAAGTCGGCCACTATACATATATAATATGATCGTGGTCTATACAAATAATTGATGAGAATCTTACATCCGATCAGAGTCCCATAAAGTATGTCTATAACTCACTGTATATAGATATTGATAATAACGGATGCTAATTATCAAGTTCAAATATTTCGATGATGAGACTTATGTATAATGTGTACCCTAAACTGCGATTTAAATTTTTTCGTATAATATATAAAGTTTTATGTATATACATATAGATTGCGTAATGTGCATCTAATTTGTGTGTTTATTATAATATATGTATACATATAAATATACGTATATGTATACCGTGAGGTTATAGGGAAGCCGTTCACTAGATGCAGGCAACCCAACAGTCAAATTTCCGAAGATTGCCGAAGGCAGGGTATTTGTCATTAATGGAAGGGGACGCGAAAATTTCTGTCAGCAGACATTTTAACTGTCAGTTTGTTAGGTTAAAAACAATTGTCAGAGCGAAATTGAAAAATCTGATCGGAATAAAGTTAATAAGCAAAATTCATCAATATTGATTTGCAAAAAAATTGCAACAGTTAATGAATGAATTATGACCGGTTTCACCAACGACGAATAGCTTGCATTCGTAAAATAACTTTAATCGTCGAATAAAAGTCGAAAATTTAATGTTAAATAATCTTCTGTTTCTAGTGAATAGAATTTAATCTACAATTAAAAGTTATTCGTCGTTGTTGAAACCGGCCATAATTCATTAATTAACTGTTGCAACTTTTTTACTAATTAATATTGATGAATTTTGCATATTAACTTTATTCCGATTAGATTCTTCAATTTCACTCTGACAATTGTTTTTAACCTAACAGCCGGACAGTTTAGTCGTCGATCTAGCCATCTAGCGGATTTCTCACCGTATTACACACATGGGCACAACACATCCATACATACGCGTTCATCATTATGTATCCATGTGTGTAGTACGGTGAGAAATCCGCTAGATGGCTAAATCAACGTTCATTTCCTCTTAATGACAAATACTCTGCACCTTCGGCAATCTTCGGAAATTTGACTGTTGGGTTGCCTGCATCTAGTGAACGGCTTCCCTATAACCTCACGGTATATATATATATATAAAACGTTAAAGTATATAATATAACCGGTCTCTCGTCATCAGCTAGTCAAATTATTTAATAATTACCGTAAACGCAACGTCGCGGAGTTTGCTTCCCGTATTTATGGCATCGCTATATAGTATATATTTATGTAGTACATATATACATACACATATATATATCTATACTATATATGAATGTATATGTAAAGAAATTTACTACATATATACCTGAGTTACAGCGATGTCCTCAGGATATCGTGTATAATGTATATACTGTGAGATAACGAGGAAGGGATTCACCAGATGCAGGCAACCCAACAGTCAAATTTCCGAAGAATGCCGAAGGCAGAGTTTGGAAGAGGACGCGAAAATTTCTGTTAGCAGACGAATTAACTGTCAGTTTGTTGAGTTAAAAATATTTTTTTAGAGTGAAATTAAAGAATCTGATCGAAATAAAGTAAATAAGTAAAATTTGTCAATATTATTTTTGTAAAAAAGTTCATAATTCATTAACATTAACAATCTAACAATTATTTTCAACCTGTAACAACCTGACAATTGAGTCGTCTGTTAAAAGAAATTTTCACGTTACATTCCATTATTGACAATTAATAACCCTGTAGGTATCAGGAATCTTCGGAATTTTGACTGTTGGATTGCCTGCATCTAGTGAATCCCTTCCTCATTATCTCACGGTATATATTACCCGGGTTGTTCTCTCGCGATATCATGCTGTAGCCGCGCTTGCCTCACCTTGTCCATTAAAACGAACTAGTTTTTAATTAATCACTTAGATTTGTGTAGGAGAGATGATTACATAATCGAGAAACGCAACCGCATGTACCGACGATCTACAATATATATATTCTATATTATTTACGCGTTTATATGCATTTCAGGGTATACACATATATCTATGTTTATATTATATATATAAACAGCTTTTCGGATAATCATACTACAGCCATGGTTTCTGTTTATATATACATATACCTATATACATAAGTAAAGTGATTTTATTTGACCCCCAATTCCATCGTGTCAAAAAAATATGATACGAATACACACATTTTATATATATATATTTTTTTATATGATAAATTTAATTTTACCGCAAGAGAAGAAACAAAGAATAAAAATAAAAAAAATAACTCGAAATTTTATCATTTATCTGCAAGCGTCAATCACAAGTTTTTCAATTAAATTAATTCAATTAATACTTTAATAATATCAAATAATTCAATATTTGTGTTTTTATTTTTAATTTTTTTGTATTTTTTTAAATATTTTTTTCAATTATATGTACTTTTTATTACTTTATTAATCACCGATCATACAGATCACTGCTTCTTTATAGCCCATATATATATGCATACATATAAGATATGTGTCGGTATATTTCTCTTTGAATTTATTATATATATATATGTGTAGCAATAAAGATAATAATAATAATAATTATTATTATTATTATTAATGTTCCCGCTATAGTGTCTCATGGATTTATACTTGTTTTATCGCGTATAAAATACGCCGAGAGATACATAAAACACACACACATACTAAGGAAAAAAAGTAGAAGGGACGAAAAGAAAGAAAAAAAAAAAACAAGAAAAATGAAAGAGAATAAAGAAAGAGAAGAAAGAACGTTGACGGACCACCGGAGAAGATTACCGCGGCGTGATGCATACGCACTCAAATATACAAAGTACAATAGTATGTACACACATACATAAATATATAACGTGTACATGTATAATATTATGTGTATACATATAATATCTACATATGTAATATAAATGTATTACTCGAATACTGCACATATACGTATATATATATACATATATATATATATATATATATATATATATATATATAATATAATTTAGGGTATGGGTGGTATAAAGACGGCTGCAGGTATCATTGTACTAACAATAGGTAGTAAGTGGTATGACGCGCGTCTCTGTCGGCTTAATGTCATTTTATTTTATCGTTTTTCCTCTCTCTATATCCTACACCATTCCTCCCTCACCTTATCCTCATACCGTTACCGAGTTATTGCACGAATGCTCGCATACACATTGCCTGATCAACGCGTTACGTATGTACGTTGTCCGGAAGAACCCCACAGCACAGCACAGCACCGCATCGCATCGCATCGCATCGCACTTCTCATATACATAAATATAGGTGTATAGGTAAGGTATTACACCTACTTCTACATGTAGGTAGGTTGAATAATTGGTTTTTAAAATATGCAGTATGTATGTATGTATGTAGTTAATTCATGTATATCTATAGTCTCTCTTACTCTGAGGTACTTATATGTAGAAACAAATTAATGAATGAATTATATACCTAGTTTCTTTCATTGAGATTGTTGATTATTTATTTATTTATTTATTTATTGTTTCTTTTTAATGTCAGATGACAAATTGAAAAAAAAAAACTCATTAGAATATTTTTAATACAAATTTTTGTAACCAATTGATCGATCGATTTTTATTAAATTTAATAAACGAATTATGTATGTATGTACATGTATATAGTTTCAGTAATTTTCAGATCCGGAATTGAATTGCAACAAAAAATTTTCTAAGATTTTGTTAAAAGACGAAGGATAGCATATTGTTCGTTTTTTTTTTTTTTCTTTTTTCCAAGTTTAAGATTTAAATGATACTTTGAGAATTCCTACTCATTGAAAGAACAAGATTTTTCACAAAATATAAAACAATTTGGTGATCAAATGTGTGAGAGATAACAGTTTTAAAATATTTCTAACTATAGTGTGGAATGATTTTGGTACAATTTACTGTAAAATCGCGTTTTATCGTAATAAAAAAGCATATTTCAAATCCACAATTGCTTCCAAATATTGTGATCAAAATCGAAAGAAATAAAAAGAAATAGAAATTGAACAAAATAAAAAAGGAAACCAAAAAAAGGAATTGTCATTTAAGGGCAATTTAAGAAAAAAAAAAAAAATTTCCTTTTTATATTTTAGATTTTTTAATAAGACAATACCTATACCTATCTATATAATAAATATGTATGTATATGTAAATACATTTGACACAGATAATGTGTTAACATATAAACGGTATCTATATGTAAATTAAACCGAATTCGTTTAGTTGGATTTTTGCATCCGTATACCGATTGATTCGTTTGCGGAATATAAATGGTATTGCACATCGTTTAAAATTCCGTTCAATTGGTTGTAATTATAGACGTAAAATTTTAAGTACTGTTTTAAATGTAAGATTAAACGTATATAAATTAAATTTTGACACCTTATATATCTTATACCACAAGCTATTTAGAATAATTGATGTAAACCATAAATCTAATCGGTAGGTACTGAAAAATACCGATCAGACGGTTTACGGTATATGTCTCCGCGATCGACTTAATACGATCAGTCGTTGGATTCGAATAAAATAACTGCAATGGGTACATACAAGTATATGTATATACGTACGCGGATAATAATTTTTCAATTTTTGAACCGGGAATAAAAAAAAATTAAAAAAAATAAAAACAAACGGGTAAATATCATAAACCATGAAGAAATAATAATAATATTAATAAGAATCGAAAAACTCACCTGCTGCGATTTTTTGTTAGGTGCAGTTTCGGGGCAGTCCTTGTCAGTAGGATCGAGACAAGGTTTACCCTGGTAACCGTTCGTTATTCCAGCCCTCTTCATGTAATCTTCGAGAGTCTTGAAGGGGAATACGAAAGAAAGCTTCTTTATTTCTTCTAGCATACCGGTGGGGTTTAAATTCGTCCAATGTACCGGTTTTTTAGTATGAGCACCGCTGTTTAATATAAAGATATATGAGAGTCCATTACAGTCACAGTTTATATAGTTTAACACACCGTAATAAAAAAAATAAATAATATAATAATAAAAAATAGTGATTAAAAAAATAAAAAAAAAAAAAAAAAAACAGGATATAAGCCTTAAGTAACGGTAAGTGTTTTTTTTGTTTTGCTTTTTATTTCCTATTGCATATTATATAATAACTTACGGTATGTGAACTGGGTATTCCGGACCGAGAAGTTTACTACCTTCCCAAAAACAGTCCAACGGTGTGATTATGGCACATGGTATGATATTTTCGAATATCTGTAAAGATGAAAAATTTTATACGTATATATTTGCACAGTCATTATTTAATAAGAGAAAAAAGGAAGATAAAAATTTTTGTCACTATTTTTTTCATCGATTTAATTTTACATTATAGGTATATGAAAATACCGTCGTTTTGAGTATATAATCTCATCTCTATAACTAAAATCTAGCAAATTTGAACAATTCTTCGGGCAAAAGATGAAAAACGATAATAATAATAATAATCATAATAATAATAATTTTATAAAACTGCATTACATCGTCCGCGAGCGAGATATGCATCCTAATTAATCGATCTGATATATGTATCGGTATAGGTATACGAGTATATAGACAGGTATATATATGCATAATAAAACACAAAGTCGCGAGAATTAAGGAGACGAAAAGTCGTTCTCGCCTTCTCCTTTTACTTCTACTTCTTCTCATCCTCCTGCTGAACGCGTGGTTCCTAGAATAGGACGAACCTAGCCCCTACTGTCTTTCCTTTCACTCCCACTGCCCTGTAGTACCTTCCTTCATTTCTTTCTTTCTTTCTTTCTTTATTCTACTCCGGCACACAACGGACGGAAT
>OZ001257.1:44955563-45147637 GCA_963924015.1 Macrophya annulata | reverse complement strand
AGTTTTATATGATAGTATTGTAATTGCTAAGATTTGAAATTTGAATCAAAGAAATAATTGCAAAATTTTATTTTTCTTTCTCGTTGTTAATAATATCGTTTATTCCTCATATAATTTCATTCCTCTTTTATCTTCTTTTATCTGTCTTTACTTTATTACGCATAAATCAACCTATAAGCATATACCTACGTATATGTGTAACCATGTATAACGATTACGCAATGATGGGGAACCTCGACTATATTAAGAGGGGGGGGGGGGGGGGGGGGGGGGGGGGGATAAAAGCGCGCACGCGGCATCAGCAATAGCAGTTGCGTGCAGTGAGATCGCGGTACAACAAAACATAATATACTCATCTATACCATCGTTACAGTATACCTGCGTAAAAATGTATAGGTATAATATTTTATATGTACGCGTGTGTTGATCAGAATATACCTATAGTTATACTCGTATAGATATAAGTGCGAGGCACGTAATCGTTTCGGCAGCGCGGTACAACGCGCGCAGCAAATAGTCCCGAAGGGCATTTATTGCGGTCGCATTTGCGTAACGTAACGATGTACCGGTGCCATGCCGCCCGATACGAGGACCACACACCGCGATACTTCGGACTGGCGTATGCCTACACTATTGCACCGCGAGGGACGGGTACGTTTGTTCGGATTCTTCGATACACAAGCAAGACAAAGATAGCCGCAGCAACAGCAGCGCAGACAGTAAAGAGGAGTAAAAGGGGCGGGTGGGCGACGTACGGGATACCCTGCACGGAACAAGGAACGAAGAACCTTTAAAAACGAGGAACGATGAACGCGCGACGAACGCTAAGAGACGAGGAAGACGCCGAGCGCACCCCGTCATTATGCGAAGCTAATTGCCCAGCCGCTTATTTAGTAGTGGCTACCCGCCCGTTCCTCTACAATCCCCCCTCTCATGTCTCTTGCTACTCGCTATACACTCGCCCCTTGTTTCTTCCTTCTTACTCTCATCTCTTCGAACTTACCGCCGCGAACCACTTGATAGCTTATACAGCTATAATACCTATACGATATATATTACGATCTTCGTTATAACTTACGGTACGGTACGGTACGGTACACTACGTACTATACATATACGATACACGCGAGTGATAATTGAAAGAAACTACATACCCAGTACTTAGACATGTAATATTTATATAAGTTCTAGGTACACGTCGGGAGATAATTAAAATCGTTAATAATCTTTTAATCTTGTAAATAATTATTGTATATTATATTTGTTTTCTTTTCTATATCGAAAATGTATTATTTAATAAATATGTATAATTACCTGATCGATGTAGTGCATATCGAAATTAGGTACTGTTGGTGCGTAACACATGTCTCTTAGGCCCCACGATCTGTAAATAGAGAAAGAAATAAAGAATATGATCCTTATTATTAATATTATTGTTCTTTCTTTTTCACGAGTTTGTTGTTGTTAGTGGACAGTTTTACAGTTTACGTATGTTTTCGTGGAAGCATTACACATAGGGAACTGGTAAGACTTTAGTTACGCATATCGCGTGCCCTTAGCATATTGGCTATATGAAAAAACAAACGCCGATCATTAGATGTTTAAGTTGCTTGTACGCAGGCGTTTTTAATTACCTATGTAAAGCTTCTACGAAAACACACTGTAGAATATGTTTTGTTTATTATATTTATATCATTTGTAATTTGTTTTTTAGTATATTTAAATCTATTCCACAGTTTAGTATACAAATATAATTATATAACGATAATACATGAAATATAATTAAATTCATGTCGCAGCTGAATGGTTGACAAAAAAAAAATAAATAAATAAATAAAAACATGCGCGACGTTGCGTATATCTCCGTAAGCATGGTATACCTAAGTATCTACGTACCATAATACACCACCTAGTTAATAATTACGTATGCGTATAGGTTGACATACAAGTCTTATGACGCAGAAACAAGTAGATAACATCTTTCATGCGTCTTATGAACGAACGACGTCGTCATGACTTATTTATTTCTTTATTTACTTATAATACTCTCCCGTGTATTATATCCTATACATATACATATACCTACACATCTACGTATATTTATACCTACTCAATTTAAGAATGCATCTCATACACCATCTCGATAGACACACGAGAATCCACCGCGTTCTCCGACCCCATAGAAAAACGATCCAATGAATTTTTTGAAACCTTTTTTTTTATATTACTATTATTATTGTTTATTATTATTGTTTATTATTATTATTATTATTATTATTGAAGAATTGGAAATGAAGAAAACTGTAATATAGATAAAAGTAAAAAAATCAACAAACCCCTTAATTTTCGATAAAAATGAATTTAAAGAGTAATGTTATAGTGTAGTCATTCCTACTTACGTTTCGAACAACTGGACGGTGACTTGAGTCGCGGCCCTAAGGGCGGTAAGATGTTCCTTTAGAGCAGCCGAATGAAGTATATTAGCCCCTGCGTGCCGCGGTGTCTGTATAACGAGTTGATGAGTCGATGCAGCAGCTTCGCCGAGAGCCTCACTAGCGTATTGTACCTCCTTCTCTAGCCTTCCACCCTCTGCAACGTAGAAACGAGCCAACGGTGTAGCTAGGCTACGCTGTAAACGTATACCTACAATAATATTACAGTGGCCCCGACCTCCTGCGCTTTTTTTCCATCTTTTATTTATGTTTTTTTTTTTTTTTTTTTTTTTTTTTTTTTTTTTTTACGCATTATAATTACACGCGCGGGAGGTGCGTTGCTCGCTTTCCGTATACAAGTATACCGCTTTCTGTTATTCTGTAATTTTTTTTTTGGTTTTTTCTATCCCTACCGAAGCGCAAATAAATATAAAAAAAAAATAAATAAACGGAAATTCTCTAAAGTTATTCAGTTGTAAATAATTCCGCGACACCCAGTATACATATATCTGTATAAGTATACATTTATACAGCATATACCATAAAGTCGTTGTCGGTGCTATAGCAACGTCATATAGTTGAGAGTTAGGTCTTGAGGTTGAGCCCCCCGGGTCTCTAAAGACCACCCAGGGGATGCCGCGGCCGTTCGTTCGTTCAGTTCAGTTCAGTTCAGTTCAGTTCAGTTCAGTTCAGTTCGTTCCCAGCTTTCCCCGGTCAACCAACGTTCCGGGTGGCGAGGGAGCAGCAGTAACAGCAGCAGCGAGAGCGAAAGAGAGCGAGAGAGAAATAAATAAAGAAATAAATAAATAAAGAAAGAGATACGCATCGTCTACCGCCGTGTTTCGTTTGTTCCCCCCCCCCCCCCTGTCGCCCCCTCTCACGGTCAACGTTCGTATTCGTTCTTCGTCACCGTCAAAACCCCAATAACGGACCCAAACTCTTTTGACGTCTCAACTCTCTTTCACTCTCTATAACACTAATTTAACTATACATATACCTACCACTACCCTCATATCACACCAATTCATATTATTATATACTATACTATACAATTTATACACCATAGTGTATACCTATAATACATGTATATGTATATCGTATATTTGTTTTTATTTTTCGATTAATTTATAGCCAAACAAATATACAATACGTATACATATGTATACTATTTATAATGAATTTATATACTGCACAAATACGTATACCTATATTGTCTGTAAAAAGTCATACATAGATATTTATATACATATGATATACATAGGTATATAGGTATATAGGTATATATGTATATATATATATACACGCGGTGAGCGTAAACGCCGGTGATCAACGTGTCTCTCTACTGTATGAATGGAGGAGGACGATGCAGTGCAGTGTAGCGGCATGGTCGTGAAGGAGAAGGAGGAGAAGGAGGAGGGGGAGGGGGAGGGGGAGTTGCGTCGTCCGGGAGGTCGTGGCCGCGCGCCATTGACCGCCGGGCGGTCCACCGAGTACTGTGTTCAGTGCGATGCGGGGCAAGAGTAGCACAGCTCCATTGTCCGAAGTTGCGTTATCCCGACGATCTGATTCCCTCCCCTCTATGCCCACCTCCGTTATGATAGTAAATTCTCCTTCCGTTTGACATTCCGGTATCGCCCTTCTGTAACCCCCCCCCCCCCCGCCCTTTTCTCCCGACCTCTTGTTATTAAATTTACAAATCTTAATCGTCAACGAGAATAATAATATAATCTTATAACTGCCGATAGCGGCATTGATGTAATAATCACACGTGAAATAAGATGAATTTTTTTTTTTATACATATATAGTGAAACGAGAATTATATATATCAAACTTTTTATTTAGAATTTGTATAAAATTTTATTTATAATAATATTCAAACTTTTGTTGCAATTTTTGTGTTGAAATTTTGATTGATTTACAGGCCAATAGCCGCGAGACGGGTAGTAGTAGTATAACCCGATGGGTAGTTTAGTTCGTGAAGAAACCGAGGCTGTGTTACGTACGGTGTACAAATACGACGTACGAGAGTAGAGAGAGAGTTTCAGCTCACTGGATCGGAGAGTTGAATAGTTGAGGTTCGGTGTCGAAGTTAGAGACTCGGGATCGTTCGTTCGAACGTAGTAGGCGCATACATACCTTACCTACTCTTATCGAGTATAATAAATACACTGCAATCGAGGGTAAGCGCCAAGCGGTGGGGTTGCACGATACGCGTTTACGACGACGAGTCGACGACGACGACGACGAGACGAGACGCGACGCGACGCGACGCGACGAGGCCGCGAGGACGGACGAAAGAAGATGGTATAATACACCGAGAACCAACAAAGAGAGATGGAAAGATAGAAAATAAGAGAGAGTAAGACAGAGAGAGAGAGACAGACTCTCTGCCGCGCAGGCAGGCGGACCCCCGACGCTGGCCGGTGGGCCACCCACGGAGACCATTCACCGGAACCGAGCCCCATCCAGTCTCAGTGGTTCTCATTACTCGTGATCTCTTTTATTGGAATGTCTATTAAACAAATATCTTCAGTTTTGTTTCGATCATTAGAATTTCATTTTATATATTTCCCTTCTATTCTTCGATCTTTAGAGTCTATTTTAAATATATATACTTTAACAACTACTTGATAATTTATAATAGAAAATTTTTATCAAATATTTATATCATCCGTGTTTACGTCATATGCTTCGCGTATAGACCGGTAGAGGTTTTCATATTTCATAGATGAAATTAGATGGTTTTTAGCTACGAGTTCACTCAATAGGTAATGCGTATTGTTGTATCGAGTAATTTAGATGAGATCCTCTGTTGAAATAGTAGTTCGTTGGTCCATCCGTCGTTAAAGCAACAACAACAACAACAATATCAACAACAACAGATTCCGACCGGTGGGTCTTCGGACGTTTTCTTTCTCTGTCTAGTCTTTCTCTTACGGTCTCGGTCCTCGCTACAACCTTCTGCTTCATCTTCTTCGTCCTCGTCTTGATCTTGGTCTTCTTCGACTCGGTCTCGGTCTCGGTCTTGGTCTCTCCGCCTCCGGCTTTTCATCCTCGTCGGAGCCTCTCGCTCAAATGCGCTCAAAGGCATGGGGGCCTAATGAAGATGTAAGCAGTCGACCCGCATGCGCCCTCCTACCTTCGTCCTCGATCTTTTTCTCTCTCTTTCTCTTTCTACATAATTCTTCTTTGCTCACTCGCTCGCTAACCCTCGCCACCGCCGCTTCTATACCTTTAAAGTATGTATACCGGGTGTTCGGAGGCCCAGGTATAGGACAGTTTGTTGTTTTAATCAAGTATACAGCCTCCTTTACTTCGATTCGTATTTTATTAATATATTAAAATAAATATTTAACCCGATGCTATACTATTACCCTCACTGAGAAAATTCGGTATTTCAATTTTAGTCAAAATTTGTTATGTTTTTTTGTAGATTTAATTAACACTAATTTACTATCCGGGATATGTTAAACTAATCTCTACTTGATTTTTAATCAACATCGATTTACAGAGCTGAATTATTCTTTATAAACAATAATCAATTACGGATAATGTTAATAAAAACGAAAAAAAAAAAAAAGTGCAAAACACAACGCGTATGTTTATAATAAAATTATTATTATTATTATTATTATTATTATTGTCGATGTATATTTTGTTTAAATTTAACGATTTTTATGATGGCTAACAATAGTAGTAGTAGTAGTAGTAATATTTTCGAACACCGAAAAATTAGTCGTATTACTTTTACTCTCGTGAGTTTCTGTTGTTTTACTTTCGTTCTTATTTACGCTGCTCCTCTCACTTTCGCGACTAAATTCTCGCGGACCCAGTCCGCGTCGCGCAGAACCTACCGTTACTCGCGGGTTACATACAAATACTTCTTCTTCCTTACGCACATTAAACATTATACATATATGTGTATACAATACAAACATATACTCTAAGTGTCTCTTTCTCTTTCTCCAGTCTGAATATATATGAGTAAATATATCGCACGTGTCCTACACAATAGAAATAATTTATACGTATGCAATCGTATGCAGTGTGTATATATACATATATAATATATGTATTTGAACACATATATTTTGTATATATACTAGTGTAGGTACTATAAATTCCTAAGCATATACTTATATGTATATATATATATATTTTATAACTTAACTGTGAGTTAGCTTTTAAACCATATGATGATTCAACGAAGAGACACTCACTCGAAGAATCTTTATATACATACCTATATTGTATTATGTATATGTAGTTCTTTACCGTGACCCTGTATAATCATGTTATTATTTTGTATACATATATATACATATATAGCGTAGGAGTATAGACCCCGTCGCGTCGCACCGCGTCGCCTCGTCTGATACTATCGTACGGGTTTATACTACTCGTCGCGTACTCTCGAAGGACACGGGCCTTGACTCTCGTTCGTATGCGGATGTACAATGAGATAAAGACGTTCCTCGACTCTGCTTCTCGCTCACGTGGTCGTTGACATCTTAATGTTTTCTAGACTTGCATATTCACCGCTCTCATCCTCTTTCTCTGATCCATTAATGCAGGTATAATTGTATCGATAACAGCTACGGTTATATTTCTTTCTTTTTTTTTTTTTTTTTAACTTGTTTATAGATTTTTATGTCTCACAAAAAATTGTCTATGTTTTTCATGTTTTACATCATTAAATGTATGTAAGTAGATATTTACGTTGTTATTGTAATATGTATCGTAGAATAGAATATCTAAGACCCGCATGATATATCGCTGGTCGATTGTAAACTGCCTCACGGATATCCGGTAGTGATCTGAGCCGGGAGCACGTATTTCATTTAATCTTTGTCATGGTGTTTTCGACCTTGTATCGATAGATTAGAAGCTTGATAAAGAATAGTTTCTTATTGATAATCAATACGTGTGTGTATACGAATAGATTCGAATATTGAATTCAAATTAGAATTTCAAAATTTAAATATAAATATTTAGAAAAGTAAAATATACAGAATTTTCTAACTGAGAATTTTACGCGATTTTAACAACCGTGTATTACATTTGAATGAATTGCATATATGTATGTATGTATATAATTCTTACGGGCAGCGAGGAGCTCGAGGTAAATATAGGGGCCCACCCAACACGCGACTAATGTAGGTATAGGTACATAAGTATAGGTGCAGTATATATATAAGAAAGAGGAACGAACTAACTCGCGATATTGTTTTGCTCCAATTCTCCGGTCATATCCAGTCTACTGTAAAGCGACCGGACAGGAATAGGAACGCTGCGCTTCAGAACGCGGGACGCAAGCTGAAGGAACTCGTAATGTGGGTATAGGTATAGGCGTATTCATATAAGAGACGTATGTTACCTCGGTTCTACGCTGACTGACTGACAGCCTCCATTAGAACCTCTTACATTCACTCTCGCAGCACGCAACTCGCCGCTCTTCAATTCAAATTTGTATTTTTTATTTATTTTTTATTTTTATTTTCTTTCCTCATTTTTTATTTTTTTTTTTTTATTACTATTTTTTTCTGTTCTTTTTTTTTGTATGTTTATACTCATTTTTATATCAAACGCAGAGATAAATTTATAGCGTTTATACACCCACATGGTAGAGAGTGTCAGTGTCATTTTACAAGATTTATCTTTTTGGAGGATTTTGGGTATATAATTAAGAATCTGGAGAATCGAAACTTAGAACGAATTACAACTTTTATGTAAATTCTTACAATTTTTTAATTTTAATTCGTCATTATTGAACCGCCATTTTGAATTTTTGAATTTAAAGGTCAGATTCGTATTTAGCGATATCACAAACCGTTGGAAATTGATTTTTTTCAAAATCGAATTTAGTTGAGATTTTTTATTCGTAATTTTGAATTCCGCTATTTTAAGGTCAGATTTGTAATCAACGATTCCAAAAACTGTTAGAAATTTATTTCCGTAAAAATCGAACCACTTTTTTTGTTTTCAAATTCTCTTCCACCATTTTGAATTTGGCGTTTCATAATTTCGCGATTACGATTTTGTCGTAATCAACGACTCGGAAATCCTTGAAAAATTAATTTTCATGAAAATTGAACGACTGTTATGATTTTCGGTTATATTTGTTCGTCCGCCATTTTTAATTTTACGATTTTAACCTCAAATCCATCAAATAAAAAGAAAAATATCAATCATATACATTTAAGAATAAAATTTGGGGCGCCAATTCGATATGCTCGCATCGTAAACTATAATATAATATATACCGCAATAATTGAAAAATTAACTTACCCTGGACCCATAACTGGTCAACCCGGCTGTGAACCTGGACCGACTTTAAAGCAACGCAAAAAGTAGCGAGGGCGAGTATGGCGACGAATAGAACCTTTCCCGCATGCCTCTGAAGGAAGTATCCTAACTGGCTCAGCTGATCCTGAAGGAGCGCTCGAATCCATAAGGCCGATCTCTGACCCTCCGCCTTCCCCTGAAACAATTATAACAAGATATTATTATTTAAATTATTTTTTTTTTATACGATTTATATTTACGAACTATTTTTCATTCATTTAGTTTCTTTTTTGGTCCATCATCTGCGCATATCGCGGAACACAGTATAATCTAATAATAATAATGAATAAGATGCTCCTGTTCATATCTTCTCAAGAAACATATATATGTATACATATAAGGTAAAAGAAAAGGAGAGGAGAGGAAAAAAATGGGCAGGTGGTAACCGCGTAGCTCACTAATGTCCCGAGGCGTAACATATAGACGATGCACGGTTCGTTGTATGGCCTGCATTTAGGCACACGTTATACGAATACATATATATGTATATATATTTAATATGCGCGTTTTAGGAGGGTGCAAACAGCCGCTTGAGTATAAAATTGTGCTCTCGTCAGTTATACCCCCGCAAGCAATATATATATATTGTAGTTTAAATCATTTATGAAAAGAGATAGATATATAATCGTGTTTGTTTTTCATAATTATGAGATTGATTATCGTGAAGAATATATATGTATACATTAGACCGTTTCAAAAAAATCGATTATTTTTCATTTTCAAAGAGTTAGTCAAAAATATTGTTCCAAATGATGAAAAAAAATGTTGTCAAAGTTTGAGCTCTTAATAATAATATTAAGAGGTGCCTCATCGCGATTTTCTATTTCCCATTTAAATAACATGGGAAATGGTCTTGTGGAACTTTTCGATATTTATATCTTGAAAATTAATCTACTTGGAAAGATTCTGCATGAATGCTGTTGTTCAAAATTGTACGCTCTACAAAAAAGGTCTCTTGGTCTTTTTCGATGAATCCAACTGTTTCCAAGTTCGTCATGATTAATTACCATTAATAACCAATACACCAACTTGGAAATAGCTAGATTTATCGAAAAAGAACAAGAGACCTTTTTTTTAGAGCGTTCAATTCACTACAAAAATATGTTCTGGTCTTATCAGTACACTAATGCGTTGACGAGTTATAGAATTCCAAAGTTTAAAAAAAAATTTCCCCATGTTATTTAGATTGGAAATAGAAAATCGCGATGAGGCACCTCTTAATATTAATATTAAGAGTTCAAACTTTGACAGCATTTTTTTTTTCGTCATTTGGAACAATATTTTTGAGTTACTCTTTGAAAATGAAAAATAGTCGATTTTTTTGAAACGGTCTAGTATACATACATATGATGATAAATATGGGCAAATTGCATCTGGTTTTTATTTTTTATATTTTTTAATATTTTTATTATTCAATGGGGAAACATCGACACATTTGTTAAAAGCGAATTATTTTTGACGCGGTGTGCAGTCAATAAAAATAAAAAAAGATTATAATAGAAAGAAAGATGAGAAAAGCTTTGTCTTCGATCCTGCCTCGAGGCTTTAGTCTCCTCTACACTCTACTCCTCTTTACGTTCTCGACAACGAACGACTTCGTGGGATCGAAAGATACATATACCTTTACCTTCTAGGTAGGCAGGGACTGACTCGAGCGAAAGGTGCAAGACGAACGAACGAACGAACGAACTAACATAACCGGCAACGTTGCGCACCCCACCGCACCACACGAGCCTCTACTACTCCGGTACGTGGGTCACTTTGACAATATCCCTCATGGACCACACGCAACCACCAACCCTAGTCTCCGATTCTTGACTCTCGCTTCACTTCCCCACTGCAAGGACCACCAAGGACGCGGTGAAGACGCTAATACACACACATACATACAAACACAGTATGAGTCTACTTGTGTAAGTGTGACCGTGTAGCTAATATAGGAATCTGCACCTGCGCTAGATTTCAGTGATATACACGAAACGATGCATTCTTTTTACTTTTCAATCTTCCGAGAATTTTTATAACTATAAATAACATTCAAATTCTATATGAAAAGAATATTAATAAAGAATTAAAGATATTTTCGTTTTATTCTTTAATGTTTTGTACATAGTTTTTTATTTCGACAATTTTCGCGCCTTTATTTTTATCAGATTTATAGATAAATAAAAGGCGAGTATAACTGTACACGAGTGTGTATATTATGAATCCGGATACTCCCGCACCTATAATACCGATACATAGAGAATGCGCTGAGTGTAGTCCAGCAGCGTCAGCAGGGAGTTACGAAAATGAAGATGTTCGTTCAAGAGCTTCAGGCTGCGCGCAGGGACGAGGGGCGTGTTTCCCTTCGTTGAGATCAAAGGAATCTTTGGCTACCGCTACCGCGGTATAATTCTTTACGCTGTGTTGCAAGGACGACGATTCGGAGAACCTTGACTGACGGGCTATACGGGCGACTGACTTAACATAACATAACATAACATAACAACATCGCATAACGTCCGGTGACATGGTATTCGAAGATTCGTAAATACGCTTTAAAATTCATACAATTAATTAAGACTTAAAATATATATTTTAATAATTCATTTATCTATGTTTTATTTTTCAAAATTAAAAACCTGCATCGATCGGAAGTTGGAAAGTCGATATCACAATTATTCAATAAAAAAAAAAAAAAACGAAATAATTATTATTAAAGATCAAATTTAACTCCTAAGTTCTATTTTTCTCTCGCTTGATTTATTTTTCAGTATTATCCTTTTGATTTCGCTGGCAGCTGGAGCCTCTTACTCTCTCTCTCTCTCTCTCTCTCTCTCTCTCTTTCTCGCTCTTCGATATACGAGGGCGGCCGGACGGTCGGACGGCCGGACGACGAGGGGCTGTATATATTATTAGTAGATACTTACAGTATATCCAAACCGCACACGACGGCGGTGCCTTTAATCTTACTACGGCGCTGTACACTTAACTCCCGACTTTGTAGACGACACGACGTGGACGTTATGGGACGGGATGCGACTGACAAGTGCCACAATTCTATAGTTTCACATACATACCACCTATACCTATATACCTATACGTATAATGTATGTGTAACCCGCACGCACGTATGTGCGGTGTTAAATTAATATCTATATATCTACTTTATTCTACGTAAGTCTGATTTTTTAAGAAACCGAATACACATTATACGTACCTACTCTTTTCGAACATTGCGGAATATAGTCTGATTTTATTCTTACAACTGTATATACGATAATCGAAATATTATGTTTAGGTACACTGGGTATAATTTGAGAAAATGAATTTTTCAATTTTTTTGAAGATTTTTTTTAAACTGACGGTTATACATAGCTGAAATAATATCTGACTCAAAAAATTACAAGTGCCATCCGTAATCGATTGTTGCTGTTTATAGATTAGGATATTTTATTATTCATTGCAGGATTTTAGCCGATCCCGTCGCGTCATACAGTCTGAATACATTTCTTATCCGTGACGCAAATAAAAGTGACAAAATTCAACGAAAATATATTCTATTTAGATATGAAATATCAGATGAAAAATGAGAGAAAATATATGAATTTTTTTTTGTTTTCTAAAACAAAAATTCTTATTTTTTTAGAATTTTTTTTTTTTCAAAGATATACATCATGGTCGTATGAAATTGATTTGTTTTTTTTTTTCTATTTTAACTTTATCGTAATAGTCCATATATCAATTCGAGAAGATGTGGTTAGTTTTCCGATACTGACGATGGTATGCGAAGTAAAAAAAAAAAACAAGGGTGAAGATTAATTTTGTACGGACATTAAGATTACGATTTAATTAGAATCTTCGTCAGAGAATTATTGAAACTAGATTATGATGTAATATTATAGCAACTGCAGTTATCATTGTTTAGTGTTTAAATAAAAAACAAAAATAAAAAACCTAGTGAATCAGTTATTGTTATTTTTTATTTGAAAAATTAAAAAACTTGACAATTAAGTAACTTGTATAGCTAACACGAGCTCCTAAAGTTTGATATCTCATTAATAATCATTTAAAACTATATAATTGTCAAACTTTTTCATTTCTATCTCTTTTCTTTTTGCTATAGACATAAATTTTAACTCGAAACTGTAATTCCATTATCCAAAGAGCTTTAAATCTGACAATGAATACGCTGTTCAAAAAAAAATAAAGAAAATAACCTATAATATTGTATACGGAAAAAGTAAAATAAAGTCTGAGATATATATTTAAACGATATTTAATTCGGCGCAACGCTCTCGCAATAATTCAGTAGTCAGTCCATCGCCCAGGACGTAAATAATTGCGTAAGGTCAAGTCTCTTCGCGGTATAATATCGCCTCGTTAAGAATAGTTATTGTTTATTCTTTTCCTTTACCTCTTCATTCGTTCTGAATTTACGGATAAGTAAGTGTTCCGCTTTCCTCCTAGCGAATAATAAACAACGATTTAAACGCTCGGTCTTTGCTGGAGGTCATTTAAAACATAATGCAATATAGATATCGTGTTTTATACCTTCTCGAGTTGGTCCAATGCAATCGCAGCATCCGTCCAGCTCGGTCTAATGTAAAGATCTGTGAGATGCCTGGGGCAAATTTTATCAGTTTTTCCGTTTGGCCAGCTGCCGTCTGACTCGTCATCAACCTCTCCGTCAACGACGTCGCGGGCGTTAGAACCGTTCAATCGTTCAGAACCGGAAGGGCGCTCCACTAGGATCCCCGTTGGACCGGACGCAGCGACCATGATCCGCAATGCATCTGCCCCCACCCGAGACGAACCCTCCAGAACGAGACACTCTCTTCTCTTCTATTTTCTTCTCTTTTACTCTCTTCTTATCCTTCTCTTTTTAGATTCGCTTAAGTATACGTTCTCTTTTCCCTTTTATGTGACCCCTGACTATTTACTATTTCGTATTCTCCAGGCCCCCTGCATAGCCGCTAAAGAGGCCATTAAAATAGATGGAAACGTTTTTTTATTTGTTTATTTTTTTATTATTTATTTATTTATTTATTCTTGTAGTTTATACGTTTTCGTATATTCAAAAAATAAATTTTCTTTTATATTGATTGTATATGTTATTCGTACACTCGCGCACAATATTTATTTTTCTCATATACAATTATTATAATACTTATCCTATATATGTTAGTTATACCCGCACTGCGCACTGTATAATAGAAAATAAAAAATAAATACACGCGCGCACCCACTTAGCTTTACGTATTAAGTATTAAATTTAACGTATTCAGTTTTTCAACGGCTCAGATACGATCCTATACTTCAGATCGATTCCCAGACTCATTCGTTGCTGCTGTGTGCTGTTACTGATGCCGGGTTTTTTCTCTTAGTCGGTAAACACGCGTACGATTTTATCGACCCTCGATGGCGTTCACTTTGGCTATGGTTCTCTGGACTGGCTTCTGGCTCTCTGGCGTGGTAGGAGAGATGTGAAGAAGAAGAAGAAGAAGAAGAAGAAAACTTCGTTTACTTTACGTCTTTCTTCGTCTACCTCAACGGCTACTATAATAATACTACAGCAGCGTCCACGCGGACTGTTGTGTATATCTCATTAAAACGGTATACTGAGAGCGCCTCTAGTCAAATTCCGAAGATGTTTACGTAGTGTAACGTGGTGTTTGATTTTTCTTTATTTTCTTTATTTCTTATTTTTTTTTTTTTTTTTCTTTTCTTAAATTATTGTAGTATATATCACTGCTTGACAGAAATACTATAACTGCATATAATTTGTTCGTTAGATTCCAAAATCTTTAATAACTAGAGTCACAACAACATAAACTTATCTTAAACTTTTACTTTTTTTTTCTTCTTTTCTTTTCTTTTCTTTTAACTTTAAATATCTCGCTGTTCACGTTCACGCGGCGAGAAGGAACGGCGGCGATGATTTTTCTCCGCGAGTATATTATATTGTTTATAAGTTTCTTATTAGTTAAGCTCCGGTCTTTAGATTCTTATTTATATTTATAATAAATAAATAAACTCGGTTTTATATTAAGTCTTTATACTTTTCAGACTATGTTTCTTCTGTCACGCGGATCAAACGATCGGTAAAACGTCCTTCGCCAAGCTCACGACCGGCACTATGAACGGTCCAAGTCCGTACTAAGCGACACGCAGTCCCACATTTCTCTACTGGCCTCCTGGCCCTCTCCCTACCTCTCTCTCTCCCTCCATGAGACAAGATAGTATACCGATGCACGACACAGTATCGATGCCTAAAATATCGATATTTCAGATTCTAAATACCGATGTTTTCTATCGATAATTTACGAATCGATTTTTGAGGTTAGATATCGATATTGCACTTCGAAATATCGAAATTTCGATAAAATCTTCGCCGTCTCGGCCAATGAGAACGCTTCTCATCAAAGGATCCCCATTTTCGGATATTTAGATTCTATATTTACAACATGTGGTGGTTTTTGTAAAGTAATTAGAATCTATAATATGAATTCGAAAGAATTTCACTGTGTAAATGAGACTAAACAAATCAATTTTATTTCAAAATAGTATTTATTTCGTTACATTTGAAATGCCGATTCGTATCGATTCGAAGTATCGATATTTTCGGCGTGGATCGTCCATCTCTTCAGTCTAGATACCTCCGTCTCTCTCTCTCTTTGTTGAAATTCTTCGTCTCGTGAGGCAGCCATGCCGAAGCATCGCTCCCCTCCATTAGATCTTTCTCATAGTCGTTATCAGGGGCGTAGAAACGAAATGGTTTTTCGAGGGCCCGCAATATTTATTCCTTAAGAAAATAATATCAAATAGATAAGCGTGCTTAACCTTAAAGAAAAAATGTAATAATATAAAAATAAATAAATGATATACAATAGGAAAAGTAATTTTTTTATTTTAGAAACATGAGCGAAGCTAAAAGCCTTGTTATTCAAATTAAATCCGATTCAAGCGAATTCTCTGAAACGAATAAAATTCCAGAAATATTTTTTCCCTAGATACGTCATTGAGGGACCAGTGACGTCATAATCGAGGGTAACCGAGCGTAGCCGAGATCGTCTCGGCTCGTTTTTGATTGGTTATACTGGACCACAGCGTCCTGCGTTGCTAAGCAACGTTAAGACTGGTGTTCTACGCTCTAGGCTTGTAACAGTCTTCAGGGTTGCGGGACGTTAGGGGAGAGCGGCTATCTAAGGGGGGAAATACGGACCACACACGCGGTACCATTTCCCCTCGAGCAAAAACATTATACACACTTGAACCAGCGCGCGAGCACGAATGCACTAATACTTTGAACAGCACGCGCGGGATTCAGAACTTACAAGCGCTACGGATGATCATACACATGCATATTTGTATCATACGTTAGCGATGTAGACAGGTATCTGTAGTCCAGTATGTTATCGTTTAATGCATACTATACTATATGTAAGCCGACTTGTTAACTCCACTCTTATAAACATTTCCCTAATTAACGGCTATCGGATCATCAAAATTCATTTTAATCTGTACAACGTGATGTTTACGTATTATATGTATAGTAGGTTAGCGAAAGAGCTTGTCCGCACGCATTATATACCATGTGCTTATAACATTGATGTATAGAATCTTGCTTTACATTTTGTAGAATGAGATCTTTTAAACTTATATAGCGATTTTTGGAAGCTGACAAACCGATGTAATGAATTTCAAACCTCGTTTCATCGATCTTAATTTACGATTTTATTTTCAAGCATAGAAATTCCTTATGCCAAAGATGGGTCTGTGGTAACGGCTGAGGGTCCTTGAGTATCGCTATGTGCACCGTAGTGAGGTGTGGGTTATTCACGCGTAACGAATCACACTAAGGCGTATAAAAATTGAGTTTCTATTAACGTAAATACATACATACGTACTGCAGCAATTGGCAAGCTACGTTTGTGTATTGTATACCTTTTAGTTAAAACCGGATATGTGTATACCTACAGTTGTAAGTTTGAACAGTGTATAAAGCATTGTTTTCGAACATTATAACACGCGTTCGGCTTCAGCTCGTACCTGTACACCTGCGTGATTAACGAGATCCCTCCGATCAGACGAATCGTCTGGCTCAAATGCGACGTCGACGCGAAGGGTAGGGTCCTGTGTATTATTGGCCGCAGGCTTTCGTCGACCAATTCCTGAATGTAGTTCGAAATAACAAATTTTAAACTTCCATACGCGAAGGAGCTAGAAATTATTATCTTTCTTTATATTAACCCAAATTTTATGAATTCTTTTGCTATATAAAGCTTCTCGATTGTCTTATTTCGTCAGTTATTTACACACAAATATACATACAGTGAATAATAAAATATATATCACTAGGGCTTCATGTATTTAAATTTAAAGTAATATATAATTGTTCATACTTTGTTTTACTATTATTTATTTGGATATGTATGTAACGCGTGTATTACACAGATACCTACACAGGTATGTAATACATATACAAACGTAGGTGGGCTACTGTGGTAACGGCGGGAACGGTGGTTAGGTCGACGAGGAAGAGGCAAAGAAGAGAGAGAGAGAGAGAAAGAAAGAGGAATAGTACGTGTAGAGCGATGACCGAAGTGTGGGTAACGAATACTCTTTTACAGTCAGAAAGACCACCCACGATCGACGGACTGACAGCATTCATTTCCCCCTTGAGGATCGCGAGAGTAGACACTCGTTTTTTTAATATACGAATTCTAAACAGTTACCTAGTATAATAATACGAAAAACAGAAATGCAAATGATAGCGTTAATAAGGATGTTATGTATTTGTTTCATTACGCATTCCCAATCTCAAAGACATTAAGCGATGCCATAGTTCTTACTGACCGACTGAACCTGTCCCTAATTGTCGGTAATTGAATCGATTTCTGTTTATAAATAATAAGTTGACGCTGTAAGTCGGTAATTAATTCATAAAAAGTCAATTTTTCTTTTCAATTAAAGAAATGTTATGATAATTATTCTAAGTCAAGTCTTTCTGTATGAATCATTCAATGTGGTAGCTAAAATCAATTGTATTATCTTCGTTTTTGGATGATTCAGAAAACTGCAATGTCACTTATCGACAATTGTAAACTGCAAAAATTTTTAAAATAGTCGAAGTTTTTTTTTCCGATGTATATTTCGACATACTATACAGTGTGAATATAACCGTAGAATCCTGAAAGGTCCAAAAGTGTTTGGTTTCATAAAGAATTTGATCATCCGCGCATACATATTTTTTAAACCTCATTCTATTTGATGAGGTAAAGGGCCTATCTCTCACCTATCGACTTTTACATTACAGTAAAATGTGAAACTCGTCAAACGGTATCTGCATAATACCACCATGGTATATCGCTTCACTAACCTCCACGCGTTCTTGGGGTCTGCGTCAACGTTGGCTTTGATCTTTGCCGCGATCTATCCGCGACGGTACCGTTACTTGGCTTAAAATAAGCTATAGTTTCGTTAAGTTCGTGTCACTATTAGTTTCCATACTAGCTGTATGATGGCGCCGTAGTTTGACGTCTGAATATTATTAAGATAATCACACAAGTAGCTTGTTATACTTTGCAGAACCCTTTCATTTCCTTTTCTCATCTGTATCTTAAAAACAGAAAATAACAATCTTGTAACCCTACGTGTTTATCATAACACGACACAGTCCCTAAATTTCGCGTATTTACTCTACATAACCTCCACTTATTCTTTCCCTGTGCATTATGGGTCCTTGCAGCATTGTCAATCGCGGAGTATTTTTTAGGTGTATTATGTATAGGTGTAGTTTCTCCTCATGCCTGCCTGCCTGCCTGCGTCCCCAGTCCTCATGTATGCATGTTTATGGTATGTATACAGTATTGAAACACGTGAGCAACTCGTACATACGTTCGCCCGTATACACCGTGAACGATGCGGAGACAGCGCTTTAGACTCGCGTTGGGTGGTCTCGGGCACGCGGTGGGTGGTCTCTCACTCGCACCACATTAGCCCTCGCCGCCGTTCCAGGAGGCGACACCCACCTCCACAAGGCACAAGGCACCAGCACCTATGCCCGTGTTAAACGGGCTCTTCTCGTAATAATAGTAATAACGTCTATGCCAGCTATAATGTCTTCGATTACGCGTATACAGATACGTGTATAAAGTCTGCGCAGGGTTATGTTATTTATAATATCGCATCTCTTATCTCGATCACTACGTCCGGGCGATATATCGACACATATTACATCTAAAAGCCCTCGCGTAGGCGCAGCGTATTGAATCGATGTCAAAGCATCAATTTTACGCTTTTTTTATTTTGTTTTTGAATGAAAATGAAGGATTCAAATTTCCTCGATTTGAATACTTTCGCTACAAAACGTGATCAGTTTACCATATACATCGGGTATTACTTCGGTATTGTATCTCATTTTCAGTTTTTTTATATGCAGTATGTATGTACCTGAATATATTAAGCTACGCTTATCAGTCCTCATTCAAATAAATAATACATTGCAAAACTATGTTTACTAGTGTGTAACAATTCTCGGATACTTCAAATACCGTGGACAGATTTACTGCCCGCGGCGCCGCGGGGGCGGCAACCTTTCACTTTAGATGATGGGACGTTAGGCTGGTTGCATCGATCAGGCGTAAGTGTCTATCCCAAAGTTATAGCGCTACATATTGTATAATAAACAGCAGTAAAATTCGAGTTCTAAAATTCTATACGGTACAATAAAATACGTATTCAAATTTCTGACAATCCTATATCCATAAATCAACTAAAATTTTGTCAAAAACCGTAAAAACTTAAAAAAAATATTTAAAAAATTAGCATAGAAATTTTAGGATTTGTTGAATAAATAAATCAAAAATTTTTTTATCCCTTCTAAAATGTTAATTTTTTTTTTTCAATAATTTATATCGCTCCTTTTATTTCATGTGTAATTCTTTCTGTTACGTGTGTGTGTGTTGAAACGCAGGTGGTTAATTCGCACAACGTAAACGCCTTGTATATACCAATACAAATACATAGGTATAAGTATATATCCTCATACGTTGGCAAATTGTCAATTGATATCCGAGAAAGAGGTATGTAGGTCGATCGTGTATCTACAATCCGTATAGGTCCGCGTGTTCACGCGACGGATGCCCTGGACCGTAGCCCGGAGCCCGTAGCTACGGCCGCGATCGAGGCGACTGCCAACTTCCGTGGCGACTGGCGGCTGGCGCCTACCTGGGTGGTCTTCGGCTCGTCGCTCAGCCCGCGGCGCAGCGTGGCGCGGTGCGGTCCGGTCCGGTCCGGTCCGGTTCGGTTCGTTCGATCCAGGCGACGTACGATCATCAAGAGCGTGTCGATCCAACTCTACCTATACACACTAGCTTGATATATTTTATACATGTAGATATGGGTATATTTATTAGTATATAGGTATATGTATGTATAGTATATACGATTAATATACGCACCTGCTCACGTATACAGTAATACGGACATTGTATACGATGAGATGACCGCAGGTAAGTATAGGCATACGTATGTATGTACGCTGGCTATTCGCTCAAACCACAACTACAATTATTCTACATCATACGGATTATGCAGTCGAATTATAATCAGATTATCCCTTAATATTACGTAGCGGAAGAGAAAAGGAGATGAATTAAGAGAAGAGAGTCGAGGTATGTTTACCTCTACCAGTTATATACTTGGAAAAATCATATTTTCTTTGATAAAAAATTATATCATGATATTTATAATATAGATCCAGGGCCTATACACTCAAGAAATCATTTTACAAGTCAAATCAAATCAATGAAATTAATGAAATCGTTTGGAATAGGTTACATAATTTTATTTCGGTATTATGAACAAACATATACATCAGATCAATTGAAATTATATTTGCATTCAGAAATTACATGAGAATCGTTAAAAATCTGCATTTATTGATATTCTACGAAATGAATGAATTTTTTTATAATTTTTTGAATTTTCAAAAAAGTATGTAGTTTATTTTTAGTCATAGCAATTGAATTCCTGAATTCTATTGGAAATAACAAACAAACAAAAAAGTCTTATTTTTGATGAATTGATTGAATACCCAATTGAATAAATTTACCTATGAAAAAGTTGTTTCATTTACCCATATCGATAAAGAGTTTTACGAATTTTCTTAAAAAGTGCAATGACCTGCCTCCAGTGGTTTATTATTAGTATTTTTTTGTATTCATGTTTTTGTCTCGGACTTAAGAGACTTACTTCATCAGAGATAAGCGTGACCCGTTATACCAGTAGCTAGGTAGGTAGTTACTATTTTGAATCAGCATCGAAGAAGTTTCGGTGTCAAAAATAGTCAGCTTGTTGTAGGTAGTATACGAGTCGAGGTAGGTATCTCTGCTATACATATAGACCCGGCTGATTTGTTAAAGAAGAAGAATTACCCCGAAGTAATGTTTCGAAAATTACGAAGTAAAGATGATAATAGGTCCATGCGGATCGATTCACTAATTTCAAATATCACTGATTATAATCATCACAAATATTTTACCATATCCATATTATACACACGATTACATTCTGCTAATTAAATGCGATTTCGTGTTTCGAAGTAACAACAAACTGAATGACCAATTTTAATGCGATTGACAGTCCTAATTCTAGTCCTGAACGTAATTGTTTTAGTTTATTAAATTAAAAATTCGTCCTGTGATGAACTTTGACTATTAAATTCAATCTTTTGTCAGAACCGTGTGATAGGAATTCAAAAAGTGTTATTGCAAAACCAGAATCAGACGTTTTACCACAAACAGATCTTTTATACATCAAATTTCCATACTGATTATCAGTGTCTTTAAAAAATGAACATTGATTCTCTAAGTCGATGTAAATTGATTATTTTCTGTATCTTGTAAAAGTTTAAGGAATTCTACGTAAACAAGAAATCAGAGAATCGAATTCTATACCCACCCTGGTCGTACCTAGTCGATAACACATGTACCCAAATGGTCGAAGATTACGCTTTAAGTCAAATATTAGATCAGTTTAAATTCCATTAAACCGTTTCGTTTCCCACTTCCACTTATCCCTTTTTCTTTATCTTTTATTTCATACGCATGTATAAATATATTTCGACACCTGTGTACATACATACATAATACTTCCACTTTCCCATGGCATTATAATAAACTATACGTCTATATGCCTCTGCCTCTTCCTATACCTATGCCTTAAAATATAACCGGTGATTCTCTATATACACTCGCGTTTTACTACGAACTACGTGTATACATAGACATACGTATAGATGTATATATATATATATATATATATATATATATATATATATATATATATATATATATATATATATATATATATATATATATATATATATATATATATATATATATGTGCCACGTTATACCTATACGTATATAGGATCGCGCGGTGTATACGGGGCGCGCGTGGGTGGTCCCCAAGACCGATTTGCCTTCTGCTAAATATCGCCTTTGCGCCATCGACGTGGGTGGTCTTCGCCTATACGATTTCGTCTCTCTCCGTAATACAGGCACAACGATATTCTCATCTTCGTCTGTGATCCCGGCGAACTACACCGTATAAAGAGTTACGTATATACCGAGTTCCGACCCGACACGCCGATGCGTGTGGTCCATTCCGCTCCGCTCGACTCGGCTCGTCTCGCCACGGAGAAAAAGAGACGGATATATAATATAGAAAGAGAAAGATATTACGGCCAACTTTTCAAGCGACAAGCTTTTATCTCGATCTTTCACGTTCGTTTGATCGATCGACCGATCGCCCCCAACCCAATGTGCGAGTAGGTATGTATTGTACCTACTCTCGAGATCGGGAGAATTTCTATCGTATTAGGGTATAGGTATATATAGGTATACACATCTACCCTCGATAACCAAGGGGCTCTAATAACTATAAGTTCTCATTATCTTCATCAGGGGGGAATTTATTGTCGACAAAAATGCTGACACGAGCTTCCGTGCTTTTGTAAATTATATACCTCTCGTAATTTTAAAGGGGTGATTATACCCCGCCGATTACAATTTTCAGACTTTAAATCAATATATTTTTTTTTTTTTTCCTTTCCTTTGGATTCTATTGTTTCAAAAAAAATTTCCTATCAAGATATTATACCTTGTATATAATGGGATCAAGCCCTTTAATTTACTATGTATTAATTTTTGTCTAAAAAAATACACACGAAATTTTAAAATTAAATAAAAAATTGATATAATACGGATGAATTATTATTCACCTTGTTATAAATATAAGTTTAGACAAGTGATCGAGAACCGGTCCTTGATATTACCTATATGATTATTCATGGTTCGATCAAAACTGCGACACGCGATCAGTGAGAGGAAGTGGAATATTGTTATTTATGATTCGTAGTAGTTTAATCTTTTTTATTTATTTATTTATTTTACTTTTTGTTTTACAAAAAACACTGTGTCTCTCTACTTGACTTTTTACTCATATATACGTGTCTTGGGTTAGAGCTGTCAGTTAGCGCGAGCCACGTCGTCGATCAGATGTGACACACCTATCCGTCTCTATAAAAAACATCTATAATGCCAGAGATTTCTTGCTAGTGATTTTAAAACGGTCGATTGATTGGCTAAATACATATTTTAAATCACATACAGTATAGACACGACGTACTATGTACGTACAGTGCTTACAGAAATTTTAGTCATTATAATATGATTAGATTAAATATGAAATAAATGACAAGTTAATTAAGATGCGATAATGAGATATTGTCACGATATATAACATTACACATAATAAGTATATATGTATATGTAGTATAGGTATAAAAACTAAACATGCAGGATGGAATCAAGACATGCAATAGTTTGACGATATTCTACAATGTCTTTTCATTCGATTATTTATTTATTGATTTTTTTTTTGTATTGAATATAATATATTAGTTTATGATAATCATTAAAAATGGTATACATACCTGTAGGATGGTAATGAAAATCGGTAAACAACATAAACTAACGTTACATAATGCGTATATACCTACATATAGTTTATTATTATTGAACTATTATTACAATAATTGAATAAATGAAAAATCTGCAACGTATGTATGTATGTATACTTACATAACATGTAACAACGATCAACTCGTACGCATATATATACCGTCTAACCCACAATATACAATATACATATTTATATAATAAGATATATATATATATCTGCACTGTTTTATATATCGTGTAATTCTCCGCAGATCTCCCTATCCCATTGCCTGATAAACTCGTTATGATACTTCTAGTATATCTCTACTTCCGGTCTGCTACAGGATTAATACGTTAACAGATATCATCGTCTCTTTCATCGCTGCACTTAAGAACGATCGAAAGATATACCTCCGTCCTGCAACTCCAGCTCTCTAACTCTTCAAGATGACTAACGCGTTTCTTTCACCTCGTTCTCGGTCTTCTCTTGAAGATAACGTGTCCGATAAGTACCAGTTGGGTCGTATTTTTCTTCCAATAGCTTCCAGTCTTTAAGTTTATTGTCGATTAAATGATGAGATAATTTGTCCGCTGCTTTCTTCTGCATCTCACTGCATCCCGAACAATCATTGGCCAAAGCATCCGGGAGGTTTTCTTATAGAATAATACAGCATTAAATTTTAACAACATTACGATGTGGTATGATATGGCGAAAATTATGAAGCAGTAATTTCACATCGTTTTTATTCACATACAAACTGCATACTTACTCTTCAACTCGGCACCATCCGCTGTGCAGGGTTTAGTTCCAAGTAAACATCCGACGTAGTTATTGGTCAGTCTTTCACTTCTGATTATTGCATCGATGTCAACATTGTCATATTTCGTTGTGTACTTGTCATTGTTAGTAGCCAGTACCACGCCCACGATTAAAAGCAGTTTCAGAATGACTAGCATTTTTTATTCCGGATAGGTAATTACGGGTTTTGTTTTAGCGGTTCAAAGTCATGTGCACACTGGCGAAACCGACTTATTTTCCTTGGATTTTATACCCGTGTATTTAAGTAGCTAAAATTGTCTAAAATTGGTCTCAATTTTTTTTTTTTTTTTATAATTCCCATATTTGTTTAATACGATTGCGGTATTATACAACGTGCAATTTACTCCGCAACCGTAACCGCAAATGAAAAACAATACGCATATGTTATATGAGATTAAATTGCGTAAGTATAATCCTGCGGAATTAAATCCTCAAATATCATCGTGTGTATCATAATCGTCGGTATCTGTGTCCGGGAGATCAGCACAAGCGTAACAAATCCTTCCAACGTCTCTCCAGCATTCTGGACAATGTACAAAAGGGCAACCCGGTGTTGTACAGCGTCTAAAACTCGGCCCTTTTCTTGGCTCAGTTTCACCACAGATTAGACATTTTACTCTTGCGCAGGCCAGGTAACCAAGCCATCCACATAGCCGAGGAGATCTGAGCCGAAGAGCTAGCCAAGGGTCTGTGTCGCGTTCGAGAAGTCGGGCTCTGACGAGGGCCCGCACACGGCCCCGCATGAACCGGAAGAATCCCAGACGACGGCGTAGCGTTTCGTTGTAAAGGTATAAAACACGGCGTTTTTCACGTGTACGATAGAAAAATGAGCATATCGCATGTCGGACACGCTGGGTGTAAGCAGAGAAAAATATCATTAACCAAACGCCGAAATATGTTCCGTATATTTTTGCCAGGACGTAACCCGGGAGCTCATGAGGATGTGGAAGACAAGCCGCGTTTGATGTCACCGTTTTTATACGACGTTTTCCGTTAAATCCACCTACCACACTTCGGATAAGGGTTGCGATTATCCCTGTTCCTCTTACGTCGAGCATCATGTCGTGACGGCCACTCTGTAGTAGGTAGAGCAAGTTCATTACGTAATATGGGAATTGGCAAATGTCAAAGTACAGAAAAATAAGAAAGAAGTATTGTGAAGAAAAATTTTAAAGAAGCGGCAAGTAATCCCGCAGAGTCAATACAAAGAGAAATAAGAATAGAAGAAGGAGCTACCTTATGCGTAGGAAGTTACTTGGAGACATTTAGAGTCCATTGAAAGTCTTGGAGGTAATCAAAAAGCTCTTAAAGTCACAGATAGTTAATTAAAAGTTGAAGAAAAGTCATTTATAACAGTCGTCCGACTATAAGTGTCGTCGAAAGTTGTTGGGAGTCTTAGAAGTAGTTTATAGGGTCATTGGTCAACCGTTAAGGTATATATGAAAGTTACTGGAAGCTATTCAGAGCCGTAAAATTTATCTAAAATCACATAAAGTAATTTGATGTTGTCGAAAATCTATCTAATAAGATTCCTTGAGCCATAGGGATTGTCGGTTATGTAAAAATAGTTCGTAACTAATCTTATAAGCGGTAAAATTATAGAGCGTCGATGTCATTCAACATGACGTCGAATCAATTCCAGTCATCGGATTAGATTTCAAGTCAGAAGTCATTCGTGAACCAAAAATTATAGGAATAGACTTTAGAATAAATAGATAGCAACGATGTGGAAAGAGTTAGGACATCACTCAGTTCACGGATAGATAAAATTGAATGAAACAGACCGAAAAGACTAGAAAAAAAAATTATTAAAAATACATAGAAAGCACAAGTACCCCAATAGTGATTGACGATGATTTTAACCTGCGTGTATTCGATGTGTGCATGTCGTTGCACGACGTCAAGCGTTTCATAAAACAGTCGATCAAGAAGAACAAATGTAGTCGCAGTGACCATCTCGAGTATAAGTTTAACAGTTTGTCCTATAAGATTAGCCCGTTCAGTTCTGCTCGGTTTGGTCCTGTAGGGATCGATGAGTTTAGTCCGCTCCACTTTCCTCAGAGGCAACAGCGTCTGACAATCCCGTGCTTTTCTCCGTGCATCTATTTTCCGGAAATACGTAGTCACGTATACATTATCAAACTCTATATCCGTTAAATATTTGTCGTGATAACTCTGGGCGCTGAGTATTATCTTGAGGAAAACTAAGGCCAGACATCGTCTCACTATCATCATCACTGAGTCAAAGATTTTTCTCCTTGCGTTAAATTCATGCATAACTGCTTTCGCAGTGTCACCAGCACCCCTAACATCCAGGAGGATAGGATTAGTTTTCAACTTGTACTGAAGCCGCGCGTCCTTCAGACTGGCACTTAGCTTATCTCGTGATCCTGAATTCGAAAATGAAGGATTGCTTCATGAAATGCTAATCCGAATTCACTGGGGTATTTTTTCTGCATGGTTTAAAATGACATCCTGTCAAAATCATCCTACCTTTCAAGGCAACGTACCCCTCGCCGATACCTACGTCTACCTTTCCCTCAGGATTGCATGTGCTAGAGCCTCCCATGGCCTGGGCAAGATTACAAACAAAGGTGAGCTTCATGGGCCAACATAAAAGCCATGCTGCTATCCACGACACCTTGTCGTAGCACTTGTCGTAAGCATTGCTGAACATGTCCCTGTGATGAGAAAGACGATAACAAGACATGTGCGATGCGGTTAGTTTATATTTTCTGGGATTTTGTAAACCTGCAACGTTCCGAACCACGAGTTAACTGCTCTTCACATCGTTCTTCGATTTTCTCGCGGTATCGTTTCTCGTAAATTTCTGCTTCACTTTTCGGGTCATCAGGGCTTCTTTTTTCATCGTTATGTTTTTTCCGATTTTCAATTTCATCACTACGTTTAGTGTCGCCTAACTTTGCGTCGAAATAATCGTTCTCTTCTCGAAGACGACGCATCTCGTCTTCGCCCTCGATTTCACCGACTATTGGGCTTGACAAATCCCGTACTGATGCTAAGGTGTCTTTTATTTCGTTAGAGTCAGTTTTCATCCGGAAAATTGCCTGCGGTGATTGAGCACATCAAAAAATTATTTATTTTTCTTTTCTTTTTTGTTTTTTGTTTTTGGTATTAAACAGACCTGCTGAAACGGCTTGAACATTAAATCTAAACGCGTCTTTGTCAGGTTGAAGGTTAGCTGTGTCGTACACGCAAAGGTCCGCACCACTTCTTTACTGTTGTATGTCAGGTTAAATATCGGACCAGCGATTACGTAGGCCAATACCATCGCTTTTAAGACGCTGCGTCCAGCCCGACCGCAAAAGGCCGGAATGGTCAGAAGACAGATGCACCTAATCTAGAAGAGAAGAGTTCCTCGAAGGGCCTTCATTAACAGCTTTTATGCCTAACTTTTAAAAATAAATAAGTTTGCATTCTCAAACCGCAAATTTTATTTCTCCATTATATTTCTTTCGTCTTTTGTATTTCTCCATTAATTTACGAAGATGGAATTTCCGCTTTTTAAAATACCTCACATCGACTAGAATTACATTTTTTCGTATTATAAAATCGCGATGTGTCACCTGGATTGACGAAGCGCATCCAATGGCCAACATCGTTATCACAACTGCTCCCAGTCCCAGGCTTGTGTATGGGGAAAAATTAAGGTCCACGATAACGACCTCGTAGAAAAAAAATCCTAAAAATAATCCCATAAGGAATCCAACCGCTGCTCGGGTCTTTTTATGCCTCCCTGGAGGATCGTAACATACACCATAAATCGAAGGACAGGTGTTCAGGTACGTTTTAGAAAAATTGTCCAGTATTCGTTCCGTGATCAGACCGATTTTCGACGTTTTTTCTAAACCAGACATAATTTTAGCTATAAATTTAATCCTTTGACGTTTTTATTTCAAACGATAACTGACACTTTTGAAAAGATTTTTACATAGAGCGTCAACTCATTATCTTCATAACAATTACAGCCATGTAGACAAAACTCTGTACAGTTCGTTCCCTAAATTATCCGTTTTGTATAATTAGTTAATAGGTAATATTTATAAGTGTGTACTCTTGTTATCTTTATTATTGAAAATAGTTTCATGAAATTTGGAAAGAAGAAGTGTGCTTAAAGATTTATGGAAATTGTATTAATAACCATCCTATTTGTATATGATCTGTTATATGGGCAAACATCTTGATCTTGGGTACATACATACATAAGCAAAGAAATTTCTAGTAGTAAAGATATCTAGTAGTAAAGATATTTTATTGCAACAATTTAAAAGAACAGATTTTCTATAATTTTCTGTAATATATTCGCCCGCATGTCCGTGTGCTTGTCAAAAAATTTGAAATAAGGTTTTTCCGAACCCTGGATTAATAAGGTTCTAAGAAAATAAATTTCGGAAGTATTTTACGTCCATAACGTTACACTAGCGCATGTGTTTTTCACTTATCGTTAAACGGATCGCTACAGACTAACGAGCGAAGATAATTTCGTAAAGTGGAGCCGAGAAATAAAAAGAAAAATAAAAGAAGAAATTCTCGGTTTTAAGCAGAAGGAAAAAAGGAAGGTATATACACAATAGTACATAAAGATTATGATACATGTTTAAATTCACATTACTGTAACATGGCCGAGGTCCGTTTCATACATTATAGATATATTAAATTATATAAGTACAATCCCAGAGATAGATCATAACGACGTGGACTGTCAATTACGCATTTTATTCTGAATCTTCTTTCTTAAACTCCTCATCAAATCTTGCCTTGTGCTTACCCTCAGGGTCGTATTTCGCCGTAAGTTCGGTCCACAATTCAGGCTTGTTCTTTACCAAAAATCGTATCACCTTTTTGGCACCTGTTTTCTGTTTCTCATTGCAGGTAGCACATTCATTAGAAATCGCGTCGGGGAGGTGCTCTACACAATTAACAAATTTTATAATCATAAGCAGATCCTCTCGATTGCTTTTATACGTCTTTATCTATATTTACCCTTCAACTCCTTGCCGTCTGGTGTGCAGGTACCCCTTTCCATCAAACAGTTGAAGTAATTCTTGAGCAGCCTTTCACTGGTCAGTATTTGGTCCAAGTCAATATTGTCGTATTTTGTCGTATACTGTGGGGCTGCCGAAACCGACAACACAGCCACACATGCGAGTACAAAGACCAAAGCAATCTTCATGATTTCTGTAAGTATCGTATAAAAGAAGAGAACAATTAATTTCTCTTGATTTCGAGTGGAAAGAATGAAGATAAATAAATAGACGGAGGGACCGGAAATGACCGTAAATTAGAATTTTAAAACCGAAATTTCGCTTGAAATTAACAAAATGAAATAAAATTACGATAGAAGTTTGTTTGTTCACTATTGAACTTACCTTGGTAATGTTATACTAACGTTTAAATCAGTTTCACTAATGTTAATGCATTGCAGTATGTAGCATAATTCCTCGACTTATATACGGACAGTTTCTAGGCGTTGATCACTCATCGGCATTAAATTACGAAAAGTGGGGTTAGATTGTGACGGTATAGAAAAGGGGAATACGGGATATATCTAGACAATGATTTATTACGGAGATCAGTGGATCTAAGCGACATTGATCCCCGCCCGAAGCTTCTGCAGCCTCGACCTTAGCAACCTCAGCATTATTTTGCATCTTTACTTGTTTGTCAATGTTGTGAAAAAAAAAAAATGTAAAATAAAAAAAATTCAGCATCCACATTGCGTATTTATACGTCATATGTTATTATTACGTGATATAAACTTACCCGGCACTACCTGGACTGCTTTTCTCCGATTACCTATACACTTCATTCGATCGCTTCGAGGATTGCATAATTATAAACGTTATTAAAAGTCCACGCGTAGTATACGATACGTGCCTACGTGCATATACTATTCATATTAAGGGGAAAATCCTCCTATTATATGATTCGATGAATAAAATTTTCAACAATAAAGAAAATCAGTTTTTTCATTTAAAAAAAAATTTAGATACTTAAATATTTGCCTCATTTTTGAGGATCTTATTCAAAAATGATTGTAACATTAAAAAAATTCAACCATTGCTGCGTGAAAAATACGCGACGTCATATTTTTTACTTTTCATCACCTAAGGTGATATAAGAAAAGTATTGGTTTTGGTCGAAAAGTGAGTTTTGCTAATTTCAACAAATCTTCACGTTTTCGACCCTCTAGAATCCGAAAAACAGGTTTTTAGAAAGATGTCGGTCTGTTTGTCGGCCTGTTCGACAAACCCGCGCGGTGATGTCGGAAACGGCACGATGAAAAAATCTGAAATTCACAAGACTTTACAACCAAATGATGGGCATGAAAAATTGCCATGTCTCGTTTAATTTGAACTTCCGGTTCTAACGGAAATGAATCGATTTTTGCTGTTTTACTGACAAACCTATACTTTTTTCTCTGTATTACCTTTCTAAATGAAAGAATATGTGCTTCCGAGTTGAGAATTTTATATATATAGGGCATTCCTTGCCAATGACACCAAAAAAATTGTAAATATACCCAGATCGAATTAGAATGAATGCACTTTATAACATTGTTGTTTGTCAATATATAGGGCGTTCCTTGCCAATGACAAGAAGAAATTGTAAATGTACCTAGATCGAATTGGGACGAAACGCACTGTATGAAATTGTTGTTTGTCAATATATAGGGCATTTTTTTTATGTAAATTTTTAGATTTCAATCTTTATTTTCGGTTTTTCATTACTTTTTATATACTTTTTCCTCCCCTGACAAACCCATACTTTTCTTCTTTTTGATGAAAAGTACTCCGAAAAACTGTTTTTCCGGCTTGTTTTTCCTAGAATTAATAGGATGAGTCAAAAAATTCTAATATGTAAGGCTCAATCTGATCAAATTGAGGGAATGATTAATTAGCATGTTTCTTCTTAGAAGTGAGCCCTAGAGGTTTAGAACTTGATGGATTTTAGAATCTTTGTCCATATAATTATAATGGAAAGAGAAATTACAGTAGAGAAATTGGAATGTCGATCACGTATTGTTGACTCATATGTCATTGGAATTGGCTTATATGCACATTTACAATTAGATGTAATGTATGTGCATGTTTTAGCGCCAACTTGGATAAATGATAGGTGTTAATCCGTATTACGCCGAACGTTTATAAAAACTGAATAGCTTCGAGGAATTGTTTTACAGTGGTGAATCAAGTTCTTGGTCTCTCATCCTGACGTGTAAAGTAAAGTAATCTTTGTATATCTATATCTAGATCTACTACATCTATATATCTTCTTAAAAGAATTATCTTGATACCCGAGCCAGCACTTCTTTCTTCATCTCGCTTGGCTCGGTACCTATACTTTACTTCGTGCGTCGTAGAGGAGTGATTTTCTCAATAACAGAGGAAAAAAAAAAAAAAAAACTTATCGAAAAAATTATTTTTCACACTTCTTTGTACGGAATTATTATGAATGATATAATGAAGACAGAAGGTTCTTCATTTTAATATTAAGATCGTTTATTTTCTAACTAATAGACATTAGTTGTAGTTAAAGACTAACCGCCACGTAATTGCGAGATAATAAATCATGAGATTCTTGTCTGTGAATCCCGGTGTCGTTAGTCACCGAATTCCGCAAAACAAATTCAAAAACAAAATTCCGTTACTGACTTTCAAAAATTATTTTTCGAAAGTTGGATACTCGATATAGGGTTGTTCGTAATTTTTTTTATTTATTTTTTCTTATGTGTCAAATTTACCCTTGACTGTATTTAAAAAAATTCAAGTAAAAAGTTCACCTTCGGGAGATTATCCGATTTTTTTTTTGTTTTCAAAAATCCGATCAGTTCTGTGTTTCTGAATTTGATAAAAACTGACAAATAGAAAGTGTGTGAATTTTATAGAAAAAAGAACATTTACAGACGTACGAATCTATTGAATGATGAATTTTCTGCTTTTTTACTAATTTTTATTATGATTACTCACGATTGTAATACTTGAATTACGTAATGTTTATAAAACAGTAATCATCTAACGTAACTTTATCTTTAGATTTTTTCTCTCAACAGTCTCATTTCCACAATCATTAAAAAAAAAAAAAATAGATTCTTGTAATTTCTCTGTGTTTCAGATCCACGTAGACTACTTTTTAGGACTCTTATACCTGTAGAATCCCCCCTGTCAAACTTTGTTACAATGACATCCCCATTGCTTCTTAGACATTCTTTGGTTGCCTCTAGATCCTTGATCCTCGATATGTCTTGCTGTTCTGCAGGCGTACTTCTATTATATTAATCAGTAATTAAATTATAATGTTTATAGTTTTGGCTAGTGGATTGATTCATCCTCCCTCTGCCAATCTTCGGCTCCATTCTCTTCATATCCAAATTCATCATCCATGAATATCCAAGATCCTTAAGAAATATTGAAGACGAAATCTAATTTTTATACGAGATAAAGCCCTCGATCTACCTGTTCGGGTATATCAAACTGTATGTTCACAGAATGTGAGTAAGAATTTAGAAAATGTATGGATATTCATGTTTTTATGCTCTCGCCCTCGTAACGGACAAATTATAGAAAATTGCCGATAAACGAATTCGCTTCGAATAGCTAAAAGCAGGTATGTACGTATACAATATTTAGGATTTTAGGAATGGTCATTTATATGGCACTGTTTTGCCATTTGGGAATTCCTCGAAGGGCATATCCAGTGACTAAATTTTCAGGTCAAATAATCTGCTGTTTTCTCCCACATTTGCTGACCAAATGTGTTGTCTCAATCCTTGTTTTACGATTTTTTGAACATATTTCCTACCATCAAAAAAAATTTGCTACTCTCATGTATCATTCCGTACAAGGGTAGTTTTCAGCCATGTGGTTTATCTTCTAAGTTGCGAAATAGTTTGTACGACTCCAACTGATCCCAGAAATACAAGAGAAAATAGGTATAGTTACAGTGCAGTCGCTGAATTATACATATATCGATCACATAATACTTCAAACTTGAACAATCCTTTGTGTTCATAAATTAAAAACGATCTGAACACAGCCGGACATCGTACTGGCAAGATATCTTTTGGATATGCTGACTAGAACGATTTGACTAAATCCGGACAGATTTCTTCTAGATTTATTGACCAAAACGATCTGGGCAAAGTCAAACTTGGGGTGTATTTTGAAGTATATTGCCAGTGTTGCCAATCCTGGTAACAGCGTTCCGAAAAGAGCGGCAGTTCACTGCAACTCGACGTTTGCTAGTCAATGATATCATCAAATACGTTTTCGTGTGTTTCGAAATATATAAGGATCAAAATCGCGTCTTTGAAAGATATCATTCTGCAAACTGCGAATAAAAATGGAACGTACTCGGCCCTTGACTGAATTTTGTTTTATTTCTTTGAATATGACAATATATTGTATTCAATACCGTATTTATACTGTGATAAATATTAAAATCTGATGTACAGTCAGGGAAACGGTATCTGTCGCCGCCTAACTTGATGCAACTGAACATACAACTGGTTTTAATTTCCTTCAAGTTGGTACGAAACAAAAGCATCCTCTACTCCTCTGATGAATCAGTGTACTGCTTTTTATTTCGTACCAACTTTAAGGAAATTGAAACCACTTGTATGTTCAGCTGCATCAAGTTGGGCGGCGACAGATACAATTTCCCTGACTTACATACATTACTGTTCGAAAATCGAAATGTCCATCTTAATGAATATTTTACTGTATGAGAACTCACCATCTATATTACTAATTATAACATATTAGACGCCAAAGAGATTGCTGACTAGAAACTCATCATTTTGGCAGTCTAGGCATTAGACAGCTTTGCGTTACATTCCTAGTCCGGAATTCGGCAGTTGTCTAGCATAATTACCGGCCAAAAACGAGGAAACTAGACAAGCTTTGTCGAGCGTCAATTTTTAATTTCTGCATATGATAATTGCAGTCGAAACGTGCAAATTTGTATGATCAATTGGCGGATGATTGATTTCATTTGTTTGTCTAGGTATGTATATTATAAAAATTATCATCATTTATTATTACATCAATAATGAGGAGCTAGTTGCTAGTTGCATGCCAGTTATTATCGCCATGCAAGCTACGGAAAGTACGCTGATGCTCATGCTGGCTAACTTCGCGTGCTGAAAATCATAACAGATACGATTCAGTGTATGTATACAATTTATACCTATAATGTATACGCGGCAGAGTGCATATAGTATAAATACATATTGTACAGTGCACAACCGTCGATAAATAAGAAATACAATTTTTTTGGCTTTTTAAACGTAAATTTCAATCAATAGGTTAGTCTAATCTTTAATGATCAATTATTTATGATTAATTCTACACTTGCCATCTGAATTTTGTTTATGCAAGCGCGCGGTTCTGGATCATGATGATCATCATCAGTAGGTCTTACGTCTGATGTATATTTCCCGGGTAATATAGTTAGAGGCTTCGAGCTGCAATTAATAGATGACGTTTTAGTCAGCGCGAGCGATATTTGTGAGTGAAGGACACTGTTGCCGGACTTCGGGGATTCCCAGAGTTTGCAATTAGAAGACTCTGTAACGTAGGTGTGCAGTGCAGACTCATTGTCGTAACGGCTAAACCGCAGCTTGCGAAGAAAAAATAATAAGTTAGTGTGGTCATTAATCTATTTTGTAGTTATAAATTTCCGTGGATATCGAGGATCCTTATCGATAGCAGCGGCACCAAGCGTGAGATCCTTCGGGGCCTGCTTTTCGACTTGATCTTTATCAAAGTTCGTTCTTCTACGCTAATTGACGGCGGAATCTTAAAGCTTTAATATTTCTACGTATAAAATATATTTTACTCATTTATTTTCTACAATTTAAAGCATCTTTGTTTCTATTCGATCCCCAAACCCTTCTTAATTATAAACTCTAATATTCAATTCGATATCAGCAGTATGCACTGATCAGAAAAGCGTTTTGTCACTCGGTAAAGTTTTGTTCGCATTCATCGCCACAACTTCTTATAGCAAAAGTAAGTTTATAGCAAATATATTCAGATTTTTATTCATCCTTCAATTTTGAATGTATTGAGGCATATTTTATTCATTGTATGTTCACTTATCGTTAGACAATGTGTTTGCGTTGAAGCGCTGAATGCAGTGACGTATAGTATCATGGTGTTTATATCCCCACGTGACTTTACCGAGAAAGGTCATTTGATAAATCACACGAAGTTAAGAGAGGATTCCGCACGCAATGTACACATAATATCTAATATAAATCGACAAATCAAATCATCTTTTGACGTATGTATACATTTATACATAAATTTATGTTCAATTCAATATATGTAGTTAAAAATGGTTGAATTTTTCGATTTGCATCATATTTTATGAATCACATGCAAAATTCTTTCTTAACTTTGTGTAAATTATTAGCTATACGTTTTTGGCAGGGAAAAGCCCTTCGAAAAGTGTCTGGCAAGATAATAGACATAGATAGAAGAAGGTGGTTACTCAATAAACATCCTACCACTCTACTGATTAAAAAGACATAGCTACTTGGCCGTCATTAGTTGCTATCTCTTGTATATTCCTGTTATTATTATATCTTACTTATACCTACTCATACTTGCCGGTCTTATCTACAGTAATTTTACCTTGAATTCCGATACTTGAGCGAAGTCCACGTTATACCATGACTGACTTTATATACAGTCTTAAAAAATTTCACATGTAGACTAAATCTGTTCACTACAGCATGAGACAGTGTGGTACAGATTGAGAAATCAATTCCGATCAAAATTTAATTATTTTGAAACTATATTTTAATTTTTTTTTCAATTATTTTAGCTAGCGCTATTTGTAGTTTCAGTATTTTTCCAATATACAAAAATTTCCCTACAGCCATGGCTAAGACTCTCAATATCCGGTAGATTATCATGATTCACTTTGATTATTGGCCAGTTTCATTTATTCTTTATCACAATTTATTATACAGAAATGGGAGCTGCATGTTGCGGGGAATTTGATCCGGAACCACTTGATTCTCCTAATGAAAGACAGAGCAGGAGCCGACGTCGCCGTCGACGATCTCAACATAAACCACCTCATCATTTAGTGCAAAAGGGTGCAAACAAGGGCGAAGCTCGTTCTCGGGACCCTCGTCATTACGAGCTTATAATTTTGGGCCTGCCTGAGGGAACTGGGCACACTCCAGACGTCTCAGCAAGGTTGATGGCAGCAGCTCTGGGCACGTCTATTGCTGCCGGTGATATAACCAAAGTCTATCGCATACCTGGAAAAGTTGGCTCCCCCCAGCCTGTTATAATTAAATTTAAATCAGTTGAACTTCGTGACAAATGGATTGCACTTAAACGTAAAAAGAAAGACTTGTTTGCTAATCAGGTTCACCACACCTTCAAAGATCAGAAAGTATCTGTCATGGAGACACTCACATCTGAAGAACGCGAACTTCTTGGCAAAGTCCATCAATTTGCACGTTGGAATCACTACGAACATGTTTGGGTAAAACACGGCCAAATTTATCTTCGTAAAAGAGACGGTGCTGTAACTCGTCATATCCAGTGTAATGAAGATCTTGAGAATATTCGCGATTGATTTCACTTTTCTCTGATCTTATTTTTCGTACATTTAGATTAGTTTCGAGATTTTTTTCGATTCTCGGTATTTTTATATTTTAGCTCTATCTGTGCTCTGAATATCCTCAATATCCGACTACTTTCTAAAGCTTCGTGATTAGGGTTTTCTTTTATTGTTTTATTAGTTATTTTTTAGTATAAACTTGTATACCTAAACTTAGTCTTAGTTACAGTCTCTTATCTTTTTTGATATAAAGTCACGTTGGCAAAAGCCAGTTACATTTCTCTCTGCTTATGGCTTTATTTAGATAGCATACAAACTTGCTTCTCTGCGTTTTTCTGTCAGTACTTTTACTTTAGAAATTAGAAAATGTATTTTAAATTAGAAAATTTCATTTCCACGTTATAGAATTTTCCTTATTACACGAATTTCTTGAAATAATTCATTGCGAAAATGAAGTCAAATTTTTTACATTTTTTTTAATTCCTAACAGCGGAAAAGGGTGATATTTTAAAGATTAATTTAAACTCTTCAAAACTTCCGGCGTATTTAATTTCATGAAACTATGGATATAAAGTGCAGTGTCAAGCCTGGTAATATGCAGCCCGCATGCCGTGACATTCGGACGGGTACCATATACTTCTGGCGTAACGAATAGGTCTAAGAAGTGGCACCATCATAAGATATTTTACCGAACTAAATTTGCCGCAAACAGGAGCGCGGCAATAAGTGAAATCATCGATGAATTTATTATTAAATATTATACTTGTTGTTCTAAAGTGATATTTAATAATGATTCACATACTTGCATTTAATCCAAATATGACAACAACGTATGATAGTTTCAAGAATTAATGCGTTGCAACGATGTGAATGTGATAAATTTTTGTGAATGGGCATATTTTAATCCAAATGTAAAATAAAATTATATGTCTATACGTATAAGTCATAATTTTATATATTCCTAAAAATTGGTTCAAATATTAAATGTCAATTTAATTCAATAATATTATTAAATAAAGAACAGGAAATGAATTTCCTGAATTTGAAGTTTTTTTGTGGCCTCTAGATCCTCCGGGATTAGAATTGGGCCCGTTATGAGAGAATCAATTTGAATGTCCCTGGTTTTTTCAACAGTTCGAGTCATAATTGATAGATGACGCTTCAGTCGGTACGAAAGGGCACTCGTGAATAGTGGTGGCTGTGTTCGGGCCCACGGGGTTCCCAGAATTCCTTGCGATTCGAAGACTGAAGCGATAAAGAAGTGTTGTGTGTGTTAAGTAGAAGCGTTGACGTTAATTATTCTTGTAAACGCGCAGATTGAGGCCAGGATCTTAAGCTCTAATATTTCTGCTGATAAAATACATTTTATACATTTCTTTTATACGATTGAAATTGTCTTTGTTCTTATTCGATCCCCAAAACTCTCCCCAACTACAACGTTACCTGCAACATACTACATATTCAATATCAACAATCTACCATCAGAATATAGCGTTTTACCACTCGGTCGAGTTCTGTTTACATTCATCGTCACACCTTGGTCTGATCAAACAGCTAAAAAGTAAGTAAATTTTATGGAAAATTTGTTTATATCTTCATCCATTTTTTGATTTTGATAGTTTTATCGATGCATATAGTTTAGTTATGGTGTGTTCGCAAACGACTCTACCGCTACGCACATTCGTATCACTTATACATCCTTGAATACATCGTCGAAATGCACCCGATTGGTGGGAGACGCGTGTAAGTGAACGTAGTGTGGGTCTCCTTACCCGCGCTGCAGCTACATTCCAAACTGAGTTAAGCTTTGACTAGGTTTAAAAAGATAAGTCTGAAGATCGGTAAGCAAGCGTCCCCCGTCAACCCGGCGCCTGACGCTACTGTACGTGACTATAGGTGTTACTTTACACTCCGACTTTGACTGTAGATTATTTGTCGTCGCCCAGACAGAAAAAAACTTCGTACAGTCTTCATAAATTTTACATTTTGACTTCGCTCTGTATACACTTTATAAAGACATTATACGAACGTTTGCCAATTTTAAAATCAAAAGGTCGTATAATTTTTTTTCTCATTGTATATAGGCGAAAAATCTGTAAATGTGTTGGAAAATCGTTGAAATTGAAAATTGATCGAATAAAAGCAGAACTTTGTAGGTCCTGGCGAATATGACATTTTCAACCTAATTGACCGAAAAATAACCACTCGGAACAATTATAAAAGGTTGTAAGTGACATTATACGATCATTTGTCATTTGTAAAAGTAAAAACATGAAATTTTTCGAAATATTTGAAAAATGATTGTTTTAACAACTGAAAGTAGAAGGTCGTAAGTACTTGCAGATACGACTTTCACTTTCTAACTCGAGAAAAAAAAATTTCTTGGACCAATTCCATATGGTCGTATATAAGCCAAATTTTTGGAAAAGAATTGAAATTAACAAAAAGAATAACTTGAAAGCAGGAGGTCGTATCCACCTTGAAATTAAAAAAAAGAAAAAAAAAGGACAATTTAAAAGCAAAAGGTCGCATGTGAGACAAATTCGTTTATTGAGCATCAATTTTTCTCATAAAAACCTAAAGGCAGAAGCTGTCGTATCTACCAACATACGAATCTTTTGCTTTTAGGATTTAAAAGTCTCAATTTAGAATTATTTATGCGTTTTCATTATTTTTATGATGAATAAGGAAATAAAAAAAATTATACAACCTTACGTTACCAAAATCACCTTTTTTGATACTTACGACTATATTCCATTAGACACGCGATATGGTGGTGTTGTCCAACGTGTGTCTAAGAAATTACTTTCGTTCGAGGTTTACTTCTTTCAAATTTATTTTGTCACACCGAACGTTGCAGATCATTGAATATCCCGACTAGTGCCATTTGTAATTTTGATATTTGTTTTTAAATTTCAAAATCTACATTATAATGATCCGTTTTAATTTTATTGTTTATCTGTATTCAGTGTCAATCTCATTCATTCTCTATCACAATTTATTTTTCAAGAATGGGAGCTAAATGTTGTGGTCTTGGTCCCCAAGAACCACCTCCGCCTTACGGAGCAACGAACTATGAAACACCGACCTCTAGATCACCTCGCTATGAAACATCTCACTATAAACCATCCCGCTATGAACCACCTCGGTATGAACCACCCCGGTATGAATCATCCCGCTATGAAGCATCCTGCTATGAATCATCCCGCTATGGACCACCTGAGTTTAAAACACCCCATTATAAACCACCTCAACATAAACCACCCCATCATGAACCAACTTATCAGACGGTTACATGCTATGTAACAGCCGTTCTCCCTGCCAGTACTACCCGCCAAAGATCAATTTCCCGAAAAGTTGTAAATAAAGTCGAAGCTCCAAAGACTGAAGCTCATGACCACCATCAGTACGAGTTGATAATCCTGGGTCTTCCTAATGCAGCAGGGCACACTCCCCAGATCTCGGCAAAGTTAGTGGCTACAGCACTGGGTACATCCATTTCTAACGGTGATATAATCGATGCTTATCGTTTACCTGGTAAAGCTGGCAAAGCCCAGCCCCTTGTAATAAGGTTTTCATCAATCGAACTTCGTGACACATGGATTGCCCTTAAGAAGAAAAAGACAAACCTGTCTGCTAATCATATCCACCATGCGTTTCAAAATCATAAAATCTCTATAATGGAGAGGCTCACGCCTGAGAATCGTAAGCTTTACCATAAAGTGAAGCAATTTTCTCGAGAGAATAATTACAGATTTGTTTGGGTAAAGCACGGCGAGATTTATCTTCGTAAGAAAGAGGGTGCTAAAGGCCATCTTATACGGTGTGATAATGACCTTGAAAAATTCCGCCATTGATTGCAGAGGTTCGTTACATGGTACCATTACATCGTTTATTCGATTTCTTAAAAAATATTTTACTGTTTACTTGACGTGTTAATTTCGAATTACTAGTATGCTTCTTATCAATCAAGACGTTATGATTAACTGAATCAAAAAATTCGGATTATGAAAAGATAAGAAAAAAAAAAAAGATTTAATATCGTTTCTTATCGTAATTTTCATATTATCTTCATTTCTAATAATAATAATTTTATCAATTTTAATTACATACTATATATGGTATGCGATTTACTACGTTACGTTGGTCTTCAACATAACATTCAACCATTTGAAGCATGTGTTATATTTCCTTAATTCCCAATTGTGGAAAATTACAACGCCATTATGTTTCAAAGGGTAAATTTATCCGTAGGAAAAAAAAAATTAATATCGTTGCATCGTATCGGACTAAAAATAAAAAAAACTCGCAGTATTTTGAAATTCATGAATTTACAAATTACAACATTAATTACAACAGTCTGCCTAATAATATGCAACCCGCATGACATAACATCAGGGCAAGTAGCATTTAATGTCTCTATAAGTTCAGAAAGTTATAGCGACGAACTAGCGATAATCTAACGAACTAAATTTACCGCAAACTAGAGCGCGGTAATCAGTATGAATCCTCTTGATATTAAATATATTTGTTGGTGTAATGTAATGCGTAAAACTGACTTACAATAACGATTTAAAAAGAACAAGCGTCAGTGTGTAATAGTTTCTAAAAATTAATGCGTTGCAACGATGTGAATTTGACGAATTACTATTAATTATAAATTATCTAAACGGTTTACGTTTCCAACGGGTGAGGGTGCAGAGGAAAACTACAAAATGAGATATAAACTAGGATTTAGTATATATCAGTAATATGAATACTGAAGATATTTTTGGAACTAATATTAATTTTTTATGTTACACGATAATTTAAGTCTTTTTAGAACGTATATACATATATACCAAATAGTTTACTTCATGCCTTGAAAAAAAACAAAAAAAAACAAAAACAAAACCAAACACTAAATACATAAATATTATATATTATAATCCAAATATAAAATAATGTGATATACCTATGTATAAGTCATTTAAGTCAAATAAAATAAGTTTCTAAAAATTGATTGAAATATTTAATATTATATTTATTATAAATCGTGTGTTAAGGACATTTTCATCTAAGTATTATTATGTTTTGAAAACGAATTAGATCCCTCTAAAAAAAAAAACAAAAAAATAAAAAATAAAAATAAAATCTATCGCTACAGCATGTAGGTAGGATTAACAGCGAGGTAATATAAGGCGAGTCTTCATGATGGTAGGGATCAGTTTGAAAGTGTGAGCCTCTCGGATAGAAGAAGGGAACATGAAGCCCAGGATTAGCTCGGCTGTGCCAACATTGCTGTTATTTTATTGTGAGTATAACAGTCGACCTAGACGTAGGTATATGCTGCAAACACGTGTAGGTATATGTATATATATTTTACATGCATACATAGATATGTGAGAAAAGCGACCTAAAATAGTATAAATGTAACCGGAGAGAGGCAAGTAGCGAACAATGTTAATTTTAAAACGAAAGTCAAGATCAACTTGAACTGTAAAAAGTAAAAAAGTAAAGAAAAAATAAATAAAACAACAGCCTGAAGCAGATTTTTGATCACCGTGACCTACTAAGATGTTCGAGGTCATAGACCATCGAAAGTTTTAACGCAACCTTAAAACTGAAGAGGAAATCGATATTATAAATTATTTATCATTTCTTTTTCAACATCATATAGGTAGGATATTTATACATGTGGACGATCGCCGGAAGTTTCACTTCCCGCTTTATCAATAAAAGTGAAAACACGATTCTGTACAGGGTGTCACGTTTAAAGAAAACCTTTACAAAAACGTGTATTGTTATTATATAATAATACCGTAAACAAACAGAAACACGTGATTATTCAAATAAATTTGAGTAATACCCTTTAATTATACTATTCTTCAACCGTATAAGTATCCCGTTTCATAATTGTCTGTTAATTTACACCAGATTGAAACAAATCGAGGTATATATGCGTGAAATAATTTGAATAAATGTATATAGTAGTTATACCGCATGCGTTGACCCATCCGTGAGATAACGCCTTTCGAAATGCAAAAACGGTGTCTAATTAACAGTACGTTTCAACAGCTATGCAATAGGCGCGTGAATCTCGATCCTATTGTGTTTTTAAACGCCTCATCTCACGCGTCATGATCATAACGAAATGATATGCTGTATATGTTTATAGATGTTTATCTCTTCATCCTCGTGTCGGAATCTCTCCCGCAGTTTTTTTCGCGTTAAAAATTGTGAAAAAAATAAACGAAGTAATATTCTAAGGCGTAGGAATTATAAACAATTGTTGTAGAAAACATTTTTACTGGTTTATAATTTTTTAAATTACAGAATATATATTATTTTTATTAATATAATTTATTCCGATAAGACACTCTGTATATGTGAAGATAAATTTTAGAGAGTTTCTCCTCGACACACACACACACACACACACACACAGCATATTTTATCGATCATTGCGGTCCAGACGGGAAAGTAAATGTGTATCTATTGGTCTTCGCATAATTCTGCAGCAATTGTTTATTATATCCTATTCGAATACGAATATAATTCATTACTGAACGTTTATTTACATGTATACCTTTTAATAACGTAACGAATTATAATCGTGACGAAATTATACGCATGGCGTGAAAATATTTCTCAATTTTATTATACACCTAGAACGTATAAATATATTACCTCATATGTGAAGTTATCCAATCAAGGAATGAAACGCATGTACCCATAATCGTATATCTTTTCTTCAAACACGTGCTTTGTATTTATAAAAAGCGTCGAACCTGAACAGTGAAACAGTTTTATGCAGTTTAAATTTTACGCTATACTGAACATAACAAAATGTTAATATTTATAACTATGTATGTATATGTATGTACATTATACGTTAGTGAGCGCACTAGATATCGACACTATTCGTGCAGCACCGTGATCAGTAATTGAACGGTATATCGACCGCAAATAGCTGCATTTATTAGCTACAGCTCGATGGACTTGATGTCTGTAACTACAGTTGATATAAACTATCGTAGGTATATAAATAAATAAATAAAATAAATAAATAAATGTATGTGTGTGTGTGTGTATTGACATTGAATTGCAGTGACTGGAAACCAATCCTTTCGAATTATATTCCATTCGCGATTTTTGATCGGCTTGATTGATTGCAGAATTTCGAAAGTTTGTTTAAAAATTTTAAACTTTTGGTAAAAGAAATAGAAACTAAAAATTAATTAAAATCAGGTAAATATAGTTAAGTGTCAATGAAAAAATAAGTCAATGAAATTAATTTCCTTAGGTATTATAATGTGTATTTTACAGTTTCCATTGTGCTAACCAAGGAGACAACTGACAGAGTAGAATGCCTTCACGACGATCGATTTTATCGGAATCCAAAAACTCCAGCACATAAAATCTGGACGCACGATGAATGTGCGAAATATTACTTATGCTTAGGTATGTGAATGGGTATTTCATTGATTATCTATGTCAAGTGATTGTGTGTATCAGCAAGCTGTTTTAATGTATTTAGAAAAAGTCTAGATTCTTGAATAATAATTATAATTAACGTATGAATGTAATATTTTATTCAACGATTATATGTAAACAGACATTTCAACATCTAGATCATGGAAAAAGGATAGCAAAAATAAAATCAAATGATAGAATTTTCAATCGTGAATATAAACAAATTCGCAGAATTATCTCATTCGAAATTCAAACTTCGACATGATCTGCGTTGGTGGTAATAATCGAGCCAATTTTATCCAGATATACTTATTTACTGATCAATTTAAAGTTACATATAGAAATACGTAAATGCCAATTACACGTCGTACAGATGTTTGCTAATATCTACTGGCAGAGTGTTGCTGGACTTCTAAACAGTTCAGTCTATCGACTTGGCGTGACTCTCTCTCCATAAAATTCAATACACTTTAATTTCCCTGTCGTTCTCGTTCACCTTGTTATGCCCCAGTTCAATAGAGTTAAACATTATCGCCATTATAATACGATTATTTATTAAGACAAATTATTGTATTATCGCAATATATATTATCATGAAAATATTTGGCAAGAATCCATTTCCACGATTTGGTAATTAAATGAATATTAATTTCGAACAAGAAGATGATAATTATATTTTGAAACGAAAAAACTGATACTGTAATTTTGTTCATTTTATATAATTTCTGTTTCAAAATATATCATTTTTTTTTTTTCTTTTGTTTTACTCTTCAGACAGCGACGTCTTCGAATTCAAATGCTCCAATGGTCTACTTTTCGACGTATCTCGTCAGATTTGCGATTTCAAAGCAAACGTCGATAACTGTGACATAAGTTTAGGTGAGATTTTTATTTCATTAATTCAAGAACTAATCTGTAACTGCTCTACGTCTTTCACAACCGGATGCTATAGAGCCACATATTTCTTAATCATCTATACAAACTTTCGTTTTTTAAGAAGATATAAAACTGATTTTAAATTATCCTACATGTATAATTTTCGAGAAATAATAAAAAGAAACGTCCTTCTCCACGAAATTTTGTCTATACCATTTTAAAAATCTAATCAATCTTTTAGAGAAAAGACCTCCCAAACCACTACTCGACGATGGACAATGCGAAAAAGACACTTTGGCCTGTGGGGACGGTACATGTTTACCATCAATTTATTTCTGCGATGGAAGTGTGGATTGTCCGGACGCCTCGGACGAAGCTTGGTGCGGTAAGAATTGCTCGTTAATATGTATGTTTTTATTTAGGAAACGAAATAGTCAAGATTGCCTTGATTTGCACCGGACCATTACCATAATTAAGTTAGAGTCAAGGCAAACCTGTCAACTTTAAGACCATAATAAAATAATTATGGAATATTTTATAGAATTTGAAACGCTGAGGAATATATTAGAAATAAATGTCCAAACGATTGGACAACTTGGATCTGTTTTGATAATCTATAAAATTATTTATTAGCCTTAGAATTTATTCTATAAATAATAAAGCGGTATTTCAGAAGCGGAAAAGGACCGTCATGCAGCTTCGTCATGTGATATTGATAATTGCAAATTACCAGACTGTTGGTGTTCTAAGGATGGTTTTATACCTCCTGGGAATTTGAGTGTATCCAACGTTCCGCAGATGGTTTCGATAACTTTTAACGATGCTGTTAATGCCGAGAATATCGATCTTTATTCAAGTGAGAATAATAAACAATAATATGTAAACGATCGTTATGACAGATTAAAAAATTATATGAATTTAATCAATGTAGGTAATTAGGAATTCAATTGCATTCAATATTTTCTATTCTTGCGTTTAAGACATTTTTAGCGACCTGAGGAAGAACCCTAACGGATGTCCGATTCGTGGAACGTTTTACGTAAGCCATCAATTCACAAATTATAGAGATGTACAGAGTTTGTGGAACCGAGGGCATGAAATTGCAGTCCATTCCGTAACGTAAGTAGATATAATTAATATGTTTAGGTACAGTTACTTGAAACTTCAAATCTTGGGCAAATCTCTACGGTTTAATGTTGCGTGTTAGTCGAATTATTTATTTGTGATTCTTAGACATCGAGGTCCTGAGGAATGGTGGTCAAGAAATGCTACCATTGAAGATTGGTTCGATGAAATGGTCGGGGAGGCAAATATAATACACAAATACGCAGGAGTACGGATCGAGGAAATCAGAGGTAGAATGTATAGATATTATACGACGAAATTGAATTTCCGCAAGTTAATTTGATATGTTCAAATGAAAAGGCCATCGGATTTCTCTTCTGTGAGAAGAAGAAATTAGAAAATTCTGATTTTTATTCAAAAAAGAAATCTTTAAGACTTTGTAATTAGTCAACGAACACATTTGAACGGCCGCTGTAGACAAAAAACCATTTCCCACTTTTAAATTCTCGTATACGAAATTTCTGATTCCTTATTTTTTTTTCGAAAGGACTACGAGTGCCGTTTCTTCAAGTCGGATGGAATCGTCAATTTCTAATGATGTCGGAGTTCGGATTTGCTTATGATTCTACAATCGTACCGCCTTTTTCCGATCCTCCGATTTGGCCTTATACTTTAGACCATCAGCCACCACACCCTTGTGATAATTCTGGTCAACTATGTCCTACACGTGCCTATCCAGGTCTTTGGGAAATTCCTATCAACCAGCTGCAACAAGGGGTGAGATATTCTGATTTGAAATTTAGCTCATATATATGTTTCATGGTTTTAATAAATTAGGAAATCCAAGATTGACAAGGTGTGTGCTTAATTGTCTACTCTCGCAGAATCGCATAATCAATCAACTCAATCATTTTTACAGAATTACACGTGCACTATGGTAGACTCTTGTACCCGCGATTTACCAGGTGAAGAAATATACCGCCTGCTTACGATAAATTTCAACAGACATTATCTGCAAAATCGAGCACCTCTTGGCCTCTACTTTCACGCAGCTTGGTTCAAGAATCCAGCCTATTATTACGCGTTCTCAGTAAGTGTTGCAATTTTATTTATTTTTTATACTCTAAGAATAGATTCTAAAAATTTATTAGATCCAGAGGATCAGGTGGTAAAATTTTCTTGATTGGCTAAAAAATTGGCGATTTAAGAATTGACTTCAGGTTTTCCGGAAAAACTATATAATATCTTTGAACTCTGGAAAGTCTATTTCAATTTATTAAGTACAGCGTTTCATGGTTGATATTTGCAAAAAATCTGCTGACTGTATTATTTCTTTAAATTAATATCACCTTTTTCAAAAATCAGTTAAAATATCTGATCAAGTTATAAATTGCGAAACGTACGTAATAATGAAAGAAGAAAAGGAAGACCATCATTAATCATCAGATTTTCACTACATACAAATAAAAATACTCTTCTCAATTTGATTTTTAGAAATTCATTGACGATACTCTGCGGCTTCCAGACGTGTATTATGTAACAAGTAATCAAATGATAGAGTGGATGAGAAATCCAACGCCGTTGGACCAGTTGAAAAATTTCCAGCCATGGAAATGTAACAAACGTGAATTTGAGCCACGTGAAATAGCTTGCAGTGTACCAAATACGTGTAAACTATACAGTAGTGTGTTAAAATCTGATAGATATTTGTACACGTGTTTTGAATGCCCGAAACAATATCCTTGGCTTAGAAATGAGTTTGGAATAAATTAAGGAATCTGGCTAAATCTCTTTCTCTGTCTGTTTGTAGATTTATTAGTTTGTAATTTTTAGTATAAAATAATGAAATTCAAAGATCTTGAATTATAACAGGAGCGAGAATATACATATCTTGTTGTATGTAATGTAAGGATTTTAAAAGTGAACTTGTAATTAGTTTGAAGATGACTGAGTACCTTAAACTAGCGATAGATAGAATATTTATTAATACATAAGTGAGTAGGTATAAGAATAACATTACGAATATTTGTCAAACAAAATAGGCAACGAAAAAAAGCAAATAATAAGAAACATGATGATATTTATTACATCGTTTTTGAACTTATAAATAAATCTTATTCTACAAGTTACAAATATTATCTTATCCTTCTGTTATTTCCGCATTCAGATTCATCCCTGATTTGTGGTCTAAATGAGCCAGTCCCAACTTCAATTATATCATTCAAAAATTTCGAAGTATCAACGGGATATTTTAGTATATTGAAAATAACTCACTTAACCATCTTGCTGTATAAAAGGATTCTGTATAGATTCCATACCGTCAACAGGACAAATTAAAACAACCGACGTACCTCGGCATACAACTAAACCCAACATTCTTGTGTCTTGATTCAATTTGTAAGGATCGTCAGGGTCTGAAAGATCAAAGAAATAAAAAATGAAAACCATAGAATATACATTAAAATAAGAAACATAATAGAAGACGTTTTTTTTTTCAACTTTTGAGACAAATTACAGTAACTTGAGATACACACCTCTTAGATATTCGGTCGTGTTATCTAATACGAGGTTCAGGAGTGGATCATATCCTTTTAAAATTCCTGCAGCCTCTCTACCTCCCGCGAATTTAACCCTTATATTTTTTTCCAGGTATTTAGAAAGGTCCAAGATGCTCTCCTTTCTTTTTTTCTCTTTGTGATCAGCGTGAGCATTTTGAGTCTAAAACATTTAAACTAGATATGAATGATGATTAATTACGATAACGAACGTATGTATGTAGTTGACGATTAGAGGTTATGAAGCCAGTGTCATAACCTTACTTTACCTTATTTCCAGTCTGTAAAAATCAAACGGTGTTAGTAAATACGTTAATAGATTTTTTATAATACTTTCACTGTTTATAAACGCCGAGGTATGTACAACACAATTCTACTTACAGACATGTTTCACAAGTTTCACTTGAGAGTTTCTTTTTCGTAAATAGTAGAATGAATACAAACAAGAATCACGCAACACGTTACACGCCGGATCCGACGTTTGATTGAAATTTAAACCGTGAACATATCTAGACTAGAAGATAGTAGACTTTGAGTTTCAAACAATATGCAGTACGCCATCTAATGGCGTCCAATGACACGCGAACTGTCATTGGTTATATAAAAGATGGTAGAAAAATTGCAGGTTTTAGTGAATTTTGACGTTAATACATAACCTAAATCTGTCAGCTGATTGGAAAGCTGTCAAACAGCTACACCGATAAATTTAGTTAAGGCTCTGCGTAGTTAATTAAAATTCTTAACACATTGTAAACACGATGACTACTGCTAAGGTAAATAGAAACTCATAAACGAAGACCTGTTCAAAGATAGGACTATCTCACTACGAAGAAACGCACTTATACGTGTAAATAAGATTTTTTATACCGGTTAATTACGCCCTAAAAATTACATCACGAAACTTGATAATAATTTACTCTCAAATATAATAAAAAGTCACAAAATGAGCTAACGATTTCGTCATATAGCTTAGTAGATACTACAAAAAAAACAGATGATCAGTTTAACCTCTTTATAGGTTATGTTATGTTACAACCTTCGTCATTCACCTATTTTACTTGAAATTATCCTTCGAAAATCTATCTCAAGGTATAATCTGTCGATAAAAATAGTCGAAATTTCCAAAATAGTTAAATACTTTGGTAAATCTGCTTCCAAACGTGTTTACAAAAAAACACACACACATCTCTTTTGTAGGTTATGTTAATGAAGACTGTTAAAAATTCGATAATTTCTTTGTAATATGAAAAACCTCCTTTTTTTTTAAATTAAAATTCGCGCATTTTAAAAATAACCTTCTTCAAAATTACAGCTAAACTTTATTCGTTGCCCGATGGTAGCGTTGTAATAAATGCGTTCAGCAGTCAGTGCAATTCTCTCGAGTCCGGTGCCCGACAACAAAATGTCTCAGCCCGACTACGAGCAAACAGCTCACGACCACGCAGCTCTATTGCTTTTATTAAAGCCGATAGGCAGCCAGATAAAACAGAAAACAGTGACTAAAATAGGGGAGAGAATAACGAAAAATGGAAGTAGATTTACCGTTTTGGATTTAGCCGGTACAACTCGTGAAATATTGGCAAGATTTGTCAGAGATCATCCAGTCGAGAATAACGACTGGGGAGATTTTCAAACTCATAGAAGACTCCTGGGCCTTATTACTATCGGTAAATACGATAGCCAGACAGAGTTGAACGAACTTTGCAGACTGCATGAAACTCTGAAGGTCAAATACAGCGGAACCTTGTATGATTCAAGAGCCATACTATTTGGGCCTATTGAAACTGAGAAACCGAATGAACCGCCGCAGGGATTTACTACACCATCTAACTTCAAGACAAGGGCGTTGTTTTATGCAGATGAAACTTGCCCAGATCTTGAAATTCAGATTACGGAATGCCTGAATTCTCTCTTTTGGATTTTGGAGTCTAAGAGACTAGAGAGGTCGAGGGAAAAGGTCGACCGTGTTTCTCTACTCCTTGCGCCGTTCGAGAAGAAAGACTTCATTGGTCTAGATCTGGAGTCTGGAAATATGAGGAAACGATGCGTTGGAAGAATGACTAAACATTTAGGAGACCTTTGTCTGCAGGCAGGACTTCCTGCTGATGCTTTAAACCACTATAATTCTGCTGCTAACACTCTTCAAGCTGTTAAAGACTGGCTCTGGCTCGGAGCAGCTTATGAAGGACTGTGCGCAGCTTCGGTCTTAGTATTGTATCCAAATATGTGCCGCAGTCTTCCTTTGCAGAGAAATTCGTCCTTGCAGGAAGGAAGCCCTGGAAAACAGAGGTAAATATGGAAAATAATAATTACGACCAATCAGTTATATAATAAATTTCCTTTTTAATTTACAGAAGGGGATCTCAGGCTGTAAACACTCTCCCACCGTCGCCGAATTTGGAATCAATTAAGGTGGACATGCCGCACATTTTACCTCCAGAAGAAATAGCAAAGAAATATCGAGAGGCGATTGTTCATTATAGTAAACATAAAAATGCTGGTATAGTTGAGACAGAGGCCAGTTTTAAAGCTACGAGAATATCAATTGAGCAAAACTGTACTCTACAAGCAGCGTCTTTTTTGAACAATGTTGTTTTCATTAATTTGACGCTTAGTGAACAGGAAAAAGTAATTTTATTAATATATAACATTGCGCAATTGACTGATCAAACGTTTTGAATAAATTGAAACTAAGCTATGTAACTTGATTATGGTTTTCAGATCGAACGTTTCACTACTTTGTCAGAACTTTTTACTGCCTTTGGATTCACGCGCAAAGCTTCTTTCTGTTTACGACTTGCAGCTACTAGACATGTTTCACAAAATAATCCTACTCCAGATTGGCAACAGTGTTATAATTTGATGCTGCAAGCAGCTCCGGGACTTAAGCTGTGTCTTGATCCTGTAGAAATGCCTTCCGGTGAGATTCTTCAATTTTTTTTATTACTGATTTGATATATTTGATTTCAGACTAGCAGAACATGTTGATTCCTCGTTTTAGATCTGATCTATCTTCGATAATCTTTAGGCAAAACATTTTTTTGGACGTTTTCTAGATGGTTTGAGGGGATGGCCAGCATTGCAGATTCAATTGATACAAGAGCTTGTAGTTGCTGCAAAACGTATGGGTAATCCAGCATTGGCAACTCGGCACATGACCTTTCTGCTTCAAACAATGTATGATCATATGAATCCCACCGAACGCAAGGAATCTGCTTTACAACTTCAGGCTGTATCGCAGCAGTGCGAAGGAGCGCCAGTTCCGCTTGTAGGTTTAATTAATTTTCACCAAAGTATATGCGAAATTACAGTCACAGCGACAATCAAAATAACATGTGTGTTCTTTTATCTGAAAATTAAAACAGGTATTGGATTCTGGGATGGTCATACCTCCAGCAAACTTGACAAACATTCCTATAACAAAATCATTCACACTTAAAAATCTCCAGCCTCATCTACAGCCTCAAAAAATTGAAAGAATCAAAGAAGATCATGGCCCATTTTTATTCACACCCATTAACTTTGGGTCTTTGGAGAGAAAAAACACTTCGAAGAGTAAAATGGGTGAGATTTTGAGGGAATATGTTCTACTCAATTAATCATTCATTTTAACAGATTTAATATCTCATCATTTCTCCATAGATTATCTCTGGGTGGAAGGTGATATATGCGAAGTATCAATGCAGTTAATAAACCCCCTGCCGTTCGAGCTCCATGTTTCTAACATGCGACTTCTCACAAATGGTATTGTCTTCGAATCTATACCAGAGACTATAACATTGTCAGCAGAATCCGGCCCCATAGCCGTAACGCTCGCCGGTACACCTAAAGAAATTGGAGACCTAGAGATACTGGGCTTCAGCACGCACACTTTAGGCGTTAAATCAAACTGCAGACTAAGACATATGGACAGAATGCCTCATCCCCAATACTCAGTTGAAGTTGTACCTGCTCTTCCTAAAATCGACGTCTCTACCAGCTTACCACAAACCGCGAGCTTCAGCTCAGGCGAAAACATAGTAACTAGCGCAAGCATATCCCTCTATGGGGGAGAGAGGTACACAGAAATATTCAGATTATTTTTGTATAGTTTGAAAATACAAGCTCACAATAAGACATACCGAAAGAATAACACAAGAATTTTATTTCAGCGCAGAATGCACAGTCACTTTAACAAACGTAGGGCTAGTCCCCATCGAAATGATTGAAGTGTCTGTACAATCTGCTCTCGATACTTTAACTGAGGGTAAAATATTCAAATGGAGTGACGAGAATTTGAAAACTCAACTTCCTCTTGCGTCTGGGGCTAGCGCTAGTTTCACTATTTATTTATACGCTGTTGCTGACTTTATAGCTCCAACTTCTAGAAATGGTGAGCCATATTCTGCAACATTAGAGATTGAAGAGACCACCAAGGATTCACAGATTTTGATTCGGAGGATTTTTTTTCGTTCATGTTTTAGACCTGGGTAGTGGCGCTTATTTGAGTCAACCAAGCAGTTTGATGTCTCAGTCTGGTCCGAGCTCTTTGCCATCTAGATTAAGCTCACCCTCTCATCACACGAAGAGACAATCTGAGTTAACGTCGTCTTTTCGTTCTGGTCTAAGCTCTCATTCTGGACATTCTTCACTGGCTAGTACTCGATTATCTAAGCTAGCTGTACCGCTACATGCTTCTAACATAATCGAAGGGCAATTGAAATTAAAGTATTCTGGAGGCAGTGGATTGACCGCTGGATATTGTAGAATATCCTCGGTTTATATCACAATTGAAATGCTACCCAGTGTACAAATTACTAGCTGGGATGTGCTCCCTGCTGAAACGTAAGGGTCTCTGATTAGTTCTTCGATTTTAAGAGCAAAAGCAAGAATGCTTAGATATTATTTAATGGGTTTTGATATTGTCTTTCTCAAATTCTGACGAAATTCTTCTTTTTTTTTTTATTATTCTTTACAGACCAACGCAATTTTATCTTGTATTAGATGTAACTAACATGACAAATCACGAAATGGAGCTGCATTATACACAAAGTAAATGTATCTACATGGAAGGACGAGAACCGTGCCGAATTCCAGTGCCTGTTAACAGATGCCCGTTGAATAAGTTGTCTTCGGTAATTAATAATTACTAATTAGCATAAGAGAAGTTTTATATTAAATTCTGTATCTATTGTTTATATTCTTTTTGAATAGCAGAAGGAAATCAGCGATTTGGAACTTGAAAAAGTGTGCTCAGAACATATAGCATCTCTGGTTGATCTAAGGTGGCAATTACTGGGTACAGAAACAACGGGAAAAGCTACACTTGCTGGCATAACATTGACTCAAGATATGCTGGATCTCGTTAGGATGAGCCCGTTGCAATGGGGTACGCAAATAAAACTTGACTAAATTTAGAAAAAAAGAATTTTACAAATGGAGAAACTTGTACTAAAGAGGGAAACTGGCTCTTGAATAATATAAACATCATTTTCACGCAATTAATAAACACTGACGCATTATATTCCAGAGATTACTATCAATGATTCAGCAGTCAAAGCCCAAGAGGAGTTAACGTGTGGTTTAGGGGAATGCGTTAGTTTGGGAATAGGAGTATGCAATGCTCTCGAAAGACCACTCAGAGATCTGATACTATCGATAAATTTTTATCAAGATCATCACAACGGTGTAAATAATTACAGACTGGATACAAGATTGTCAACAGCTGGTGCAAATAAAGTGATGTTACCTATGGTGTGTATAATTTGAAAGTAATCATTTACATTATAGCCGAAGAACAAATCCAATTTTTGCTTCATAATTTCTTGTACAAATTGTAAACTGTTCTGAAGATCTGTTTTTGGATTGAAATTCAACCATTTTTTTTTTTTGTCTCCAGCTCGAGGAACATGGCCGGGCTCATCATGAGTGTCGTGTCGTATTTTTCACAGCCGGACAGTATAAAGTAGACATACAATGCAGTAGCAGTGAATCAGCTCCGGGTACACCGACGTTGTGTTCTGAACTGATGAATGCTGGTCATACATGGAGATATATACCACCAATTGAGATAACTGTTGATGACTGTTGAATATTTATATTTATTTATTTACAGTTGAAATTAAACGCGAATTGATTACGATGAAGATTTCATATGGAGTTTAATATTTACTGTTGATGATATCGATCGATTCGTATTATGAGTAAATAATTCGCCTGACATTAGAGACATAGTCGGCTAAAGCAAGCATTTGATCCTTATTAGTGATGAAATGTTCTTTTCTTTCTTATTAGAAATGATTATTTAAATAAGGGTAAAGTTTGATACGGAATGATTATTGTATATCGATACGAATGATAATTAAATTTTAAACTTGTGTCATTGAAGGAAAAAAATAAAAATGTACAAATGCACATTTTATAATTTGTATGAAAAAGTCTTTTTGCTTTATTACAACTTGTTTAGGTAAGAAAAAGTGTTATAAAAATATTGTTATCAATTTATGGTTGACAAATATTATAATATATAAAAAAAAATAACAAAAATCAAAAAATGTAACAAGATATTTATTTCAAATATCCATCATAATTGCCTTAAATTATGCTTACATCGTGTCGGAAAAAAAAGTATAATTCAAAATTGTTTTTACTCAGTGCATGGATAATGGATATACTTGAATTATTATCGAAATGATCTTATGAGTTGTAAATTAAGTATAAATATGTGAAAACAGTTTATTTTTTTTTTTTTTTTTTTTTTCTCTTTACTTAGTAGATAATTTTAAGACATCAAGTAATAAAATAAACTGAAAATATCTGTGGTGCAATTCAATTTCAATCTAAGCTAAATTGATGACGATTTCGAGTAAAATTATTACTTTAGGCACTTGTGAAGTCTTGACAAATTTCGAGACTCATATGTATTATTCGTTAGAAATTAGTTATAATTAATCAACGAAGTTAATAAGTTACAATAATTACACAGACCGTTTAAAATTTTTAAATACTTTTCCTTTAAACTACAAAACCAAACTTAAAATGTCTTAATTAAAATTAAAATCCAAACAATGGATCAGTCAACCTTATTGCACTAAATCTAAATCGTTTAATCAGTATAATGACCCCCATAATTTTTTTATTTTGATCATCTATAAATTAGTTGTCTGGCAGTGAAGCTCTCTTTGCAGCTTTGTGTTTGCTTAATCGTAAATATAATCGTTCGAATTACACATTGTTATAAAAAATTTCTACTCGCTTATTATCTATTGTGTTTCTCATGAGTAACATGAATATAAATATCGTAAAATTGAATATCAGCAGAGAAAGAACAATCGATAAAATACCATAACTCAGACATAGTCAGAGTTATATTTTCCTTGCTTTTTTTCCTAAAGGAATTATTTCCATTTCCCTTAAATTTCTCCTAAACTTTTTATAAAATTCAAGAACCACAGGATTGGCCCATACTTGTTTGGCATTAAAATCCAAAACTCTTAAAGCGTCCAAACTCTGAGCTCTGGAAAGTGCGACGTAGGCTTGTCCAGCATCAAAGACTCTACCAAGGCTCATTTCAACGCAATCTAAAGTAAGCCCTTGACTTTTATGGATAGAAAATGCCCAAGCAAGTTTGAGGGGTATTTGTCTCCTGCTGAGAGTAGCACCACTGGCTGTTTTAACATTAAATTTTTCTAACTTTGCCTTGTACTCTTTACCAGAACGAAAACGAACTATGGGTGCATCATCAGCAAACTTTATAACAACTCCTCTAGCTCCGTTTACTAATCCATCAGCAATGTGTATATTCTTTAACAGCATAACTTGGGCCCCAATTTTCAAGTCCAATTTGCTAGGGACCGGTAGCTGCTGATCCAGAGTCTGAGTCATAGAGACGTCAGAGTCCTGAGCTATAAACGTCCTATTCTGTCCCCCTAATTTTTCTAATTTAGATTCATTAATCAAATTAGCGTCGTTGATATGCGAGCATAATCTAGTGGCCAAAATCCCGTCTTTTTCAATCTGTTGATCAGAGGTGGCAACAAGAGTCTTAGCAATCTCATCAGTCACCCTTCCGATCCTAATACAATTCAAAATCCTAATAAAATTTGGATCGTTCTGTCTGTGAACTTTCTCCAGCTCAAAAGTGTGCTTTACACATTCTTGCCAGGCCTGACTTTGGAAGCAAAATTTCATCTTCTCATTTCCTTTAGTTACCGGAGGAAGCTGTAAGAAATCTCCGCAAAGGATTAGCTGTATTCCTCCGAATGGTTTGTCGTTTTTCCTTATCCTCCTGGCAACGGCTTCTATTTTGTCAAAAAATGATCCATCAACCATCGATATCTCATCGATTATCAGATGTCTGGTTCTACGCCATATAGACGCCGCAGATGGCCTCGAAGCTAGCTGGTAACACTTTTCTAAGGAAGCGGTTCCCATTCCAATTCCAGCAAATTGATGCAGGGTAATACCTCCGATGTGGCAAGCAGCTACTCCTGTACTTGCTGTTGCCATCGTTCCATCGGGTGGTAAAGCAGCAATAATTCTTTTCAATAGAAAGGATTTTCCAGTTCCAGCTGATCCAGTAAAAAATAGATTCTGACCTCCGAGAGCTGCGTTTAATACCGAAGTTTGTTCGTCTGTTAATTGGCAGACGGTTGGATTACCGTAAAGTTTTTTAGCTATTGGTGTTTTTGGCTGATTTCGATCTATGAGTTTTCGTTTTCTTATGTTTGACGGTGATGGGGTTGTTATTGTCGCGCGAGAAACTGCTAATGCCTTCTCTTTGGCTTTGTTTATTTCCGCTGTTGTTGCTGGACTGATTTCTTGACCAGTTTGAAATGGTTTATTCGACAGAAGCTGGTCTCGAAGAGGATTATTCGGACCAAATTTTTCCGACTGACCGGTCATTTTGACGAATATCATTTTTAGGAATGATATTAATTGCGCGGGTGGAGCGTTAGACAGAAACAACGTGCAGCGAGCGTCTATGAATTTTATAGACGCTTTACCTTCGGTGATAAATTTTTTGAATACTGTAAATGCTTTGAGAGGCAATTCTGTTGAACTGTTTCCTCTGTCTGGTCGTATTTCTATTAATATTTGTCTAGCGTTGTTACGAATTAACCGAAGCGTCGCTGATTTGTGTGTGACTTTGTTGGATCGAGAACCTTGTGCGGTTAACCATTCTAAAACGACTCCACATGTTATTGAACTCTCCGAATCCATCGTACTTTTCTTCGTTTAAACAAAAATGATAAAAAATATCAATGTATCGGGCAAGCGTGCATGTCAACGAATCAATCACAACGTAAACCGAAGAATTCATATACAGGTTATGTACCCCATGCGCGCTGAAGCGTTGTCGGCGATTACGTTTCGAACTATTTCAACGCACGATGGCGGGAACCGAAAAAACAACCTTAAAACTGCATTCGTGTCAGAAATTGCATTCTACACAAATGTTTTAAAATGGCTGTGCCACGTGCAGTCCGATGTAATCTTTGCGACATAAAGATATGCACTTTAATCATATTTTGCAAATTGATCTTTACTTATCTTTGGGATAATCAATACTCGAAAAGATGGGAAAGGTCTTTACCACATCAACAAAGGATTGAACAACGAAGAAAAAGAGATAATATTTATTTTTATCAATCACTCGCCATAACACCAGCGTTATTACCAGTTATAATGTCGCTATGGTTCCCCGTCGGTTCATACGGAACTAGAAATATAATTAATATGGTATGTTTTTATTAACAAACTTTAGCTGTTTATTATTTTTATATTGTTATGGTTTCAGGTGATATCACTTATATCATCAATTGTATATATATCGAGTTTCTGGTACGTGACTTATGGTCAAGAAGAGTTTAAGGTAATAAGTCGAGCATGGCATTCGGGAAGGAATCGTGAATTATATTCAAAAATTCGTATGCCAGAGTAAGTATAATGAGTATTAGCCATATGATCATAAATGAGCTGCTTATAATATTGAGTCGCGATTAATTATCTTCATTTCATTAAATTTTATGTATTAATATTTTTTTGGAAATTATTATTATTATAATCAGTAATAATGTCACTCTTATCATTGCAGGCATGTCAAATTGGTTGTGGTAATTATACTCATTGCTGAACTGGCTTCCTGGTGTTTACTCAGGGAAGATGTGGCATGGTTTCTTGTAACTGTGTTAAAATTGTCTTCCTGTTATTTTTTTTTTGATCCAAATTTTGCTAAACTTTTCCCACGAAATAAGAATAATGGACAAAACGAGTTGGTTTATATGATAGAATAAGAGAATACTGAAACTCCGATATGTTATAGTATTTTCTTCGAAAACACTTTACTAAATTTTATCAGGCAATGGATAATTATATGTATATGTGTTGAAATTAGTATAGTGTATGTGTACTAATATATGGAATAATAGCTGTACTCGCAGCAAACGTATAATTCGAATGAACTTATTTAGTATTTTTATAACAACATAGAACAAAACAAATATCTATTAATATGCCTATAGTATAGTATCCTTAACTTTCATAAAATCCTTAACTTTACAATATATCAATATTCACACTATAGTTGTTAATTTATAGTGACTAAAAATATCATTTATGAATTAGTTTATCGCGTTATTCTAGAAATTGAAAGAGTGAATATGTACCATATGTAGAATTTGAATAAAAGTGAACTTTAACAAAAAAAAAACAATTCAGTAGAACAAACAAAAAGGTTTAGTTTCTAAATGGATGATATTCAATGTGATGATAATATTTTGAGGAAAAGCTCGATTTCAATTCCCAATTTGAAATCCAACGGAAATTGAATATTCCATGTTTGAAACTCATAATGTTTGCACAATGTAATACCTATATTTATTGTATTTTTGTAAAGTATTTTTCCAATAAAACCATGGTATTCTTCCTTATCTATTGTTTTTGTTTAATGATCTTACTGGAATTGAAAGTAATGTGTTCCTTCAAATCCATTAAAAGTTTTGTCAGACATGTAATTCTGATACTTTGATCAGTGCATTCTGTATTGCCCTCAAATATCTGTGGCGAAGAATTCTCATTAATTAATACTTGGTAATTATGAGATAGAATCTCGACGGTTTGCTGATTTGCCAACTGAGTATACACCAAAGCATTTAGTACTTTATAATACAGCTGTTTCTCCAAACCTCCTAAGGTTCTATCAATTTCGCTAACTGCCTGCAGTCGAGTAAACTTATGAATATCGTCAGAAATTGTATTTATAACTTCACTGTTGACACAGTTCGGTATATTATTGTTGAGCAACGTATCATTAGATTTGTTAGTAAATATGTTCTGCTCGGAATTCTCAGACAAATTTATCAGTTTCACATTTGGCACTGAATTATCGTTACTTTCTTCAATTCTCACAGCTTTCTTGCGAGCCTCAATCAATTCAAGTAAGTTTTTAGCTGTTTCGGACCTTCTACGGACTCTATGCATCGCTCTGGGTTTTTCAGGGGATCTTGCGTCCATTTTTCGTTTACCATTAACACCATTTTCAACAGGTAGCTGTGATTCCTTCTGATCATTGCTTGCAGAAGTTATTTCATTGATATTTCGTTTCAATGGAAGAGGTAGCATGTCAGAAAATGTTAATTTCAATGATTTTAAGATTTTGTTAATCGGTGCTGTTTCCATCAATATTTGTATCATTTTAGCAGTAGCGTGTAGTCTTGCTTCCACTACACTTTTACCTCTCCCTTTGATACACAAATCAGAAACTGTGCACTCAGCTGTAAAAATCTGAGCATACGGCGGTCCTCCAATGCCAACATCTGCTACTTTGGGACTGCCCAAATTCTTTTTGGAGCAAATAATCTGAAATGAAAATCTTTTTATTTTCCCCACTCAATGTCCCATACTTTTTCTAGCAGTATGAAAATCGAAGAAACAGTTAGAAATTGATGGACTGTTTTGCATTTCACTTTACACATAATTGTATTTCATTTTATTTTATTTCTTTTATTTTTTCGGCACACCATCGAGAAATGTTTACCTTGAGCATATCAAGTCCTTCAGAACATATGTCTGTACCAACAGTGGCAGCTGCTGATTTTGAATAAGACGATGGTTTCGTGTTGAGCTGTGTATTGTTTTCATCGTAGTTTAAAAATGCTTGCATAAATGTTAGAGCAGCGTTGTGTTTAGCTTCTTTTTTTGTCAAACCGTAACAACCTTCGGCTATAAATGGTGGTCCACCGGGTATAATGGGGCAAGTTACGCGCCATATGAAGTTTGGGACACCACGATTACATTCGCTAAATATTAGTTCATATTTTGGTAATATTTTACGTTTTGCCATCAACCTACCAAGCCTGGCAACTGGAGTTTCGTCTGATAGGTTCGACATGATGTTAGGATTTGGTAACTGAAAACGTAAAAATTTTATTTGTATACCATCAGCAGCAGAAGACTGATGTTTACCTAACTGAAATTGACCTTGCATGTAGTACTCGTTTTACAATATTGTTATTTAATCTAAACAATGGTAATGAATTGCATGTCTGATAATTTTATTCACGGATATTTTATAAATTCTAACGTTTGTATGCATTGTATGATTATAGTGTTATACAATATTATTCAATCTAGATGCTGATTGCCTGTCCGATAATATTAATCGTGGATAATTTGAAAATACTGTAAATAATAAGGCGTGCGGATGTGAAGAAACAATTCCGGAATTTTTAAGATAAAACGAATGATGGCAAATTCATTTTTTTTTTCCAAGTTAAAATTAGTCGAAATCTTAGAGCCTATGTGACAACGGTAATTGATTGTTTTTATTTTCTTTTGATCGATAATCTTCAAAAACAAGCGTGTTGGCCGTATTTACTTAGTCAGACATCATTACGAAGCGTAGAAAATGGACTGAGGCTAATTAACTTAATAATAAAACGTGTATACCTGTGTAGCAAGAAATTAGGCGACAAATTTTCGACTAGAATAACACTTTCTGAATATATTGGCGACTCGATGATTAATGTTGTTTGTAGGCAGTACGTAGAAGGTGACTTTCAAAGTTAGAGCTTAAAGAACGGATAACCGGAAAATGACTTATTGAGTCAAAATATATTATGAATAAGTAAAAAGCGTACAAAAATTGTAAAATTAAAATAAATTATGGTTTGATAATTTTTAAGCAATTTTCAGTACCGATATCTTCACTTATGGAATCAAACAAAGCATTTTTTCACGAGACTATTGCATAGGAAACAAAATGCATGAAGATATAGCTTGAGCGACACATACTATTGCTTTGAAACACTTTTGTGAATACCTATACTATAATAGTATGATTGCAATACCGAAAAGCCTAAATTTTACCGGTCTTTTAACATAAATACTTAAATGATGATCCGATTAATGTGTACGATAGACTAGAATAATTATTGAAGGATTAGGACTGCTGGGGAATAAATTAAAAAATCTCTTATTATTGTAATATAAAGTACATGATTTATATTTATTCATCATCCCTTTATTTATGGTCGACAGCGACGTGTTTTCATAATCTTTCAATGGAGATATGAAATGATGGAATTAAATACGACGCGAAAACTAGTTTGGACTACAATCATTAGTATCATGCCATATGTATCACTATAAAGTCCAATCGCAATAGTTATATAAATTAAATGGATATATAATGACTTTTTCATATAGGTACTTATAAAAACTAGAAGACACAATTATCTGTTATACGTAGCATAATATCACATGTATATTTAATAGGGTGGGCCAAATATATCTATTATTTTTTTTATTCAAAAATTACTCTCGGAAACTTGTTCTTTATGATCAATTAAGAAGCCTCAAAACAACTCAGCTTTTAATATTAATATTTAGAAGTCGCTCATTGCTATTTTTTATTTTCCGTTTTAAATACATGGGAAATGTTCTGGTGGTACACTTCGATTTTTATATCTTGAGAATTAATCTACTGAAAAAGATTCTGCATGGTTATTTTTGTTCAAAATAGAACGCAGTACAAAAAAAGTATTTTCGTCTGTTTCGATGAATCCAACTGTTTCCACGTTAATCATGGTTATTAACATGGTTACTTTCATGAATAACTTGGAAACAGTTAGTTTCATCGAAAAAGATCAAGAGATCTTTTTTTAGAGCGTTCAATTTCGAATAAAAGCAGCTATGCAGAAACTTTTTAAGTAGATTAGTTCTTGAGATATAAAAATCGAAATGTACCACAAGAATATTTCCCATGTATTGTAAATGGAAAATAAGAAAATAGCGATAAGCGATCTCTAAATATTAGGATCTGAGTTTTTTGAGGCTTGTTATTTGACCATGAAGTAGAAGTTTTGGGAGGAGCTTTTGACAAAAAAAGATTGTTGGTTTATTTGGCCCACCTTAATATCTAATGAGTTACCCACATCTATGTATCTAATTTATACATAATAAGAAAAACAAGAGTAAAAAAATAAAAATATATCATCTGCACTAGATCAGGTCAAAAAGAAAAACAATCTTAGATACTAAAAATGGAAAACAAAAAAAATATATACTTTTGTAAGATTGAGACAGTTTATAGTCAACTAACTGAAAACGGTATTCAAAGTTAATGTAAAAAGTAAAAAAAATAAAAAATGAGCTGTGTGGTATAATCATACCTTGGGTATAAGATTTTTGTCCAATGTCGATTTGGAATAATATTATAAAAACTGTAAATGTTTACATAGGTATAACATTGCTTAATCGTGATGTTTTGTTAATTTTTAAATCAAAGATCTAACTTCTTGCCACTTCTTGTTAACTTATTCAAATTTTCTGCTGTTGCTTATAACAAATGTTTGCATATCCATCAAAATTTTTGTCAGACATGCAATTCGGATACTTGAATCAGTGCATTTCTGATCCCCTTCAAATATCTTCGGCCAGGGCTCATTATTGATAAGTACTCGATATTCATGAGAGAGAATTACTACTGTTCTTTCACGAGGTAATTCGCGGTTTTCCAAAGTATCTAGTATCTCGTTATAGAGTTGTTTCTCAACGTTTTTCAAGGTTGTTTCAATCTTGTTAACTGCCTTCACGCGATTTAAACATTTGTCCAATTCTTCTAATTCCGATAAATTATTCATCGATTTACTTTTAGTTTTGAAATTCCCTATTGTCTGCTGCTGATAATTATCATCGAAATCAATCAGACTCATATTTGATACTGAATCGTCGCTACTTTCTGCAATATTATCAACTTTCTTACGATTATCATTAAATCCAATAACTGAACTTGGTGTATTAATATTGCTGTGTATTCTACATGATCCAATACTTGAACTTCTTGAACTGGAACTTGAACTTCTTCTAGCAAATATTCCAATCGGAGTTCCATGCTGCGATCCTTTCAGGTTTTCGTTCAAACAAATCATCTCTTTGGTATCTGCCGTTGACGTTAATCGCGGGGATTGAAAGATTTCAATAACCTCCGCCTCCTGCATCAAACATTGAATCATCTTTGTAGTAGCTTGTAATTTTGCTTCAGCTTTGGTGGTACCCTTTCCATCAGCGTTAAAGTTCGAGACGTTACATCGGATCGTGAAACGTCTGGAATGCGGAGGACCCACAGTTTCTACTTCTTCAAATTCAGGTTTGCCCCATTCATACTTTGAACAAAGTGACTGTAAAGTAAATTATTACATCTGTAATTAAAAACCCAAAAAATTCTACCCTGATCATTGAATAAATTCAAATAGTAAATTCATTCGGTGAATAAGGATAGAATATTTTATCCAAAGACCTGGCACGACTGAAATATCACATTTTCATCCTGAAATAATGTATATTTTTGTCATAAATCAGGATATTTCAGTTTTACTTTGCATTAAAATATTCACCTGTAGCACAGTGTGCCTGTTATTGTCTGTGACATTTACTGCACATGTGAATGAAGTATTTACTGTAGTTTGTACCTCGGGAGATTGCTTGTTATTTTTTATGTCCGCTAAATCGTTTGTCAAATATTTCTGTATAAAATTGTAAGCTGCTTGGTTTTTAGCCTCTTTTTTTGATAGACCAGTACCCTCCACTTCGTAATTTTTGCCGTTTGGTACAATGGGAGATGTAACTCGTATGACAAATTTATTTACGTTGGATCCGGTTTCACATTTATCAGGTAAATCTTCATACTTAGGTATTCCCATTCCTCGTTTTACCATGAGCTCATTGAGCTTGGATGCTGCTAATCGATCAGACATTTCTTTTTTTTCACTCTATAAAACATGAGGGAAATATAATTGCCATATATGTATTTAATACAAAACAAGTATATTGTAATAAATTTACGGAATGCTATGACCTTTTTGCATAGCAAATATGTTAAATATAATACATATTATCAAAACTCATGTTATGCTGTGATAATAATTCATTTTCCATGAAAATAGGGATCATCATTCCCGGGATAATTAATGTGCAGATTAAAATCAGATGAATAATTCTACCTTGAAAAACATGTGTCTGTGACAAAAAAAAACTTTCTCAAAAAAATTCACTGAAACCAAGAATCCTGTAAAAGTTGTTAAAACAAGGGACAAAAATAATTATTGGAATACTTCTTTGGTTTAAGTATCGTTTATTTATTATTATTATTATTATTATTATTGTTTCTTTTATACCTTAATTTTGTACAAAAACGGTGATCACGTGTTCTCAAAACGTGGTTTTACAAAGCACGTGAGATACATATTCGATAATGAAAACATGCAAAACCGGAAGATTACTTTGTATACAAAAAATGATACACATACTTATCAACGTTCCAGCGTTGACCGTAGGTTTTGGAGATTTTTTACTCAAACGAGTAAAACAGTGATATGCAGTTGTTGTAACGCTCGGAAATCCTCCGGTTTAGAATAACACAGGGATTCTTTAGACACTGATACTCTTCATCGGTTGGGAAGCGGACTGTGTTCTACGATGCGTGCGAACCACAACGGAACACAAACTAATATAGTCCTGGGATTTTCGGTCAGGAACTTCGGGAATCCCCTACTGCCGTATCTCAACAATTGTTTCCCAGTTTCCACTGTTCCTCATGCCTATTGGGTCATCTACCATTCACTTTGCTCAACTACTTGGTGTGAATCTGTAACGTCATTAGTCGAGCCGGTAAGGTAGAGATTCGATATTTTTGTAAATAAAAATTTACACACATTATAAGTATTTTTCAATCTATTTTTGTCTTTTTTATTAGAGATTTTCAATGACGGCATGTAGAGTCAGATTATTTAATAACTATTTGACAAATGCGAAAGTATGCGGAATTGATTAATTGAAATAGAAAAAAAAAATGAATAAAAATAAAAATAAAAAATAGGGAAGACAGAAACCGACTTACGTTACGCTAAATATAAAAAATATGGTATTAATATGAGGGTTTATTGGATTGATTTTTTTGATAAAATTGGAATTATTCTGTCAATTAAATGTATATTTAAAGTTAGGAAAAAAAATCAAAAAATTACAAAATAAAATAGATAATGCGTTTACATATTTATAAATTATAATTTATCGCGAAGTAAGTATAAAGATAAAGAAAACGGCCGATATAAAATTGTAGAAACGATGTGATATATCAGCCGGTATACGTACATACATCAATTAAAACGCTGATAACTATAAAATTAGAAGAATAATAAAATGTAGTAATGAAAGAAAAGATAACAAAAAAGGGTACCTATAATAAAATTATATTATAATATAATATTTTATTTACAAGTGCAACATGTCAATATACGATTTTCAAATTTAATTATATTAAATTTCCATTTCTTTCTGTGAATGCAGTTTACATAATATATGGTATACAATAATAATGTATCATGTATTGTAATGTCTTAAAAATCTACCAGAATAATCAGTAACTCTATCAGTCGTTTATGATTTCTAAAAATGAGTTGCGGAGCTCATATACATTTCTTTCGTATACTATTATTTCTGTTCTATATAAAATAAATGCAGGTTTTTTTTTTCTATTTCTTTCTTTTTTTATGATTGCGAAAGTTTCCTTTCTTTCGTATTTTTTTGTTTTATCACCTAAAACATATCATTTAACGGTTTTTTTACCATCTTTTTTTTTTGTTTCTTTGTATTATCAATAACTGTAGTCCGTATAGTCTAAATTATAGCACAACAATTAACGTAATCGTTCCTGCCGAATTTTTTCTACTAAAATATTTATATATATATATAATTTTTATTTATTTTGTTTTTCTGTTAAATTTATTTATAATAATAACAAACTATCAAATATTTATAATAATTTTGTCATATTTTCTGTTTCTATTTTATCTTAATCATTCTCATATTCTTTCTTCTTGAAAACTTAAACAATTATTATCATCATCGTATTTGCAGTTATCTACCTTAACGCACTATATATATATATATATTTTTTAATAAATTCTTTATTCTCTCATCAAGGTTAAACAATTTTGATTTTTGATATTTTCTTCTTCTTGTGTTTTCTTTTTTTCTCTTATGCAAAAGTAGATAACTACGATAACGCATTACGTTAAACATATAATTACATGATCAATAATTACAACATCTAAATTTTACATCAACAAACAAACGATTATCATATAACATATTATAATATTATTGTGATATTGTTTCTTCTTTAATATACCTATACCTATATAATATATAATTATATGTACTTTGACTCTGTAGCTCTCTTTGCCTTTAGACATTTATTTCTTCATCATCTTCATCTTCATCTTTTTTTCTGTAATTTTTCTTCACTTCTCTTCATACATATATAAATATATGTCAATTAATTATTACCAAAAAGGGCAGCTTTTTCACGAAACTGTGCACGCCTCTCTGCTCTTTCCTCTTCATCGCGTTTACGCTCTTCCTGTTCACCGCGAATTTCATCCTCAAATTTATTCGCTTTGCGTAATTCGTCGATCTGAAATTTCATAAAACAAAAAACAAAAATTATGATAATACTTAAATGAAATGAAAAGGAAAATTGATTTACGGTTTAGGTTTAACGGTAAAAAAAAAAACAAAAAAAAAAAAAAAAATAATGAAAAAATTTATATAAGAACACAGAAAGTGTTTTGAAACGTGGTAAAAAAAATTTGACGTTACTATAACCGACTTTTATTCATTTCTGTAGTAAAATTCAAAACTTTTTATAGAAAATAATCGAAAGTAAAAATACTTTAAGTATGCACACCTTGGCTTCGAAGAAGTTTTTCGCACCGTTGACTCCCACCTCATCAACGTCGACTTCTGTAAGTCTTGCAAGTTGTCCTAAACCAGATCCTTGGTCGAGTTCACCAGCGCGAGCTTTGCGATAAATGAGTAGAAACTGGAAATTGAAATACGAGAAAACAAAATAAGAATAATTCATCGCAAAAGCAAAAAATAAGAAAAAAAAGATCGAGACGATCTTTCGCAGTTATAAAAAGACGATAAAAAATATTAAAAAAAAAAAAAAGAAAAAAATCGTGTGGATTTTATGTACAGATAAATCGATTTCTTCGCCTCCTGCACGAAACCATAACACTTTGATAAATCGCGAAATTATGCTCACAAGCTAATTGCCTGTGGTATACGTCCGACTAAATCACCGTTTCGCAGAATTCGCAAAATCCATACAAAAGAATCGTAGGTAGGTAGGTAGGTAGGTGGGTATAATAAGTGTATGCAAAAAAAAGAAAAAAAAAAAAAATCTAAAATACGATATACCAATACATCGTCATATTATCTGATTCAGCATCTCTCGTTCGCACGTAGATATGGGCTAAGAAATACCCGCAGGTATTTGACAATAAATTGCATTTTTAATAACTTTACCAGTTGATGATTCACCCGGTATATAATATACAGATATGTACACCCGTTCGTAACTCGTCATCGTGCCTTTCAGTCTCACACGTTTATTTTTTACAGTCAATTAGTATATCTATAGAATCGTTGAGTCAATCAGATATTTTTACTCAAGAATTTCTTAATTAAATATTACCTATGTGCAATATATCTACGTATTATATTCATTTCAAAGCTCAAAGGTCTTCTACGCTGCACTGTAAATATAATGAACGAATGACGAGTAAAAATCGATTCCGTCTGCAGGAATGAATAGGGAAAATCATTTCATTCAATTTTCTTTTTTCTTTTGTTTTTTTTTTTGTTTTTTTCTTTTTTATTCAAATAAAAAAAATACGAGAATTATTTCACTTTTATACATTCTGCGCAGTTCGCAGGTTGTTGGCCAACGAATCAGCGAATCTGTACGGTTAGTTGATGCTCACTGACTCGAAAGCTTCCGTATTCACCCGGTACGTGTAAGGTGAACGTGTGTAAGTATACATACACATACTTATATGTGAAATGTAATGTAGGATATATGCGATTTAAGACCGAATTACATTGACTTCCTTTCAACGTTTTGCCACGGTTTACTTTTTTTTTTTTTTTTAACTTCCCGCAATGAAAATTGAAAATTTTCATAAGAAAGGGAAGTTATTGGTTTCGGTCCGATTTTCGAAAATCGAGTTTTTATCAGATCTCGACGTTTTGGGGTCCTAGGAAGCTATTCTGACTATTTTTGGATGGACGTCCGTATCTGTGTGTGTGTAAACAAATTTTTGTCGTACGATATCTTTAGAACGAATCGACCGATTGGAGTGATTCTTATGACGATCGAAAGGGTTTATCAAGACTTAGATCTGATTAGATTTTGGAATCGATCGGTCGAGTAGTTTCAAAGTTATTTGAGAAATAAAAATTAAAAAACAATTTTTTTTCATGTTTTTAGCGCATAACTCCTAAACTTTTCGTGAGATTAGTCTCAAAACTTGATCAGACTTAGTTCTTGGATAGCTCTTTCGATCGCCGTAAGATTCATCAAAATCGAACGATTGGTTTAAAAGATATTGCACGACAAAAATTTCTTTTTTTGTCGTGCGATATACCTTTAGAACGAATTAACCGATTTGAATGATTGTTGCGGCGATCGAAAGGGTTCATCAAGACTTAGATCTGATTAGATTTTGGAATCGATCGGTCGAGTAGTTTCAAAGTTATTCGAAGAATAGAAATTGAAGAAAAAAAGATTTGTATACGGAAAGCTAATTATACTAATAACCTTCTTTGATTTATTATAAACACAATAATATCAATTAATTGTAACGTATTTAACACAGCGGGAAGTTTTCAGGTTGGCCCACAGGTCAACCGGTTTCCTGATTTTTTTACCAGCTTTAATGAAAACCCGAATATATTATTGACCTCATCATATACCGCAGTAATCATTCCTTGCATTCAAAATTGAGCTTAACCTTTCCAGAATCGAGCTGACGAATTTTTCATTCGTAAATCTCTTCGATGAATTTATATAAATTTTATTATTCAGAGATTTCTTCGGCGATACTCTCATTTTTAATTTCCGGAATCGAAATTACATAATTCAAAATACCGAATCGAATAATGCAGATGGAAATGAATCAAAGATAAAAAAAAAATGTCGTTCAAATTTCATGAAAATTGTTTATCACCTGCGTTTTGGATCACTGACCAACAATTTTGGGATAGAAATCCTGAAATTCTGAATTCAGAATCGAAGATAGTGGACAAGGATTTTGAAGAAAAAATTTCAAATTCAGGACAAACTTGAGTATGTTTTTAGATTTTGGTCCAGAAATCTCGTCCCAAAATCACCTCTATATTCTGATTTTCTTAGTTCTCTTACCTCACGGAAGGATATGCGATTATCGCAATCCTCGTCAACCTCCTGAATCATCGCTTTCAGGCCAAGGTGAGTTTGCGGAGCTCCCAGGACTTCCATCATACGTTTAAGCTCTGTCAGGTCAAGAAAACCGTCACGGCCATCGTCAAATCTGCAAACAAATAAATAAACAAATAAATAAATAAATTTCAAAGAGAATACGAGAGAGAGAGAGAGAGAGAGATTAGAGTTCAGTGTCTTTGTGAAAGTACAGAAGAGGTTCGCAAATCGTTCAATCTCCCCGCTGCGTGGGTGTAATTTATATATTTCCGAAATATTTCACTGCACATTAAACCAAATCGCAAATTAACAAATAATGATAAAATCGCGATAATTTACTGAAAAAGTAATAATTAATTTGAATACTTAAATTCCTAATTAACCGATCACTCAATTAGTCAATCCCTCAATTCCCGATAATCTAAATCAGAATATCGGATTAGGTCGCCTAACTGTCGATTAATAGGAACTAGGAAGTAGTCAAAGAAGCCTTCTAGCAATCGATTACCAACCCACTAGGCTTTGACTATACACTTACGTATCTATTTGCCACATTAAACTGACAGTAAATCTTCTCGGCATACCTATAGACGTATTTGTTACTCCTAATCATAAAGCGAATCGATTAATTTTTTGTCCTGTGAATGGTCAGTTCTGAGCAAAGTTAAATCGAGCTTCTTAAGTATCGGAGATTTTTACAGAAATATAAATCAGTTACGGTCTGATTATACTTTGGACAGGGCGATGATTCATTTAGATGTCATTTATGCATATCAGATTATTATTTTTATTTTTTTTTTAATGTAATTAATATATAGTCCAGTGTTTAATTAACGTGATTTTTCATCCGTAGATTAAAAAGCAGTTTGTCACCGTATATTGTATTCTTTGTTCTAACTCGTTCTGGGTATATAGGATACCCAAAAAGGAGAATAAAAAAAGTCTCGTGATTGTGAGGTCAGCGAGCTATACCTACTCGTACCTGCCTTATAAGGCCCCTCGAAATATGTATGCAGTTTCATTCAGCGACAGTTTGAACTGTTCCACAGTTAACAGGGTAAGTACGTATATAGGTACAACAAAACGGGTTTAAATTTGCTATTGTATGTATGAAAGTACCTGTGTAGAATGCGTTGACCGTCACGCTGCACAATTCACTAACATAAGTGTGTATATACGCTTTTAATTACAGTGCAAAATCATGTTCTCAAGTCTAAGATGATCATGTTTCCTTTATTTATGTTTATGTTACTTTTTTTTTTTTAATTCAGGTGCAAATGCATAAAGTGTAAAAAAAAAAACTAGTTCAAAAAGGCCGGAAATTAACCCTGAAAGACTCTATATGTATTTACAAGAGACAAAAAGAGGGTAATTTTGTGCAAAGATTCTTAGAGAATATTTGGAGATTTTTATAAAAACAATTTTTTATTTTTTATTTCATGCAATTTGAGAAGTCGCAATAAAAAATCTTTGGAAAAAATTCTGAAATTATTTTCCAAGAATCTTTGCATGAAATTACGCACTTTTTGTCTCTTGCAATATTTCTATAAACTTGATAGTTTGGAGACAAAATATTCTCAAAAGTTCAGAAATCTTTAGTTGTTCAGCTAAATATCATAAATAATTGATGGTTAACAAAAAATTGTTTCATACAAAAGTAGTTTGATTTTTTAAGTAGAACAAAATTACTTAATAAAAAATATGGGTTTCCGTTTAATAAAATAACAAAATTGACCTTCCCCTGACCCCAACAGCGCTACGACTAAAAAATCCAATAATGCCAATTTCTTTCCCCCTCTGAACCCCGCAACTTTTGTCAAAAATATATTCTCATATCTTTCTAGGATTGGGAAATATATTGGTCTGAGGAGATTAAATCCGATCACCCTGTATACATATGACACTCAAGTAATCACTTTATTAATTAGTTTTATTAATTTCCATATGAATTCTGAACACTCGAGTGAAAGATGTTTGCGATTCGATTATTATAGCCACGTTCCATATCTTTAGAAATCGAGGATAATCGCTGATATCTTTCGATCAATGATCCGTACGTAGGTATAGGAATAGATTACTTTCTCGATAAGCACATTGCTGTTGGTATAATATAGACGATTTTTTTAATTTCTCTTATAGGTCACAGTGCAGATCTCTCGACACTTAATCACTTTAATGAATATCATTGAATTGACAACGAGTTCACCTTCTTATATACCTACACATGATATTATTTATGCCGCATTGGTATGAAAAAGTGGTTTTTTGACGCCTGTTTTCGATCCGTAAAGAGTCACTTCATATGGCTAACTTAATAACTGCCTCAAAAAGACTTTTTACGGCAGTTTTGATGCGCAGTTCGAAGTGCGCATATCGAAACTGCCTAATAAAGTCTTTATACGGTAGTACTAAACGACGCACGCGCAGTAAAGCTAACCTACAAACTTATGATTTTTGTGCTTTTCCATATAAATACCGCAAAAAATATTTTATATGGCATACTTGTAAACCGTTTTTCGGCTCGAACGATTTTTCAGTATATAACGAGCCAAAGGCGAGCCAATTTAATTAATTTTTTTTCTGACCAATCGAAAAGCGACTAAAACCGAAATTATTCATCTAAGTGTATATACATGTTATATAAAAAATCGTATAGCTACTTGCGATTGTTCTTCGATATTGTCTTTTTTTTTTCATAAACAATAATAATGACAGTAATGTAAAAATTAATCGGACATTGGGTATCTTCGCGTACGTGATGCAGGATTTTACGTAATATCTAGAATAATTCGCAATTTGTAAACAGTCGGTTTACTGCGGATATGTGTGGGAGGTGAATCCCATTCAGCTGGATCGATCGACCCGAAATAAGACGCAAACTTTACAGACTATTATATAACTACGTGAATATCGTGGGTGTTTAATATACATTAGATATCCCCATATACTTATATAGGTATATACCTAGATCCATGTAATACATAAAATTTGGAAATAAATAAATAAATATAAAAGTCTGTATAATTTTTCTTACTGTATATAAAAAGTCCCGACATATTTACACGTCGCATACCTTCTCCTATTTTTTTAGTTTTTAGATCCTCAATTTAATTTTTCGGAAGAATTTTTTTTAACCACGTTCATGCGAGTTAAAAAAAAAAATTAAATTTTTGCAAATGGATCTTGAATATTATTTACAGATTATATATATCCCCAATTCGTGAAATCGAAAGTGAAAATCTCTCCGATATCTTATAGGTATAACATTTCAAAGTCTTTATACTCTGAGCCAAGAAGGTTTTCGCGTTTCAAAGTCTAGACAGAGCCATATATTTCGTACTTTTTTATTATCTCACCGTCAGTTTCTATACGCCGTATATAACGTAGTAGATATTGCGACTTCGTATAAAAGGAAAAACTAAATACGTGTACCAAATACTCGAACCGAATTTAGCCAAAGATAAAAATCAACCACATCGCGATCATTAAACAGTAAATATACGCCGTTTGCTAAATAAACTCAATTTTGTGACAAATTGATTCGATATAATAGACGCAGATGTCTTGATAAGGTTAAAAAAAAATTGAGAAGAATTAGCGAAAATGTCAGGAAAAGATTTAAAAAATTCAACCAAACCATCCAGATTCGAAATTTCGTTTATCTGTCATGACTCGCTTTAAGTAATTAATTTTAAAAAAATTTTCAAGAGAGTAAAAGTAAAATTTTACGAGAGAACAAAAAAAGCTGTACCATTTTTTCCATTTTTTAACTAATTCTGTGATGAAAATTCGTGAGCGTAGAAAAACGTATGCTTAATTAAAAACCGCATTACTGAAGGTAAAAAAAAAGTTTCTCTAAGTTTTAGAATTTAATTATAATGAAAAGCAAAAAAAAAAAAAAAAAAATGGGAACGGGACAAGTCCGTTAATTATCACAAGCGTAATACTGGTCAATAAAGAGACTTTGAAAGTAACTAAGCGATCTGATATAATATAACCGCAAAATCTTCTCCATTTAATGCTAACTAATATTTTATAGTAAAAGAATGCAAAGAATTAATCCAGATTACAAAAGCATATTATTTTGTTAAGAAAAAAACTCTAAAATACGGTATTTTCGTTATTCTATAACAATATTTAAAACGTATTACATATTTTTCGAAAAAAAAAAAAAAAATAATAAAAAATTGGTCTCAGTGGGCTTTGGCGTAACTCACATCCTTCGGGTACCTTATCGACTATTTTTATATATACCTATATGTATCTATCGAGAAAGTCAATGCTGCAGCAACGTATGTGCATATACATACTTACTTTAGATATACATATAACACTGCATATATCTATCTGCGCTAAAGTGCTTATACGTATATAGATTTATGTACATACCTATAGTTTACTGCTGCAGAAATTCAAGGTCGATTCTTTTCACCCTCAGAATTATAAGATAAAGTCGATAAAATTTTCGCAGTATAAATTCCGGTGTAACTATGTATATATGTACAATTTAGACCGCTTAAAAAAAAAAAAAAATCGACTATTTTTCATTTTCAAAGAGTTAGTCAAAAATATTGTTCAAGATATCTGTTAATGATTTACGATAGTCGTTACAATCCCTAAAATTATGTCTAATTTTTACATCCTTAAAGTTTCTTCTGCTATATTGTTTATTGAATAATAATACCGTTTGCAAATTGTGATGACAAAAATTCGTACATAGCTTTTCATTCACATAGATATATGTATAGTTATAATTCATTGTTCATGATACAGGTATAAGTAGATATATTTTCGTTCAAGTTTCGCATCACGTTTCATCGCATAATTTCAACAATAGTCATACTATACCAGATTGTATACCTGTGACCAAAGTATGTACATACATACATGATACAACATAATATCATAGCACAAAGGTATTGAAATACAAATAATCCCACAACAGATGGATATACAATAATTATCTTTTACATTCATTGATATTGTTCGTATATATACATATAGATATGTATATTTATCGTATATTTAAATAATATAGTATATCTACATCACGCACCGTCATTATAGGTATAATGTATAAGTAACGTAATTGTATACCTTCAGAATCTATTAGCGTGGGAATTAAATTTTGTACAGTACAAAAAAGATGTGAGAGACACAAAAATTTACAATTTTTTTTTGTTTGTTTGTTTTATGAATGAAACTGTGAATCAAGAAGGTAGGTACACATAATTCAGTTCGTAAAAAAAATTTGAAAAAATACTATACCTACTGACTCAATTTTTTCACAGCTGATTTATAGGTACTTCCTTTTTTTTTTTTTAGACATAATTAGATACTATTTTATAGAATAAAGGTTGCATAATCGTTATACATCGAAACTTTTCCAAATTTTGTAAGAATATACTAAAATGATGTTATTTCAGAGTACACCAATAAAATATAGAGATAAGATCAGTCTTCTACTGTTGAGAGCACTAGAAGCAATTTTTTTTCTCAACGTTTACAAAAATGAAAAAAAAAAAAAACGGTTTCAAATAAGAAATTTTTGTATTTAAAAATTAAATTCTTTGAATATCCTTATTGTAGTTTGCACCGAAATGAAATCAGTGTAGAATATTTCCTAAAAATTTGGCGAAGTTTTTATTAACGATGCGACTTTGTACCTCCTATTTTCTTCTGTGGAATTAATCTGTGACAATTAGGTGAAGTTCAAAAAATCTTTAATAATTATAAATTGTGTCTAAAAATGCAGATATTCAATTAACAAAAAAAAACTTAATCGATAGAATATTTCTACACAGAGTATACAGTGACTTGAATAAAAATTATTTCCAATTCAGTGTATAGGTTATAGAACGCGAATGAATTCTTTGAATCGTTTGAAATTCGGTCAAGGCAAACAGCTACACCAGCAATGGTTTTGTGCGACAGCTGTATTATACTCTGATTGTGAAAATTGTGCGTGAACAACGAACTGCACCTAGCGATCGTACGGATAAAACAAGCCGGAAAAACAATTTTTCGGAGTGCTTTTCATCAAAAAGAATAAAAGTACAGGTTTGTAAGGTGAAGAAAAAGTATAAAAAAGTAATGAAAAACCGAAAAAAAAGATTAAAATTGAAAATTTCACATAAAAAAATGCCCTATATATTGACAAACAACAATTTCATACAGTGCGTTTCATTCCAATTCGATCTGGGTACATTTACAATTTCTTCTTGTCATTGGCAAGGAACACTCTATATATTGACAAACAACAATTTTATACAGTGCATTCATTCTAATTCGATCTGGGTATATTTACAATTTTTTTGGTGTCATTGGCAAGGACTGTCCTATATATATATATAAAATTCTCAACTCGGAGAACATATTCTTTCATTTAGAAAGGTAATACAGAGAAAAAAGTATAGGTTTGTCGGTAAAAGAGCGAAAATCGATTCAACTCCGGTATAACCGGAAGTTCAAATTAAACGAGACATGGCAATTTTTCATGCCCATCATTTGGTTGTAAAGTCCTGTGAATTTCAAATTTTTCCATCGAGCAGTTTCCGAGATCACTGCACGAGTTTGTCGAACAGGCCGACAGACAGACCAACATCTTTCTAAAAACCTGTTTTTCGGATTCTAGAGAGTCGAAAACGTGAAGATTCGTTGAAATGAGCAAAAGTCACTTTTCGACCAAAACCAATACTTTTCTTATATCACCTTAGGTGATGAAAAGTAAAAAATGAGGGTAAAAAATAAAAAATTTGCTTTTTTTCGAAAAGAAGTAACAATATTCAAGACCACTTAGGTAAAGTTTAGCAATATTGATAATTGAATTCACTTTCATTCGTGCGAAACTTCATTCTATATATAAGCGCTGAGATTACAGACCTTGAATATCGATACGATAATATTAATTCACTTTCTCGATATACACGCATAGTGTATAGGTATATCAAGATGTTCTCTTGAAACTAAACAGTCGACAGCGCAAGCGCGAATTTCGATGTCTACTAATGCAGGCTGCCAGACTGCTCGTCCCGAGTTTTAGCTGTCAAACTCTATTTCTGATGGTCATAAGCGCTTGATTCGGATTTTCGAGGTTAGAATCTCGTGCAAGGTGGCTTCCCTGCCTCACAGACTCAAGTATCGTCGCAAGACGGACTCATCAACCAATGAAATTAAATTATTTGACGCATGCGCTGTCGATTGTCTAATTTCAAGAGAACATCTCTATATATACGATATTACATATAAATAGAGTATTAATTAAGTAACCATAATTTCTTGGTACTTGTTGTTAGTTGTAAATTACTAATTGCGTCAAATTCTTCCTTTATATGTATAGGTATACCATATACATATATTCCTACTATATGTATAAACTGGATTCAATTAAATTGCGTTTCTCTTCGGGATATATAACAGAATTAAACTATGTGTAATTGCAGATGGATACACGAGGGAATTCCACTTTATAGGGAAACTCGTTACAAGCGCTATGTGCGTATGTATGTACCTATACCTATAACTATAACTATAATTATCAGTATTTTTTCCTCTTTTATAACAAAATAATATCAATTATTAAAAATCCTTCTCTTTCTCAACTATAATAGAAATTAAACAAATTACAAATAAATAAATAAATAAAATAAAATCACAGCTATAATAGATCGTTTTGATTAATTAATTATTAATTACCGGTATAGAAAGTGCAGGATCCAAAGCTTATAATACCGGAAAAATTATTATTATACTACCCGTAAAGGAAGCAGTACCTATAGTAGGTAATACATAGATCTTAAAACGTGCAGATTAAATGAATTTAAAAAAAAGAATAAAAAAAAAAAAAAACAGTTATACTATACACCGTTCGACTATAATAAATCAATTTATCGACTCGAAGTTATATTATACCTACAGTGAAGTATTTTGATGAGAATTATCGAAGTTATTACTAGTAATTATTGGTTCTTTATTATCATCATTACTGTTATTATTGTATAAATTTTTTTTATTATATTTTTTTATATATTATTCATTATTGAGGTACCTACATATAAGGTGATGTACGAGGTCAGTAACCCGGATCTATAGGAATTCGATATAAACCGTAGTATTGGCTCTGTAATTGAAATATTTTATACAAGTTTTAAAATAGACTCACACACCCACAGTAGCAGCAGCAGCTCCAGAAATTTAAAGTTCAATTTTATTTTCGCCTATAATAAGTTTTTTGTTTTTTCTTTATTTTTTTTTTTGGATTACTTTTTGATTTGAATTGAAGATGAATATCGATTATTCGATATAAACCGGGAGTATAAAGATAAAAGTTATGGGTGTCATAAAAAACAAGTAAAAAATAAATTAAAAAAAATGAAAAATACCGAACATGAGGAACTTGCTCACGCTTTCCGTACAGCAGCACTTCTAGTTTGTCAAGTCAGCGACAAAGTAAGTGGCAATTTGGAGTCTGTGTCTTTTGTTCAGGGGTTTCGTCCTAGTTACACTTTTCTATTCAATCTGAACCCCGCGGTTCATAAATCCTGACATATATCGCGTATATTGACAAGTCTTGATAATTAAGTAAAAAATTCAAAGATTAGATCGGTTTTTGAAGATTAAAACCGCTCACTTTCAACTACAGAATAAAATTTTATAGATAATCTCGCGCCATTGTAGTGATTTAGGTTCTCCAGGATCTAAAGAAAATCAAATACTTTATAATTTTAAATAAATTTCATATAGGGAATACGAATATACAAATTCTTTAAATAATTTTTAGATCTGGTTAGAAATTTCGACGAAATCAACTCAGAAGTTTGAGAATAGGAACCAAAAAAACGTGTTTTTGAAAAAGTGTTAATATTTTTGAAATTTTACTGAGGGGGCATAGCTCGACGTTTAATTTCATAATTTTTTGGCGAACTATAAAACTGGGCCTAATAATTTTTGAAGAAGTATAATTAAATTTTATTTGAAATAAATAATTTCATACAAAATAAAACAAAAAAAAATCAAAATTAGTCTAAATTTTATTGACCACAAAGACGCACACGATCTTGGGGGCGAAGGTGCCGAGGCGCCAAAACTCCTGGGGGATATATGTACTTTAAGTACAGAGCCGCAAAAATAGCTCGAGGACTTGCCCCATGCTAGGCGTGTGGCTTGGCCCCACGTACGGGAGATGCTGGAAAAGCTCGACATGAAATCACGAAGTCACTTATACCAAATGATATTAATATGTATCACGCACGAGTAGAAAATTATGAATGTACGTATTACAGTGAAGGGGGATAATTTTAGCATCTCTGATCAAGCAACTCAATGATCAATCTTAGTATATTTTGGACTGAGAATTAATTTGTTCGTCAATCAGTTCGCAAAATGATCAATTAAAGATTCATGAGCTGTATAGATCGAAACCAAAATCACGAAACTTCTCTAAATTCTAGAATTCACTAAAAACAAAAATAAAAAAATTGATAAAAAAAACTGCTAGTAGAGGTCGAAACAAGAATTTAAAAAAAAGTCTTATAGTTGGTTCGCGTTTAAGTGGATATTATACAACTCTAATGTTTCGGAGTAAATCTGCAGAATTTCAGTTTCAAATTTTAGTTACCACTTAACCAAGTGAGAATAATTTGTATGGAATTAAGAAAGCTTATAAAATTTTTATTCAGACTTGAGAAATCTGTAATAATAAAATACGTATAACAGAATTTGAAAAAATTAGGTATATATTAAAAAAATAATTCGACAATTTATAATTATTAGCGATTTTGATATATGATGAAGAATTATATGACGCTGCAGGGGTTTATAGACGACGATAAAATGTGTTATAATTATAATATATTTAATTTGTATTCAAGTGATGATTTTCTTAGACTATCGTAGACGACTATATACAGTAGGCGATAGTATAACGGACTATTGAATGGAAATGAAGTCCAGAGTCTTGTATTCAATCCGATATATGGTAACATTGATTGTTCGAGTCGTTTTTATAAGTATGCTTTTGGCGTGATGTGGATTGATCGAAAATGTTTATTATGTGGTCACTATAAACTATCAAAGATATGGAATAAGTTCCGAATTTTTCGTATTTCTGAACGGTTAAAGGTACGAATTTATTTCAGACGATTTCGAATTTTTAGAAACGTTAAAATTCAGAGTATTGAAATTGGGAAAGATCGGAATGTCAGAGAATCTGAAAGTTTAATTAAGGGGCACGGACTCTTCATGCGTGAATTTCAAGTTCCGGAGTTTCTGCCTTTCGGTTATTTAACTTTCGGAATTTTAAACTAAATTTGTTTCTTATTTTTGGTGATGCCGATTTTTTTGTTCGGTACTTCTTGACATAAAAATACATTATACGTATTTCTCAAAAACAAAATTATTTATCGTCCACTTTCCGTTTATGTTCTAGCAAAGTAGAAAAAAAATTATTTTCGCCTAGAGTATATCCTTCGATTTTTTTTTCAAATAAATTCACTAAAAAAGTACAGTAAACACCGCAAATTTTTATGGTTATATTTCATCATGGAGAAATCATTTTTCGATTTTTTCTTATTTTTATGAAACTGTGAGAAAACAAATTTTCATTTAAAAAAGGCCGGTAGTGAGAGTTAAATTTTTTGGCTTTTCAAACTGTAACCTAAAACCATACAAAATCCGAATAATTTTATATCACAAACTCATATCTATATGAATAATTTTTATACTTTCGCTCATTCGCATATTTCGCTCATTATAATTTATGATAGAAAATGATTCGGATTTTGTATAGTTTTTAGGTCAGAGTTTCGAAAAATAAAAAATTTAACTCTCACTATATGGGCTTTTTTTGCATAAAGAATTTTATTTCTTATATAGTTTCATATAAATAGAAAATATCGAAATATAATTTCTCCATGATGATATACAGCTAACCATAAAAAGATGCGGTGTTTAATTTACTTTTCTAATGAAATTATTTGAGAAAAATCGAGAGATACACTTTCCGCGAAAATAATTTTTTGTCGACTTTGAAAGAACGTAAATCGGAAGTGGATGACGTATAATTTTTTTTGTCAAAAAATCCCTGAAAAAATTCGGCGTCACAAAAAAAAAAGTCGAGGTAATCGCCGCTCGGTTATAGCTGGAATGCCCCATATATGTATATTATTGCATTGTATTGTTGTATGATAAAATATTATATTACAATTTTTTTTTTTTTTTAATTTTTTAATGAGTCCATATTACCCCACTTTCCCCTTTTATAGTTTTAAAACTATAATCTCTATGTGAGAATGAAATGACCGATGAACCTAGGTAGGCTTTTAGGCTTTCTATAAAATATCCTAATTGCATAGGTCAGCGTTTCTTAAATATGATCCTGATCCTGGATGATGATTATGAGGAGGACGATACTATGATGACCCTCGACGATATTGCTGTCGCAGGTTAAAACGTACCTATTTATAACCACAAGGGTCATAAGGGGCGCAAGTATATACAGTAAAGGATTTTCAGGATTAGGGTAACGACGGACAGTCTTCAGTGATAAAATATTCAGATTACTGATTCTAGATTCTAGATTTTAGATTTTAGATTCTAGACTAAGGTACAAATTCCCGTTACTCTTGGATAAAACAAAATAAAAAGAAAAACATGTTTTTATTTCTGTTTATTTATTTTTAATTTTTTATTTTTTATTTCTATGATATTGAGAGGGAGCACCTGTATTTAAAACCAAAGATAAAAAAAAGTCTTCCCATATGATTATTGATTTTTTTATTTTTATTTTTTTTTTATCTCATTTAGTTTCTCTTTTTATTTTTTTGCCACCGCGCGGATTGCGATTTTGCGAAATTTCCTGCTAACGAATGGCGTGACTAATTTGATATATAATATGAAAATAAAAAAAAAAAATTATATGACGTTTTCGGAGCGAAATTTCAACAACAATTATATAAGGAAAGGAAATAAAAGAATAAAAAATAAAAATAAAAAATTGTGTTCATGATAGACCGTGTTATAGTTTCTTATAAACATAGACATCATCATTTACGACTTGACAACTGTTTAGACCCTGTTTAATTGACCCAGCCCATAGTTTACGTCTGCGTGGACGATGAATGATTATTATACATATAACTAGGCGTTAGAAATCTGTTGATTATATACTGAGATTGAAGTATACATCCGCAGTTCTAATTTCTAAACGGTAAAAAAAAAAAAAAAAAAACAAGAATTTTTTTTTTCTTTTTATATAGAAGCTATAATTAGTATAAACGAATTCCAAAAAAAGAAACTAAAAAGTACTATATTGTAAGCAAAAAATCTTGATAGATATTTTTATATTCGCGATATTAAAAAATTATTGTATCTTTGATATCAATTTTTCTTTCGTTTTTTTATATTCATCTCATTATGATGAAAGTCTCTGCGGTTTGGACTGGAAATTACGAAGATATCAAACCACATCCAACCAACATTCGTGACTAATTATCATCGTTAATTACAGTCGAATCAAATACATCATAATTATCTCGTATGCAAATTATGAATTCTAATTTTGTTATTTTTTTTTTATTACTTATTCCATTTTAATTAATTCTATTCACTCAAGTAATGATAATGTTATAATCTGTACTCTCTGAGCAAACCTATTTCAGTACAGATCACGTATTACAATATGTAATAATATACCGGGTGTCATTTCATTTTATCATCTATATTATATAAAAACTGGAATTTTATTAAAAATCAAACTACTAATCTCTCATCGCATATTTCATTACGAAATTGTGTTATATTATTTAGGGAAAAAGGTTATTGTCTCAATAAATACGAACCGCAACAAAATTTTCCGAATGAATCTCAACTCATGGATCATACGATATTGAACCAAAGTACAATTTACAGTCGAGCATATTGGTATACGTAATGGGTTCTCGTATTAACCGCAACTGCAACTGACCCAAACTTGGAGGGGTCAAAGTTGAACATGTATAATGTATATAATATATAATAAATCGACCAATATAGTTCACTAACGTTTACCAAACGAATCTGTATTACAATAACTGTTACTATACATATAGGGTGATTCAGTTTGAACGCACCAAATTTTGCGGATAAATTCCTCGAGACATTCTAAGACTAAATTTCCTTTACCAAAAATTCGAGAGTCTAATAGTTTCCGAGATACGAAATATCTTAGTTGACCAATCGCAAAGCACAGAGCTAACAAAGTCAGGGCCGAGTTAAGAGAATGAAATTAACAGTACCCATGGGTCTTGACCAGTAAAATTTTATTTTCGTTTTTCGTAGATGACGTCGACGTACTTGTAAAAAAACACAAAATAACGAAAATAAAATTTTACTGGTCAAGACCCACGAGCACTGTTAATTCTATTCTCTTGACTCGGCCCTGACTTTGTCAGTTTGAGGCTTTGTGATTGGTCAACTAAGATATCCTGTAACTCGGAAACTATCAGGTCCTCGAATTTTTGGTAAAGGGAATTTAGTCTTAGAATTTCTCGAGGAATCTATCCACAAGATTTGGTACGCTCAAACTGAATCACCCTGTATACGTAGACATATACACATTATATGAAGTGGTGATTATTATTAATAAAAATAAAACAAGAAACTATTATATAGTATATATCATTTCAATTACAACAAAGCTATAACGACAAGGAAATGGCAGTTAGAATGATTCAAAGGGTCAGTAGATTCTGACCCACATATACTATAATAGTCAACAATATACATATGATACATATATCTACATTAGGGTGATTCTTATTCAGGGTATGAACGATTTTTTTTCACGTCCCTTTTCTAAATCGTCTCCAAATAATTCTAAAAAAAAAAAAAATCCTTCAAAAATTCCAGCTTTCTATTTGCACCCTAAACCCTTCCGCAAAGGGAGTTAATTTCGCCATTTAAAATACACACGTTTTTGCAATACTTTCGGTAAATATTTTATTTATCACGAAGCTATTTATTTGCAAAAAATATCTGAAATTTTAAGAAATTAGTTGGCATCGATGCTTCTATTTAAGGAAAACATTATTGTTATGTATCGTTGTTAGTATTCGATACGATATTTTTCCAAATTACGACGATATTTGAGTCTATGAGACAGGGAAGCCAACTTGCACGAAATCCTAACCTCGATTTTAATCTCAAAAATCCAAATCAACCGCTTGGTCGCCAAAAATGAAACTCGGGATGGCCAGCCTGCATTAGTAGACGCCGAAACTCGCGCTTGCGCTGTCGACCGTTTAGTTTCAAGAGAACATCTCGGTGTACTGCATTTCTGTATTAATATACTATTTCTTTTCATTTATTTATATGGTAATAATCGACCATGGTAGTGTCCTTCGTATTCTTTGGTCAGTTTATAAGTCGTTTAACTTTCAATTTCTTCGTTTAGATTATCATCATCGTTATCATTATTATAATTATTATTATTTATTATTATTATCATTAATATACTAGCCTGTAACAATTCACGATAGATTCTCTATGTGTACATACATCGGTCAATAGACTTAAGAGCGTGTTATAATGCCCGTATTATCTCTCTCTTTCTATACCTTGCTACCTATACATATACAATAACCTACCTGAAAATATGTGGAACGAAAAGTTAGATCTCGCGACTCTCTTGCGGAGGTGCGGGCGCGACGATAAACCACAAAGCAAAAGAGTAGATGGATCCCTGAGGTCTCTCCCCCTCCATGAGAGTAGGTAATTCTTCAAAGGTGGGTATATAGGCCTCGGAGTGAGCACGCGGAGGAGGAGGACCACAGCGAACACCGGAGTCTGGAGCGCGTCTCGAGTCTTGCAGTCCTTTTTTCTTTAACTTTTCGTTTTTTTCTTGCTTTGTTTCTTTCTTTCGTTTATTCTTTCTTTATTTTTTCTCTCTACATATATATATACTTTTTCTTTTAAGGGGTAACATATTTTTAACCGGTGCGGTGTGGCTGCAGCTATATGTATAGACGGACAGCCTGGCTCTGGCTCTGGCTCATATGCACTCTCTTCTTCTCTACCCTCTGAACACCGCAACGCAACGCAACGCAATGCAACGCGACGCGACGCGACGTTGGGATATCTAACAATGCGGCAAAAGGTTGGGCGCTGCACTGGTCAGGTATCTACGTTGTGTTGGTATACAGGGCCGTAACTAACTTGATATAGAAACCCATATAAATCGTACAAATTTAACATCATATCAGATATTATACTTATTTATTTCTTTTATTATAAATAAATTAGAAAAATAAATTACATATTATATAAATTCATTTTTATATTTACTCTCATACATATATACCTACGAGTATAATCTATTAAATATATAAATTAGATTAATGGCTTTTTTGTACGAGTTATGTTTAGGTTTTCAAAATCATGTGAAACAGTTTTTTCTTGTCCATTTTTACAAAATAGATAAATGATCGCCCTTTTTTTTTCTATTTTGCATCCTTTCTGTATGCTGTACGCTTATGGTTTGAATTTTCAATCGCTTTATACATAATACCTTACGTATATTATACTTATAATATATATGTATAGATATATGTCATCATTATGTACATACATATGTATGAATATGTGTATATATGTATATTCTTTTGTTAGACCGTTTACGATTAGACGTTTCCCCCCTTCAGACTTTAGATAAGCTTTGAATTTCAAGAGAAGATAAGATAACAAATCATGGTTTTCCTATTATATACTCGGTGAATGGCATAGCACAGCACAATATATGTATATATATGTATATTCTAAAATTTTTCTATAAACCATATATTTAAGTAAATATACATATATAGAGGTTACACAATTTTTTGTTATTTAAAAAAAAATTAAACATCAACAAAAAATCAATAAAAATTGTACCTATATCTAAAATTCCTGATCAAAGAAAATAAATTTACAAATTACGATTTCAAAGACAATTTCAATTTTCATCACGATTCATTTTTGTCAATTTTCGTTAATCGAACGTTATAAGCGATATATGTATGTATATTCGTATACAATTAACGTACATATACATATCACGATTAAACGGTATTATACTTATATATATATATACATACGAGTAGGTAGGTATAATATTAAATATGCTACATCTACAATATATGAGCGTTTACTTTGATATTCGACCTTTGACCTCTTCCCTGGCTGGTCGCATCGCACTGTTCCCGGGAGCAGAGGAGAGAAAATCGTTCGATCAATGAAGCAAAAAATAATAATAATACAAATTTCAATAATATTGATTAACAACTGAAAAACAAAAACTGTGATAAACCAAAAAATGCTTACTGCACACCTCACTGAAAAAAAAAGCAGTTAAATTCTTTTCCATTTTTTTTTTATTCATGTTTTTCGTTTTTTTTTTCTTTCTTCTTTTGTGAAGATGAAGCGGTATTGGTATATAATATAAATTTACTGATAATCATATTCTACTAATCGTTATTTTTAAAACTCGTTGGTCAAGATTTTTAATTTATGGTAAAGCGATTGCAGGTATTTATTATCTTTAGCATGAAGAATTCTTTTTTTTTTTTCCTCTTCTTTTATATATTTTCTTCTTTCTTTTTTCTTTTTGCCATAGGAATATGTATATTATATTTTATTACGACGTAGGTATAAAGTATACGCGCGTGAAAGATACGATAACGCGAGTGCGTGTGAATATATATACCGTATAATGTATAATTGTTACGGATTTGATCTATAACGATTAATTTATTTTGACTTAGAAAAAAACAAAAAACAAAAAAAAAAATGTAGGTATATCTCTGGAGTACTTAGAAAAATTTATATCGATATACATAAAATGATACCGATGAATTTTTTTTTTTTCTTTTTTATCGCATCAGAAATTGCACAGTGCGCGTACGATCGTTGAATGGTTTTTTTTTTTTATTCAGAAATCTCCATACGTCAGCGATCTAGGTATGTATGTATGTACATACATACAACGTAATAGTTATGACGTCAATTTACGTGAATCGATTGTTAAGTGATAGTATAATGATTCACTCAACACTTCGTGTATATATAAATATTTTTTTTTTTTCCTTTACTATTAAGGATATATACAGATACAGTATCGCGAGAATTCAGTCTTTCATATTGTATACACATAGAATCTACTACATCTACCTGCACGTATACGTATACGTATACCCATATCTACATCTAACGGACTTTGGGTTTTCACTAATCGTAATTATGAAGAAAAAGAAAAGAAAAACATCTGGTTCTTTTACTTATAGCGTATTGTTGTATATTATAGGCAATAATATATTATACTGCACAACGCGTCGTTATAGAACACGTGGTTTTATAGCGAGAACATAACTTCGCAGGTCTGGGTTCTCTGTTTTCTTATAAATATACCTATACTTATGTGATATACATGTTTGCACAACCGCAAAAGAAGGAAAAAAATACAAAAAAAAAAAAAACCTTTTCAAGTTATGTATAATATGAACGTTTCTTAGCATCTCGAGCAAAGAGAGTCCCGTCCGTGACTCGAGCCACACGGACGCGCCCCGCGCTGCTTTTTCTATTCACTTTGACTTTTGTAATAATAGTATAAACGCATACACGTCATAATATCCTCAATTCACGAGTGTATGGTATTATTTATTCAATAATCATACGTAACACAGATATAAAACTATTCAACAATATTTTATTCATCAACATGATCGTTATTATTGTTATTATTATCAATTCATCGAACAGATATAAAAATCGAACCTAATAATATATTGTAAGAATTAACTATAATTAAATAAAAATTTTACTTTAAATTGTTATCATCATTGTTTTTATTCACAGATTATAATAAATAATAACAACAACAATAATGATAACCCGGTAGTTTTATACAACGTACTGTGACTCACCTGTTGAAGGTCTGCTCATACTGTTTGATTTCGCGGCGGGATAACTCGTGAAATTCCGTATAAACGTTTACAAATTTGTATTCCTTTTTAACTTCTTTACCCTCTTCAAGTTCTTCGTTTATTCTTTGCCTCCTGTTTAAAAGGTTGCTTAACTCTGCGTCAGCCATTATTATTTCAGTTATTAATCCTTTAAGCAATACAATAGTTCGTGTTTTCTTTTCTTTTCTTTATTTATTTATTTTTTTTTCTCCACGCGCTGATATAAATAGAATTGCAATGATACCTATTGATTCTTTTTTTTTTTCTCTTTCGCTTTTAATAATTCCAATTTTACACTCAGGATTCGAATATTAATGTAAAGAACGTCCGTTATCAAATGTTTAAACAATACGCTTCGATTAACAGTCGATAATCTTTATGATGAACCTTTTTCTACAGCTGATTATAACCGTCTAAACGTTACGGCGGTTGCGCGTGGACTAAACAAACTTGATACTTGGTGAGCCAGCTGTGTTATACCTACCTCAGCGCTGCTCGCGTCTGTCTCGTCGCTGCTGTAACGACGTTGTGTGGTTCTGGGCATGCGCAAGTTGTAATGATCAGTTCAAAAGCTGTTTAAAATTTTTCTTTTTTTTTCTTTTCTACGTAGGAAGGATTTAATACCCGTTACCGATCGCCGCGGTTTGTTTAAGGGATGTAAATTTTATTGTTTTAATTAAATGAAATAAATAAAAATATTATTAACAGTTTCATTTCATACCAGTCAAATAATAATCGGCAATATTAAATGTTTATCCATATTCATAAAAACTAGGTATACGATTGTTATTTCGTATACCGATTATAGAGAGATATTATCGCGATATCGACTTAAATTCTATCAAGTTTTTGCCCGGGTTGTACAAACGTTATTCGGAATCAATGATACGACGTGTATGAATGTTACACAGTATACATACACATACGTGTACGTATGTATATGAGAGAGTGAGAAACACCTCGAGGTGCGAAAGCATGACATTGAATGGGATGATAAATCATCTTACTTTATTAATTGTGTATATATATATAAAACTCTTAGCATGCGGATAATTATTTCGATTATATCTATAGATGTGCTTATATATATATATATGAATTACTATCTGGATATAGTTTATATATTTATGTATGGGGTATTCCACGTCAATTGTACATTTTAAAAACCACACATTTCTTTTATTTATTTACATTTCTTACATATTATTTTAGATACTCAAAATATATTTCACGATTTGTCGATATAATGATTTTTTCAATTTTTCACCAGCTAGTTCTTAAGTTTTGACTTTATTCACAATATCATTTCTTTATATCTGTACAATATCTCATTATCGGTTAATCGTATCGAAAAAAATCAATTTAAGTAAAATTTTTCAGTTTGAATTATACATCACGAAAAATATTACCTTGGAATTTTTATTACCCTCTAAGAGTGAGTTTATTACCATTTAATGTATTAAAATGTAAAATTCACGTGGAACGCTTCATATATAAAAAAAAACAAAAAATATATTATATACACTTACGTATTATACATAGGTGAATATATGAAATTTCTTTCAAGTTTACGATGTGTCAACGTCGTTTTATGAAACCGGATGTTATACAATTTCAGGTGCCTAATTATTCGAGGAAGTGACTAGAGTTTTTCAACGAACTGTATAAAACCGTCTCGCGTTTGCACATCGATTTCTTCGACTATTTTTTTTGCTTTTTTTCTGTTCATTTTTTGTTAAATCCCTTGTTAACAGAATTGCTCAGGTATACTTTGTCTATATAACATTTATACGATATTGAATAAACGAATAAAATAAAAAAAATCGAATTTTATAAGAAAAACAGACTAAATATCTTTCACATATCGTATATGAAAGTCTGCTGAACCCTGAAAGTAGATATACACATGAAAGTTTGACGTTTATATTATACATGAAGTATACAAACTGCTAGATCGATAACATGACGCATATTGATCATCCTAAACTCAACCCGCAGACATTATATTGTATACACAGGTATACGTGGGTATATAGACGTTATCAATTTGCACAATCTGAGGTAGGAGGCTATTCCGATCTGTACTGAGTAATGTCTTGCCTCACGAACTGTGAAATCAATACATAGTATATATTACCTGAAACACAGATCATCCGGATTGATTAAACTTCACCTAGACCAATTGGCACCGTAGAAATAGAGTAGAAAATACTTGAAATTGTTATTTCAATTTGAAAAATTTTTTTCTATGAGTATAAGAGAGTCGCTAAAAAATAAAATGTTTTTAAAGTTTTTGTTAAATTATTTAAACTGACTTTTTCTAATTTTCTATAATTTTGTAAACGTTTTAGGATTCAAAAATGACGATGAATCAACTCGACAAATTCACAATTTAATTTTTTTTCTTTCTAATCGATATATATTTATCCAGTTACATGGAATAAAACGATTTAGAATTTCTATGAAACACGCATATGAATAAAATATAAAAAATCCACAATTTTATCGATGCTGTATAAGAACTCTGATCGATGTAATTCGTCCCCAGATGTAAAACAAACAAAACTATAAAGGCAATACGTGCCTATACATATAGACATACATAAGTATAAGATATATGTTCATTTATTCATATGTATAGAATATGTATGTGTGTACATGATGTATGTAAATCAGTGATATATAAAGTAATACAAAGAGAAAAGAGAGGAAATCGATATACATACATATATAACGGGTGAATCATTGAAGTGCCTTAATTATAAACCTCGACGTTGACGTTATCAATTTGTTGGATATAGTTGACAAAGGGGTTGGTGGTATAAGGGGTCTTTTTCCTCTCTCTTCCTGCGGTCGGGAGTCCTCTCTCTCTCTCTCTCTCTCTATAGTCTACGCGGGTTTATTATACTGTAGTCGGAAACGCGATATGTAAATCACATATGTATGTATGTATGTACATACAATGTATATATACATATACGATACATATACATGTATTATTTTAAGTATAGGTATATCATCACTATCAACTGACATACGAGGGACCGAGGTGACTCAACTCGCACAACTGAATCATATCCTTTACACTTTATGCATTATCGTACTCTAGAGAAAAGCGGAAGTTGTGTACAGGGACCTTGTATGTATGTACTATACATATATATATATATATACGTACTGTACTAACCGGGAATTACGAATTTGATACCTATATGTATGTTTTTACTTATATCCTGGACACGGGATAACCAACTTTAATTAAACCGAGGAACAAACTTCGACGTAAATTATGTAACAGAAGTACAACCTTTTCGGTCATTTAGAGATATCGATTCTACATATTCGTTCAGAAAGTATACGTACAGCTAGGTGCTGAAGTTCAGGTACGTATATCGTAAATTTAGATCATACATAATTTATTAATGTTAATTTTTTTGGTCATTTAGTTTGATTCGAACGAGATAAATCGAGGGTTTTGTCGTTTAATCAACTCATCAAAGATTCAGACTACATTCAAAAATGAAAAGAATAAAAAAATCTCTGTAAAAAATAGTAGTTAGGTGTATAACGTGACAATCAGACCAATCTCTATGATCAAAGCGTATACGTACGTATCCTACGTCTGGCGTTTTGTATAAATATACAAAGAACTGTAACGTATACTTAGAATAATCTCTATCAAAATGTTCATGAAAAGTGTTGCAGAGAGTTTGAAATTTTTAGTTTTGAAAAAATTGCAAAAGATATTTGTGTAAAAATTATTCCTGCGGAAAACGGAACGTTTAAAATACGTTTAATGTTACGTAATTATTATAACAGAGATTTGTTTTATTAATTTTTGTTTTTATACAGGCTGGTGCCAGTGGCTAGTGACACAGTCATGCAGACTAACAACGACAATTATTCAGGACAAGCTAAGTATAAAAAAAAAAATCTTCTACGAATTGGAGTTCGAATTAATGATTAATTATAACGATGATTTAAGACTTCAGACTTCGATGTTAGCCAACGTATCTATATAACCACCTTTGGTTAATTTATTATTATAATTTATACAGAAATATGAAATTTGAGGTATGGCAGTACTCTACGATTTAAAATATAATAAAAATTATTTCTCTTCATCGAATTTCATCTATAATAAATGATCTTTAGGTATATGTTTTTTAAGACACAATGTCGATAGAAATTAATTAGTCAATCGGTCAATTATAATTATAATCTGACGCATGAGTTAGTACGCTTAGATCTACCTCGAGAATTTTCAAGCGATCTCAAATCGGATTTAGTTTGATCACGTGGCGAGGTAGGGCAGTAGTGCAGTTATGCAGTAGCACCTTAGTCGCAGAGGACTATTTACGATGTTACATTATGTAGCAATTGTATTGTAATCTATATAGTTGGGTCTGAATCGATCAGATTATCGTAGAGATTCGTTTGACAAACCGAAAGTGCAGTGCGTGCGTCGTTGAGGTACATACATACACATCCAATAGTAATAATTTCTTATCGGTATAATACGTTCGGAAAAAAAATATAAGGATTCGAAATCCCAAATAATTAGCAAGAGTATAATATTGAGTGAAAAAATTCATCTCTCCCAGCTAACTTCTGGTAGGTAAAATAATTCATATACATTCTTTGGGAATTAAAAATTTTAGGGAAGGATCTTTCGGGGCGAAAATATTTATCTATAGGTTTATCAGGTCTAGGTATATTTTTATCTGATATAAAAAAATTGGAATTGAACACATTTATTTAATATAATTCTTCATATAATTTATCAGGAGGCGAATTTAGTTTCCTTTAATTCAATATAAAGCTTGAGATAATTTTTTATTATAGACATAAAGCGATATTGATAATGAATTAGAGATAGTCGTTGTTCATCAAACCATTTTTTTTTTCGTTTAAAATATCAAAAATATTTATTAAATAATTATTAGATATGGTTTTTTTTATAGTTTCGTGGAAACTTCGAATGAGTAGATTAAAATTTTCACACCTATAAACTTACAATCCGCTTTTATAGTCTACAAAATAATTCACAGTTTGACGTTAGAATTTTTAGAAAAATATATACTCAACATAGGTATGTAAATAAGTAAATGATCATGGTTTTTATAAAAGTTTGATTAGCTATATGAATTCTGAAACTGTAGATGAGATATTGCTCGATATTTTCATCGCTTCTATTAACACCGCGTTAGCAATATTGTTCAATAATAACATATCTCGACAGTTGTATGTATAATTTTGCACGAATATAAAAAGTGAGGTGAAGTGTTTAGATCTCGGTGCGTCTATTATCACAAGATAAAATAAAACTGTATATATCGAGGGCTGTGTAAACCCAGCTGGAATAAATTAACCGTAATTATTTCGCAGTTATATATATTAATTAAATTTCGTATCGTAGTTTACCTGTGTTTCAAAGATCGTATCCGTCGGTAAAGTAGATCGCGTTTATCAAGATAAGAAAATAATTCAAATTCTCGATCGGTAAGTAGAAACTTTAGTCGGTAATAAGTTACCGACAGAGTTTAGCGAGCTCCGTGGATAAACTCGGTCGGTAAAATCAACGTACCTTCTTACCGCGCGGATAATTTAATTAGTAAATTATCAAAGTACGATAGTATACCGCAACATGGATGCTCGCGCGTTCGATCGTGATTGGGAAAACACCGCTACAGCTGCTGGTGGCTATTTATTTGTGTGAAAAGTGATAGTTTAACATATCATTTAATATAATAATATTTCTTATTATTATTATTATTCAGTGAAGTGAAACCTGATAATCAACACAGTTTTCTTTCGAGGTAATCTTGAATGATTTTATATCATATTTGTATTATTGTTGTTATTTTTCTTTACGAATTACTTACATACATACGTATACGATACGGTCCTCACGACACGAGGCGAGAAATAATTCTAATACATCCAATGAATGTATTTTATGTATATATTCAATAATGACCGAATTACATTCTCGATAAACAATCGAATACTTTAATTTGTTAGAAAAAGCATCACGTGTTACATCTTTTAAAGATTGATAAACGTGGATAAGGAAAGAAACTTTAGTAATGAACGATTGTTCTTCTTTACTAAAAATTTTATTAAAATAGTTCAAAAACAGAATTGAGAATATTTTTAACCTCAGATTATAATACCAGACAAGTTTATTACACAGGATTCAAATTGCATACAGATAAGCACAGTTAGAATACACATTATTCTTATTTAACCTAAAAAAATAATGTAATAATTTATCCCGAGACACAGAGCTTCACGTTCTACACGTGTGATTGGGGAGCGATATAACTACGCGAAGTTATATGCTAAATGTAAATACGCACAATGTATCGTATTCATTCTATTTACGTGAATAAAAAGTAAAATAAAAACAAAACAAAAATATATAAACAAGAGATTTTTGCACATATTTCGAACCTTTAGAATTTATTATTACCAAGTTGAGGCGTGTTGAGGTTAGATACACACCATGTATGGACAAATAAAAATGGCAGCTAATAATCATTCCGCGTAATGAGTATTAAGTTAGCACTCGTCATACTACGAAGAAGATAAAAAGTAGAAAAAAAAAAAATGTAATATTAATTTTCAGGATAAAGATGCGAAAACTTTATCAATTTAAAAAGTTTAAGGCGTTGATTAGACCAGAATTTGAATTGAATACGATCGTGATAAATATTACTTATTGTCAGTTTAACGATTTTCAAATTTATCTTAACTGTTTTAGTTATAGACGAGAATTTGTAGTTTCTAGTTTTCGAATATACGTAATACCTATATTATAATTTATGCCATGACAATTTATTGTATAGTGTTGTCGTGTTACTGAGTTGTTGAATGAGTTAAGAGAATTGGATCTGTGCCAGGAACGTTTATCACTTGTAAAAATTTATTTGGGACTATAGATACGAGAAGGAACTATACATATACATATCTATAAGCTAGCGAGTGGGTAGTCAGTATTAGTTATCGACGTTATTATAGAAGATAGATGAACGAAGGTTACATGCAAGATCGAAGTTTCATTTTATTCGTACGGTAATTTTAATCGCATCTAATATTTTAGAGATAATTTAATTTACGACTTTATTCACATCCGCAGTCTCTTCTTCGTTTTTTGTTTTTTTAAATTCTTTATACCTGAGTGACTCATCGACTCGTATTAATTATTCGGTTAATCTTTAAAACTGTACGAAAAAAATGTTGTTTTTTTTTTTTTCTATTTTTTGTTTTATAAATATTCCAAAGAATTTGAACAGCTTTTTCTTAATTTTTTTATTTCATTTTTTAAATCAGCATCCGACACGTGATTTATTGTAAATTGTTTTTCTTTCGAGTTTTGGCATGGTCGGTATTTCATGCGAGATAATAAATTCCATTCAAATCATGTAATAATAAAGATATTTAAAAAAAAAAGTATTTAAAATTCTTGCGCGCCGCGCCTGGAAACCAGCAACTCTAACTACATCAATGCAACAGGCTATTTGGTACGCCCACGTGGGCATCAATTGCATCTACGCTGTACATGCGAATATAAAATTAAATTAAAAAATAAATGTAAATAAATAAAATAAAAAATAATATTTGCAATATATACCGTGTAGTATATAAATTTTTCGATAATTTCGTTATATATGTATAATTAATTATCTTTTAATTAATTAAGAAATAAAAAGTAGATTTTTATCGACTGCACAGCGATTTTAGAATATTTTTTTTTTCTTCCACTCTTCGTTTTTATTTTCATCATATTTGATGATCGACGATTAATTTTAATGTACCTATAAAATATTGAGTTCTGAAGAGTTGGGACTCCGTTTAAGATATAAAAAGTATAAAAAATGAATAAAAAGTGATGCTGAACAGTAGCTGTTATCCTTGAGACAAATTTCTTTTTTTTTTCCTGTTTTTTTACGATTCTATAAACACGCGAGAGCGATATATAATTACTTACTTTGTTACGTACTTACGTACACGTGTATATACGCATATATTTTCTTATCAAATGATTAAAAATAAACTTATATTATTTTCAGGTGTAAGTGTAACAACAAGTGTTCTTATTCTTCTTTTTCTTATCCTTGGTGACCTGAAGTGGATGTAGCGGAAAGCAGTAAGATCAGAAGAAACAGCAGCAGCAACAGCAGCTGGCAGGCTGGTTTATTCAGCAGGATTCATAAGTAAGTGACGTCAATGAGTAAAAATTTATATTATAGATATAATAAAAACAACATTTATATGTATGTTAGTTCCTTCTCGTTCGCTTAAATTTTATATGGATGCTGGTTTTTTTTTTTTTTCTCCTTTTCCTTATTATTTATTTATTTATTTATTTTGTTTGTTTTCCTGAATTTATTAGAGGTCTATATTTTTGGCCCTGGAAATTCCAATAAGAAGGAATAAAAGAAAGTGAATGTAAATTTCGTTGCAGAAGCAAAAAAATACAATAAAATATAATATAAAAAAAACAATTTTGAGAATTTAATTAATTAGCAAGTTAAAAAAATGGAACTGAAAGAAAAAAAAAAAGAAAGAAAATGAGGAAATTTAAGAGGATTGGAATTTTAGGAATATAATTGCAGTATAGGTATGTATAGTAAAGAGATAAAAATTGTATAAAATAATTGTTGTTAGACGTATCTTTATTTTATTTTATATTGATAATAATCTGGTATATAGGTATATATATATTTGTCGCCTATTCGGCTATTATTATGTATATATATATATATATATACCTTACTACAGTAAATATCACAGGTACGCGTTTCTGTATCACATTTATAATTAAAAAAAATTAAAGAAATTAAAAAAAAACACATAAAAAAATTAAAGAAATAATTAATAATTATTCTCTATACTCCGGTCTGATTGCAGTTTTTTTTTTCTTCGTTTTTTTTTTTTTTTTTTTGTCATCATTTTATATCAATAACTTTGTTAATTTAGTGTGACTTTAAATCAACTTATTTGAAACAATTCTTATAAATGTATATACACACACGTATATACATATATGTATATATATATATATAGGACAAGAATTTATAATTTGTTGACCGAGTAAGAGGTTCAACAACTCCGGTTCTAGCGAAGTGTATTAATATAATAATGTTATACAAGAAAATAATCGGAATAAAAATTAAACAAAAAAAAAAAAATAGAAATGAAAAATTAACTCTCTCTCTCTCTTTCACACACACACACACACACACACACACAGATTCATCGATAATTATTACAGACGTGAAAAATAAAACATAAAAACAAAAAACAAAAAAATAGGCAATAATGAATGAATGAATTAATGAAAAATGAAAATTCACCCGCTAGAACGACGAAATAAAAATGATCAATATAGTAATAATAATAGTAATATTAATAATAATAATAATAATAATAATAATAATAATAATAATATAATTAATATGTGTGTAAATTTTATGAAATAGATAAATATAGTGATATACATATATATTTATATAAAGAACCAAAGTTTCTTATATTATAGATATTAAAGCTTCATGTATCTTTTTTTTTGTTCACACTTGAATTTTATACCACTGTCTGAATCTATTATAGTTCCTACTTTCTTTTTCTTTTTTTTTTTTTAAGACTATATTACATCGATAATGATACGGAAATTATATATATATATATATATATATATATATATATATATATATATATATATATATATATATATATATATATATATATATATATATATATATATATATATATATATATATATATATATATATATATATATATATATATATATATATATATATATATATATATATATATATATATATATATATATATATATATATATATATATATATATATATATATATATATATATATATATATATATATATATATATATATATATATATATATATATATATATATATATATATATATATATATATATATATATATATATATATATATATATATATATATATATATATATATATATATATATATATATATATATATATATATATATATATATATATATATATATATATATATATATATATATATATATATATATATATATATATATATATATATATATATATATATATATATATATATATATATATATATATATATATATATATATATATATATATATATATATATATATATTATATATATATAATATTATAATCAATATCTATGTATTATACATATCATAATAATCATCGTTACAGGCGTTTTTGAAAAAAAGAAAAAAATGGAAAAATGATTAATTTTCCACATAATTATTCACAAAGAACTCGATTATTATAATATGTATAAGTTTATTTTGAGCAAATTTTCTCCTCATCGTTGAGATATATTATTATATGAATCTCCTTATACAAAAACATAAAAAAAACTAAATTTTTTTTTTTAAATGTTTTTTTTTTTTAGACTGAACTTCTTTTAACAAATATTTCACAGTCTGTTTTTTTTTTTTTTCATTTTTTAAAAATTCTTTTATATCTTCATTTTATTTATCGCGCGTAGAACTCTCTTCTTTCTTCTTTCTTCTTCTTCTTCTTCTTCTTATTTTAAAACATAAAAAATAAGTTTTTTCTTTTTTCTTTTGATTTACGGTCTCCATCGACTTCTGTCTCAAAGCCAATTCACTTATTATCACAGTGTGGCTTTTAAATTCTCATCAAACAATTATTATACTCGTCTGTATATATAAGTTAAAAAATTCCTTATTTCTTTTTCATTTTCATTTTCCTTCAATTGTTATCCTCAACGAAGAAAACTCTCCTAAATCTTTCTCATCCTCATCTTCTTCTTTTTCTTCTTAGCCACAGAAAGAAGCTTTTCAATATTTTCATCCTCCTCCTCCTCCTCCTTATCATTATATTGCGACTTTCTCACGTCATATATAAAGTTTAAAATAAAAAAAAAAAAAAAAAACGCATCGTCTCAAAAACGAAAAAATTCCATAAACCATATCATATGTAGTAAATTAATTTACCACGGTCTCCAAACCGCTTCGGTTGGTTTAGCGACTTGCAACAATCCCCTATGATTATAAGAAGAAGTACCATCAATTTCAACTCTCTCGCTACGTACAGGCGATGGTTGACTCGAAGCTGGAGTAAGTGGCATAGGATAGTCATCACAATCGTCGTTAATTTCTGTATTAGTAGGTGATGTTTGTGGTGCAGTAACGTGAATAGTAAGTGGTCCAGTTTTATCCATAGCGTTTAACTTGTGTCCCAAATGCGTCATTAGTTTAGTACCAAGCGCAACATCGACACCAGGAGTTGCGGCTAAGCACCGACTCACCTCGTTAGCACAGTGTGTATAACCTGCCCTAAAACGGTCAGCGTCTATCACGGGATTAGCCGATAAACGTTGTTGTCTTTGTAACTTGTGAAGATGACGAACTGTAAGTTCTAGAATATCTGCTTTTTCTAATTTAGCAACGTTTTCACCGTCTCCCGCCAAAGCTGTTACCATCAAATCCTTAAGCTCGTCTAAACACCTGTTGATTCTTGCTCGACGTTTTCTTTCAAGCATTGGTTTCATCACCTGTAAATAGAAAATGAACATTTGTTAGAAATTGTTTTTTTTTTTTTTTTTATTTTCTTCTTTTTTGTTTTTATTAAAATATTTTTATAGCAAAAGGAATTTTTGAATTTTAAAAACAATCGATATGCTTACCTTTCTGTATTGATAAGTCCTGCTTATGGGCTGTTCCTGTCCCTCGACGATTATTTGATCGTGCATCTGCATTTTGATGTATTTCGTTTTGTTTGTTTGTTTTTTTTGTTTGTTTTATATCAAATATCCTTGTATTTTAATATAAACTAGTATTATAAGTCACTGAATAGGATGTACCACACAACACTGTATAATTAAAAATTTCTCACCGTCACTGTGTATTTATTTATTTATATATATATTTATCGTATTTCGTCGATATTATCACAGAGATGAATAAAATATATTCTAACTTGTTTTATACAGTGAAGAAGAAATCAAAAAAAAAAAATTGTATATACTTAATGTCAAGTTTTAATTTTTTCTCTATTTTAATGACTTGTCTTTACTTTTTCTTGTCTTGTCTCTCGGTGAGATATGTTTTAAGAGATACAAACACACCGCACGGAGGTCTGAGAGCGATTATGACGGGCCCTGTCTCGCTCCTCGCTTTATATAGCCGTTTCGGTTCCCGCATAGTGGGGGGATTTAAGGCCTAAGAGTGGAGGTACGAGTCCTTCCGTGGGAACACTCCGTATAGCTTGGTTCCCAAGCGAGCGCACCACCTGTACGCGGCAGCTGCCAGACACGCGCCCACACCAACCCGTCGTCACCGCGCTAGCGCGTCGCGCACACCGTCTTTCTCAGTTTCTCTAATTCATTTTCTATCTCATTCGCTCTTCATCTTTATCTTAATATTTCTCTCGCTCTTGTTTCTCATTCTATATACGTTTTACTATACCTACGCATACAATATATTTATGCATAATGTTTGTGTGCGCGCGCGCGTCTCTGCTTATCGCACGCTTTACTCCGCGGGCTTAAAAACCAAGATAACATAAATACACATATATATATCTATAATATGCACAAATGTATATAGGTATGTATGTACGTATGTAAAACGGGATTATAACTGAATTGCTAGTCCGCCGACGCTTCTTCATTTTCTTTACATCATATCAAAGTATGAGTTTCTTTTTACTCTTCTAGCTCACCTATAAGATATTCCGTTTGACGTAACTTTAGAGAGTGATTAGTCGCGTATTTTTCGATCGAGTTAACATTCTTCTATTTTTTTTTTTTTTTTGCTCTTTTCTTTTCTTTTCTTTTTATTTAGGTAGTTGTGGTATGCGCACGTCGTTTACGAATCTGTTTAACGGCTTTTTCTCATTCTAGTTTTTTTATTTTTTTTATTTTTGAAGCATTGAACGTCTAGTCGTATAATTGCAAGTCGGATGTGACACTCAAAGGTGATTGACTCTCTATTTTTTTTTTGTTTTTTGTTACGTTTTAACTCTTAATCTATCTCACTCGGTCTCTTACCGTGATAGTATAAATGTTACATGTACATTGTACATGTTATATACTTGTCAAGGACCACCGGGTCCGCGCGTAGCTACCATACACGTTGTTACAAGGTTCCACTTAAAATCGTTCGCACTGAATAATTGGCCCCCAAGTCTCGGTATCCAGATCGTAATTTTACGACAGTTCTTAGTTAATAACGGTCAATTTACGTATACAGTTCCTTACACTTATTATACTATAACCTATATATATAACTACTATACGGAGTTATTTCAACGTCGTTTTCTCACACGCATGCATATATTATATACATATAGAATATGTGTTATAAATTTTGAAAATTAAACAAAAGTTTATTTAAGTATGATAACATGTTACAAAAAAAAAAAAAAAAAAAAAAAAAAGAAGAATGATATACTCGCTCATAATTATATATCGCATTAGTTAATTAAACATTTTGGTAGCTTTTTTTTTTTTCGTTCTTTTGTTTTTCTTATTATAGTTTTGTTTATGTACATCTTCGTATTATTCTATTATATACAGATATTTATACATTATAGGTATATACATACAGTCGCGTAAGGATTTCAAATACTGCACGAGTAGTTAATTATTAAAGGTTAAGAAGGGTATAATAGTAGTAGTGTCCATCGCGTCGCGTATAACGTCGCGTTATTTAGTAGCAGCAGTATACATATGCTATAGTTACGACACAATCGGAGTTCGTTAAAAGACACGTGTATAATATATATACATATATATGTACATACTATACATAGTATATACCTATTATAGACGCGCGGAGAACAGTCGACCCCGCTCACAAGCCTATAAGTGTTTTCAAGTTGAACTCCTGACTGACGTTCTACGATCGCGCGCGCGACACGCCCGCTGGCACCGCACCGATCGTCAAGAGTTCCCGCGCGAGGCACGTGTCCACTATAACCATATAAAACCTATACCTATATAGGTATATCATATCAACGTATACGTGTGTAGTTATATGTACCTCTCCCATAGAACAATCTATACATATACCATGTATATGTTTTATTATATAAATATAATCACTATTATACATTTAGTATGCGCTGACAGGTTATAGCGACCAACTTCAACGATATTATCATTATTATTATTATTATTATTATTATTATTATTATTATTATTATTATTATTATTATGCAATTTTTATTTCATTCAATTTTCTTACTTATTGCAGCAAACTGTATTTACTATATTAGCTATATATGTGATAATGATAAAATGTGAAAAGATATCTAGTAGGATTGTATATATATGTATATAATGTGTATTTGTGAACGTAGGTGATATTAGACACGTGCAGTGTATGTATATATATCTATAATAAGGAAATATAATCGTAATGAAGTTCACGGACGTTTATAAAGCGAGAAACACGTGTCTCTTGTATTATAGGTATGTATCGTAACAATTGTAGGCTGTTATATAACAAGGCATCCCGATTCTTTCTCCCCTCTGATGTTGCAGTTATATGCATACGTTATATATATATATATATATATATATATATATATATATATATATATATATATATATATATATATATATATATATATACGTGAATTAAAATACATTATACATAGGTATAATAAATAAAGAGCATTTTTATTACGTATATATGTAGGTATATGGTAGCAAAAATTCATCAAATTCATAATTGAGTTAAAAAACACGTATGTATGTATGTATGTATTCCTGTAATGTAGGTACATACTATGTATGTGTGTATTGTTTTTTATTTTTTCGGGTGATCAGCTGTTCTCAAACACGGAAGCGCACATGTCACTTTACCGCTTTGGCTCGTGCCACTATATATATATATACATACTATACTAACCGTCGTGCGTTATATATATTCCCACCTCTTCTACCTCCGTTTCTTTCTGTTTCTCAGTCTCTTTGAACCTCTCGCTTCTTTTACCTACGGTGAATTTGATATCAACCCCCGGCCGGGACGAACACATCCGTTCACACGCGAGGCAACTGCATCAAAAAACGGGGCAGCGGGATATGGGGAAATCGAGTCCTTATACACATACATATACACACATGTACGTATGTACTGTATATGTTAACCAAAAGTCTGACCTATAGGGGCGAGTAATTCGACCACGCGTCACCACGTGCTCGTGAGAATGTTGCCGATTATACGATCGGTATACGTTGTAGGTATAACGTATAAGGGTATAGATATATATGTATATATATATATATATACGTAATTTATAATCTGAGTGAATTAAAACAGCTGCTCATATATCTATGGGTAATAAATTGAGTAGTAAATGTATGCATGTAAATTGTTTCAAAATATTATATATGTACGAAATTTTATATTCATTTAATTTTATTTATTTTTTATTTTTGTTCTATATACTTCTTTGCATTATATTTTTTCACACGAATTTTTATAATTAATTTCCTCTCATCCTACGAAAAAAAAAAATCAAAACGTTACTAAGATTTCGATTTTCTCTATTTTTAAATAATAATTATTATTATTATTATCATTATTCTGTATTTCATAATATCGCGGTTTTTTTTGTATGATAAAACTATGACCTTTTACGTTGTGGTTATATACACGATCATATGATAAAGAATATCGGGCATAGATTATGATAAACTATGTGTATACGGAATCAAAAGAAAAATTTGCGGAAAATTTTTCTCACCGTTTTTTTTTTTTTCTTTTATCTGCGGTCTGACATATTAATTGACATGGAAAGTTTTTCTTTATTATAGTGTGTTTTTTTTTTTTTCATATAACTTAGGAATTCCCAATTGTCGGATATGGTTTAGGTTTTATTAAACCAATGTATCCGGCTTCCGGAATTTATCTCTTATCTTACTACATCTATATATCTAAATCTACGTTATTACCCGTAGTAGGTATATAATAATATTACATATATACTAATGCAGTGCGTGTACATCTATTTAGCAATTTAATCGCTTTCAGCAGGCTATTAGGTATAAGTATATCCTCCGTTTAGGGAATTTCCAATTTCTCTTTATCCCTATAATTGCGCTGTTATAAAGTAGCTACTATACCTATATATCGAAAATTTTCGATATACATTTGTGGTAGTCCAAGTTCAGATGGGAATTACAAAACATTAGGAAATACCATATACTCAATCCGGATAGTGAAACGGCGTCTTAAACCTCGAAGCTTAACTTAATACGCATATATTTAAAAATTCTTATACATACCTACATCCCTTCGCCCTTTATATATATTATTTACCTATATATATATATATTTTAACTTTGAACATTTTCCAAATACAAAAATGATTCCTTTTTTGTCTTCGTTCTTATTTTATTTATTCAATTTTATTGATTATAAGAAATTGTGAAAAAATTATTAAGAAAATTTTTAAACTGTATAATAAAAATTTCTCCTAAGAAGATATACATTATGTAAGTATATATGTACAGGTATAATATATACCATATCTCTAATAATAATTCGAGTAAAATGAAAATTTTTAAAAATCTTTAACACGTGTTAAGGATTGAAAAATTCATCAAAAATCCGATCTAGATAATTTATAAATTTCAAGAATACATATCTATATATCTACCTAGTTATATACCGGTAGTTAAGTAGTTAGGTATAGGATAATCGTTAATTATTAAGCGGTCAACCCTTGTTGTGACATTTCTCACGGGGAATACCCCAAAAATATTATACCTACTTAAAGTTTCTACAGCTGCAGTAGGTACATACATACATATAGTTAGGTATATATACAGTATGTATTTAGGTGGGGAATACCTAGATCTTAAATTTTTGGCTTGCTGAAGTTTTAGACAGCTAGACTTTACCTCGCTTTATACTTACCTTTAATCTTGACCCGGATCAATTCAGTCAATTTAAACAAAAGGAGGTTAAAATCGTTACAACAAAAGACCAACTGGACATGGGTATATTTATCCTGCGGCGATTTACTGGTGGCAAGGTATGTACATATACATATATACGTATTACCAATACATATATACCGAGCGATTAATCCGTTCTTAATTATATTCTCCCTCTTTGCTTTACTATATATACAACACGTGTAGGTACGTTTCTTAAGACAGAATGAAAATTTATTACATCGTAACGCGTTATAATTAATGAATAAATAAATGAATAAATAAAAGCAATTAATTTATGAATTAATTTATTAATTAATAATTATGTAATTTATTCAAATAATGTTTTGCTTTAGTTTTATTTAATTATAGTATATACATAGGGCATTTCAGGTTTTTTCGACCTGAGTCCTGACCCTTGACCTTTCGGATTGCAGTTTCAGCAACCATCCATATTAAAGTAACTCCCGTTTCTAATTTTATTAACGTTTTTTTTTTTTTTTTTTTTTGTCGAAAAAAGCTTGAAAACAGTAAGAAGGAAAAATTTTCCCACTCCGGAAGTAAGCTTAAATATTTTGAAATCTGAAATCCGATTTTTCAGAATTTTTTCAGATTTTTAAATTGTTCCGATCAATATTGTCGTTTTCCAAAAATTGTATGAGATTCAAATCGATTTGAAAAAAATCTAAAAAAAAAAAAAAAAAAAACAAAAACAGTGCTTTTCAAAGTGAGAATAATGATATAAAAAATTGCGGGTCCAATCTGAGAGATCAAGGGTAAGACCCAGGTCAAAATGACATGGAATGCCCCATATATGTATAATTCGTAATACGTGTAAAAACTGACATGATTTTTGTCACGTATACATATACATATTATGTATATAGGTATATTTTAATAGTCATATTTCATCGTTCTACAACTGAATATTATTAACAACATATTATACTCGTATTATATGTATACCACGAATTTTTAATGTAAATTTTCCTTGAACTATTTATTGTTTAAAGAATTGTAACAATATTACGTGAAAAAGGAAAAAACACAAATGCGTATACGCACGGAATGATATACTTTCATACTCGTATGTTACGCGTCTCCATATGGAATGTTGAAGTCATCAGATTGTTTGTTTCCGTGTGGTCTGGAGACTGCGATTACTGTAAGATATATAATATCCTTGTTCCTGATTCATTCATTATTGTTCTTTTAATGTTCGAAAAAAAAAAAAAATTCAGTTTCCTTTTTTTTTTTTCTCTTTATAATTAACAAAAATTAACATTTTTGACAAATTTCAATAACACAATACGTTCAGTGTTATGTACCGGTTCTAAAGAATTTCGAAATTAAGAGATGCGAAGTGAAGATCGAAAAGAAAAAGAGCAGAAAAAATAATGAAAAATAAAAGAAGGTAACAGAAAGAAAAAACAAAAACAAAAAAAAAAAATAAAATGTGAGGCAGAAAAGGCATTGAATCGAGGTCGCGACTCGCCCCACACGCGTCAAGACAACCTCAACCGCCCTGACTCACTGCTTGCTTGCTTACTTGCTGCTAGCTTCCCTTCGGCGCGTTGCGCGCACGTGTTTCATTCTACCTGCTCGCTCGGGTTGTTCATCTTTATTTATCTCCTTGGGTAAGACACGCGTCGACTTATACCTACCTACTACTACCTTTCTATCCTTCTCTCGTTTTTCCTTTCTCGTTTGTTTTTTTTTTTTCTTCCCCTCTCTCGCTTATTCGACTCCTCATCATCCTCCCCCTCCACCTTATTCTTGTCTGCCTCGTTGGCATTCGGTAGAGTCGCCCTGAGCTCGTGGGAAAATGAAGCAGGTGGTAGCTAGATCTCGACGCTCGCTTGCTCGGACCGGCGCGGACGCTGACGCGGCCGGGCCTCTTCTCTTCTCTTCTCTTCTCTTTTCTTCTCTTCTTTTCTCTTCTCTTCTCTCTTTTCTGTTCTGTTCCGTTCACTCGTATTCTCATAGCTGTTACTTTAACTCCGCGTGTTGCTGCAGGTATTACCTCAGGAAACCCGCGCGCAGCTCTTTCACTGACGTTACAGTGACGGACCACACCGCTGCTACGAAACGTGGACCGAGTATAACATGACACACAAATATGCATTACGGATTAAAAAAACAAAAAAAAAAGAGTTTGATCGGATCGATGCGAGAGTAAAAAAAAAAAAAATTAACAGTGTGATAAATTTTTAAAATTTTTTATTATTATTATTTCTTTTTGTAACTAAATTTCTTTTTCTTTTATTTGAATAGTTAGGAAAATTCGTTTTTTGATTTATCGTGGTCTTACACCATCACAAAAATAATATCCAATTGTACAAAATTAATTTTTACTGATACGAAATTAACAATTATCGAAATATAATTAAATCTTGATATTGCGGTTTATATTTTAACCATTAATATACAAATATGCAATTTCATTTTGTACAAGTCTCTACGATAATTAGTCACACGTGAATAAACGTATATAAATATTAACGAATGAGTTACTAAGAAATCTGGGTGTGATTCACGCCGTTAATGATCACCTTTTTTCTTCTTCTTTCCTTTTTTTTTTTTTTTTTTCTTTCTTCTTTTCCTTTTACTTTTCTTACGTTGAGGCCCGGGATGAGTCAGTGTCCTCGGAATCCAGGATACCACATTATTTATATATTCAACCTTTAATTCTATATACCTGTAGCAGGTCGCAAGAGCGAGAGCATACATATATACCTTTATCTCGCTGCGCAACCCGCGGCGATAAACGCCAGTCATGATTATTATGTATAGATGGTCCTGACCCTGGACCCTCTAGTAGGGTGACATTTTTTACCAGTTCGTCACCGACCGTCTCGTCTCTTCTTCGTATCATAATTATAATGTAGGTATGTAAGTAAGGTCTGTTTTCAGAAATTCACTTTGTCCAAACTAACGTGTTCAGTATAGTTTACCTTGTATACATAAATAAGTAATTACCTTGCGGTGTGAAAAAAAAAAAAAAAAATTGTCCTTTGTTTCGATTTAAAAAAAAAATCATTATTATTATTATTATTATTGCAAGTTTTTCATCGACATTGACTTATCATTAAAAACGAAAGATAAAGAGAAACACTGTTTTTTCTATTTAATTTCATTATTTTTCTATACGTTTCGAAATAATTATTTTACAAAATTTTCTTAGATATAGAATTAAAAAATTTTTTTTTTTGTTTTCGTTTTTTTTGTTGTTACGAAAAATTTGCTTAAAACTGGCTTTAATTAAAACAGAAACAAAAAAAAAAGTAAAAGCAAAAAAAAAAAAGAAACTACAGTCAACTGTTTTGTTTTCAACGATTTTTTTTGGTTGTTGTCTTTTTTGTACAAATATACCTATGTCTATATAAATTTTCAAAAATTTGAGTATTTTACTTATGAAAAAGAGCCGCCGTCTGCAGTAGCTCGCATCTTTTCATTGTTAGTTCGTTTAAGGTCGTGCCGCGTGACGTGCAGTCTTATAGGTAGATATACTTTTACTGGTTCGATTAGTCTATAGACGACCGCGTGCCGATGAGAGATTCTCGTGCTATACTTACGGTACGGACAACAACGGGGGAAGGGGGAGGGGGTTTGGAACCCGGTTTACTCCGTACTTTACTACGTTCTGTATGTATATTCTTATACATAGATATATGAATACATACATATAGGTATATATGTATGTATGTATAACAGTCTTTGGTTCTCGAGGCTTGAGTTCGAGATGCCCATGTCCGTGTCCATGCCCATGCCCATGCCCATGCCGCCTCTCATCGTCAGCCGGCTGGCCAACCGCGTGGGCAATTCTTAGCACGTGCGCAACAACCCAGATCCTGATCCTACACGTATACATATACATATATATACATTATACATGGATATAAGTATATGTATGTATGTATCTATGTAGGTATGTAACAGGCCTACTGCGAGTCCCTTTTTTTCTTTTTCTTTTCCTTTTTTTTTTTCTTTTTTATCTTTTCTTATACGACCTGCGGGGGGCTGCGAAGGGAAAGATGGGTCGGACGGCCCTTTGACCTCCAGTGCGTATCGTATATATACATATATATATATATATATATAGAGGCCCGCATCCAATTAACTTCAATAAGTTTTTCCATTTTAATTCCGTTTTTTCAATGAGTTTTAATAATAATAATAATAATAATAATAATAATAATAATTACACGTAGTGGGTTCATGATTTTTTTTTTGTTCTTTTTTTTTTCAAGAAATATTGTAGACAAACTCGTTACTCTCTCGAATCTTATGTTGTTGGCCTTTTATTAAACCCGCGGGAATAGTCTTTATATATATATATATATATATATATATACATATATGTATATATATATATCAAACGCTATAAGAACTATAAGTTATAAGTTTTCTATTCTGTATTTATGATATATGTGTATGTATGTATGTATGTTACGTATGTTACGTATGTATCTGTGATACATACGCGCGTGCTCCTACGCAGACAGCACGCGCCAGACGGCGTCTCGACACACGCCAATCAAAGTAATTAACCCTCATTTGCTGCCTGTCGAGTGTCGCATGCGGTCACGTGCAACGATATATACGTATTATAATACGTCTAGGCGCTAGCAACGAGCTAATTAATACTTCATAATTATGTACGTATACTATATTATACTATGTATATAGCTATTCGTTATAAAATATAAAAAAAAAACAAAAAAAAAACACAAGAAAATCTAAAACAAAAAACCAAAAAAAAAAAAAAGAAAAATTAAATACATAAAATAAAATCAGAAATAAAATTTAGCAAAAATCCGAAACTTATAAGGTTAGTTACAATTTTATTTATTAATTAATATTTATTTTCTTGTTTAATTATTTGCATTAAATATAGGAATTTGAAATAATTTGGAAAAAAAAAAATGAATATAAAATAAAATAAAAACTTGGAATATAATAATTATAAAAATTTTTAGTGACGTATGTATAAAGGTGAAATGTGTACAGGTATTCGTACATGATGCAAGGAGTCTTTAGGCCTTATTTATATGTCGTGTTTCTGTCTGATTATACGTATATGTATATATATAATTTATCTATAAGCTGTGGTTATAATGAAAGAATTCTTTGATCGAATTGACCATGCAGTTGAGTTGCAGCGACTTGAACGTTTTTACGCTAATACGAGTAGGTACTTACGTATATACAACGTGACGTGACGTATACAAGGCGACCGCAATGTGAGAGAGGTTCTGTTTTATATGTATGTACAGACCTATAGGTATGTAATATGTATGTATATAATATAACAGAAGATTCATTCAATCGTTCCGTTTCGTTTTTATATGCACACATTTTTATTATATATTTATATACAGGGTGTCCAAACTTAAACTGTACATTAGAATATCTCGGAAAGTAATTAGATTGTAGAGAAAAATTTTTCAGATGAAATTTTTTTGGGTTCCGAGGGGGACAGAGGGGCTATGAAGATCAATTTCGTTTTCTTTTTTTTTTTTTTCTTATACAGAAACCTATATTTTTCATTACGTAATTTTATTCTACTCGAAAAATTCAACGACTTTTGTATAAAACATTTTTTTTTTTTTGTTGTGACATCTATTTTTTATGATATTCTGCACTTAAACAATTAGAGATTTTTAAGAACGTTTTTGTACCTCAAAACTATCCAGTTTGATGAAAAATTGAAATAGACAAAAAGTTTGTAATTTTAAGAACAAAAAAAAGTTTCGGGAAAATAATTGAAGCAAATTTTTTTTCGAAAAATCGAAAATGATTGAAAAAGTTCTGAAAGAATATTCTTCAAGATTCTTTCCATAAAATTACGCAATTTTAATGAATAAATGAACTAATTAATTAATTAATTAATTAATTCTGTATGAATATATAATTAATAATTCTTGAGTCAGAAAACAAAAAAAAAAATTAGACGTTGAAAATTGGATCCTCAAACTACGTAATTCTGAAATTTCAATCTTTATTATACCCATAGCTGTTATACAATTCTATGTTAAATCACATATATATCAAGGCATATGTATATACCTACCGTAATGCAGCGGGGTCCAGTTACTCGCATATAATATACCCTTGATATTTCTCTCAAATTAATCCCCCAAGCAGCAGCAGCAGGGGCAGGAGCAGGAGCAGCCAACGTCTTAGCACGAGCCCTCGTAACAGAAGCCTAAAGAGGAGTCCCCTTTTTCTCCCCCCTCAATAGGCCGCCATATAGTTCTCGTAACTGGACCCCATACGGGTTGTGTTTTGTAGGTCTTGGCCTATACGCGGTTCCTCTTCTTCTTATTATTATTATTTTCTCTGAATATTTTTTTTTTTGCTCCTATAACCACGTTCCCACACTTTTTCTTTTTTCTCTCTTTTTCTATTTTCCTATTCCTTATACTGCAGGCTTATACTATCCTTTTCTCATTTTATACTTCACTTCCCTCTTCTATCTCTCTCTCTCTTTTTATTTTCTTACCATATATACACACAAGGCACCGTAAGGCCTGCAAATACCCCATAGAGAAATTAAAGGCGAACCCCAAAACCCCCTCGTTCCCCATCTCCCACCCCCTGCAGGCATGGAACGTGCAATGCACGAGCTCACTGCCGGGTGAGTAAAGGTGATCGAGGGATGGGGGAAGCTTCGTTTCTTTTCAATGGGTCAACCGTTTCCGTGTTCTCACTCTGACTGACCCCGTTCCTTAATCCTTAGTCCCTTCAGCTTCCCCATCCAAGTCCCTCGTTCCCCCATCTCGTCTTGTAAATGGAAAGGTCCTTCTTTTTTATTATTTTCAATTTTTGAGTTTTTTTTATTTTTTATTTTTTGGTTTTTATACGATTTCCGATTTCATCTTCCTCTTAATTTCTTTCTTACTTTCAATTTTTATTTTTTTTTCTTGTTTTGATTATTCTTGTTTTTTTTTTGTCTGTCAGGTAAATGCACGTAGGTATATCGGTTTTAATAAAATTCTTCTATCATTCTTCTTAAATCGCAATTTTATATTCAAAAAAAAAATCAAAAATAAATACAAATTCATGTTATTGACCCGTACCCTAATTTTACAGTAAATACATAATATCTACTTATATATTTCATTTCATTTGTTTGTCCAAAACGTATATATATATATATATATATATATATTTATTGTACATACATACAAGCATCAAGTACAATAATATTTTTCGGTGTTAAACCTTTATCCCATACCTCGGGCGATGATTGGGAGAATACAGGAGGGATCAGTTTATGCGTGAAATTATTTCCGGGTTTATGTTTCTTTTTTTTTTTTTTCTTTCGATTTCAATTTTCGTTTCTTCTTTTTATATATACATATATAGTTATATTCAAGTCTTTTCAGGCGAAAGTTTCAATCATTTACAATTTGAATACCATTCTTTTTTTTTTTTTTTATTTTCGTTTTTTTTCTGTTAAAAGGAATTTTTTTCCCTCTTTTTTTTTTGCATTAATACATCACCTATATATACGTATATCTATATATACACCTATGTACCTGATATAATACACGATATTCGTTTGCATATTTCAAGATTCTAAGTAGGTAGTGTAGGTACTATACTACCAGTAGGTATAGGGGATTCACGTGGAATTTCCCCATTGACAATGACTGAGTAGGTACTTACCCTCGTCCCCCATCACCCATCATTTCTAACCCCACTATAACCAACGTTATTATACCTCTTTACACTATATTCTTTTATTTTCTATATACCTGTCGTGTTTGACGAGGTGCACATCTATTCTACTACGTGCATACCTATAGATACATTTATCCTATCGATGAATAACAAAAATTCTATAAAAATCGAAAAAAAAAAAAAAAAAAAATAATGAATATCGATCAACGTCTCCGTAAATTTCATTTAATTTGTTTTTTTTTTTCTACATTTCCGTTACCCCAGGATTTATATTTCAGAATAATTAAACGGGATTATCTAAATTTCGTTTCATTTTTTTTTCCAACACTTATAATTTATATTTTGATTTCTTACTCCTCTCCCCCCTGCGTATGATTTAATTCCTTTTTACATTAGGGGATCATATTCGCTCCAATAGCAACAGGTTTTCTTATTCCTTCCCCTTTTCCCATCCCCATACTAACTTCTTCGTGTTCCTCGAGGGGGTCGGGACTTCAGGAAGAATCGGATTTCTTTCTAACTTGAAGCTCGGCCCTGATTAGGATTAGGAACTAGAAGGTGGATTAATAAGTATTGAACGTGTGTCATGCAGACTATGGTATGCGATATATAAGTCGTGGGGTGGTGTTATAGATGCGCGAAGCTGGGGGCAGCTGGGCCCTTTTCTTTCCTTTTCCTTCTCTTTTCTTTTCTTTCCTTTCCTTTCCTTTCCTTTCCTTTCCTCGATTTCGTAAGGGGACTTTTTCGTGGGGTTATTCGGCTGACTCTATAGCCTCCTTCTGGGCCCTCCAAGAATCGTGAGAGACTCAGGCAGATGGTTTGCCATCGCGCGCACGGTTCGTGCACGCGGCCAACTTGCCTCGCTTATACCTACTCCATATATGCATGTGTATATATATATATATGTATACCTATACTATATAATATATACATATAATATAACCATGTGTAGAGGCGCCTTTTCGAACGTCATATGCACGCAGTGTCGATGTATTTATATACCCAAGGGATCCAGGCCCAAGAAACCTACCAAAAAAGGTTCCCACGCGGACTTCTCTACTCTCCTTATATGAGCGACTCGTCTGTCCCTCTGAAGAAGTTTATCAAGAGCAAACCCCCTCCCCCCCCCCCCCCTCGCCACCCCGGATCTTCTACTTTTACATATTTTCACCCCTCGATCTTATTATATAGGAGTCGTTATCGGTAATACAGAATACGAGAAGCGTGGCTAAACACGCGTCTTCGAATATACGTATGGGTATGTATATATGTATAGGTATATAGATATACATATACCGGTGCAGGAATTTGCGCGGCAAAAATTAGAATCGAGTTTTTTTTTTTTTTTTCTATGAGCCTTGAGGTTAATTCTTTAATTTTATGTCTTATTTATTTATGATTTTTGTTTCATTGAAATGCGAAAATTTTTCTACAATTTTACTTTTCTTAAAATTTTTTCATTTTACTTTTTTTCTGACTATGTTGAAAATTTTGAAAGAAACAATCTAATTTATTTAAAAAAAAATAAATATACAAAAAAAAAAGAAATAACGAAAAAAAATATATATATATATATAATTAATTAGACACAATTCTAAATTTCTATAGTATATATATATACTATAGATAATATGTATTGTACGCGTGTTGCAGTTAAGCGTGTCCGGGTCACGTTTACAAATGACTATACATACCTACCTATGTATATATATATATATATATATATATATATATATATATATATATATATATATATATATATATATATATATATATATATATATATATATATATATATATATATATATATATATTATACTACAATGCATCCATACATAAGTTGCACGTGGTCGAGGAATTGAGGAATGAAGGAATGGGGGATATGTATAATAAAAAGGGTGGTGTATCGCCCTCTTGCCCCTCTCCCCGCACCCTCTTGTATGGATTTTAAAAGGCATCTCCCATAAGGTGACGCGGTGACGGCGATGGGGCGCGCGGTGGTTAAGTTTCGACTGTGGGAATTCAGGACATGTGCAGCAGCGTGCCTACGCATGCCCTAGAAAGCACATGATCGCGTGGTCTGCACGAGCAACATATATATATATATATATACCTATATTATAACTACTAGGGTTGCTTATATGTTTGTGGTATGGAAAGAGAGAGAGAGAGAGAGAGAGAGATGTATAAACGTAGAGGGATGAAAACGGGAAGAAAGCTTTATGGCATTTTCAAAGGTAGCAAAAAAGAGAGTGAAAAATAAAATTAAGTTACGATAAATAGCAAATGTACGTAAAGTTTTACCATATACAGAAGTAAATAAGGATGAAAGAAAAAAAATAAAAAAAAGGGCTATCCCAGCTCAAACGTCATGGGACCAACGAAGCTGCTAACCCCATGGGAATATCGAGCATGTGCAAGCTCGTGTGCTGTGCACGAGTTTAAAGGTGGTCACAAGGGGGTCAAGCAGGGGGTTAGACTAGGAGGAGGATTGTTAGTAGGAAAGGGACAAGTTTTCGTCACGCGTTTTGACTCTGTTCAAAATTAGAGGCGGGAAAGAAAGAGTGAGAGAGATAGAAAGAAAGACTATTTTAGTCTATTTTATTACCAAAGTTCTTCTGCAAAGGAGGTGTTAACATTTTTCGGAATGTCATTTGTCCCGCAAGTTCAGCTACTGCGATTTAACTGCCTATTAATTAATTTTTTAGATTTTTTTTTCTTTTGGTTTTTGAATCTGCAACTTTACGGTGTGAATAAAATTTTACATTGATTCAATTATTTCACAATTGATTGCCAACAGTTTTATAGACATAATTTGAAATGATGTATTTGAGATTATTTTGAACTTGGGTCATATTTGCATAGATCAAGAGATTTCTAAAATTCATTATTATATACCGTTATAGAAATCAGGGTTAAATAAAATTTGTATATGTATAATTACCTTATATACATATATATATATATATATATATATATATATATATATATATATATATATATATATATATATATATATATATATATATATATATATATATATATATATATATATATACATTATAGGTATATATATATATATATTCATTTTTTATTTTTATTTTTATTGTTTAGAATAATTAGTCGTTTCCTGTTATCTGACTGCTGTTACCTTTGCTGCTGCTGCTGCGGGGCAAAATCATTCGAGTATGAAGACTCGGGTTAAGGCTAGCCTTTCACGCGGGAAATTTGATATAACGCATCGGTGAATCTCTTGGCGGTATATAATATAAACTTGGGCGACGTAAAACCTACGACTTCCGGTTATATACACATTTATATATGTATATATATACACGTTATTGTATTAAGGTATTATAGGTATGGCTCACCTTTACCTTTACCTTTACCTTTACGTCGTCGCCGAGGTGGGTAATTAACGGGATGCCTAGCCGACCGTGACTGACGAACATATTTATATATATAATATACATTCGGATTTAGAAAGAGAGAAGAAAAAATAAAAAAATATTAACAGAACAGTTTAACGCCTACACGCGTACATACATATGTATAATAATTTATATAATTATGATCCTTATATGGGTAACAATTATTATAACTGCCACATGGTCAATTTTTTAAAACTATTTTTCCCCCAAAAAATTAAACCAAAAGTGACTTATATATATACGTTTTACTTTACACTTGTTTGTTATTTTTTAAAAAATTGATCAATTTTTTCTTTTTTTTTTTGCTGTTCTTTGTATATTCTTATATGTATATATGATGTAATAATCTCTGCTGAACACGGATGTTCGCTTAGTTAGACGATATCAGAAGCCCCGGATTATTTTTTTGCGTTCGATGATAGATTTCAAGGCGATATATGCGTAACGGGTGTAGAATTTTTTTTCATTTTATTTTACATTTACTTTTTTTAAATTTATTTAATCGAGGGTGGAAGGTATAGGAAGCTGAATGGGTCCATCATCTCGGTTAACTTGACTCAATATTATGTATACCTATATATATTTAGTCCATGCAGTGTTGTGTTCATTCACTAGCTTATCTACACATCGATGAACGTGCAGGATGCTGCGGCTTTATTACTTGCAACTTCCGACTTTTACTATACAATATATAGGTATATAGGTACATTATAGGTACAGGCATATAAATATTATATGTTCGTTGTACTGGACCGTTGAATTTAAGATAAAGTAACAGGATGATGGGGTATAGGTGTGATATATATATATATATATATATATATACAGGTATATGTATACCTAACTGATATATAATAATCACGTGCGGTTTTACGAAACTAAACAGGATGTTAAGTTTCTAACAGTTTTTTTTTTTTTTTTTTCTTTTTTGTATTTGGATTTTTTATTTATTTTTTTTCTTTCGTTTCCTCATTAGCGTGTCTATAATCTCTCGATAAATTTGTAGAAATCAAAGAGAAAAGGAATTAAAAAAAAAAAACAAAAAAACAAAAACCAAATAAGGAAACGAAAAAAATTGGCTATAAATTAACGGATTTCAGACGGATTTCGTTAATTATATATAAAGAAGAACGAAAAAAAAGAAAAAAAAAAAAAAAAGGTAATTTTATCGCGATTTTATGGATATAATACAGCAAAGAATTCACAATTCGAAAAAAAAAAAAAAAAAAAATTATAAAGACTTTGGAAAGGATCGATATTATAAAAGTATTGATTTCGATCGATATATCATCCAATTTCGTTTTTGTTTATGAGAATGTGATAAAAAGTAGCATAAGAATTAATTCCATCGATTTTCATGATTTGAAAATGTTTTTTTTTTTTCTTCTTTTTTTTTCTTACAGAGTCAAAAATGTTGACAAATATTTTTCGACATTTTTAAAACGTCCAAACGTCAATTTTCATTGATAAAAAAGAAAAAGAAAAATTTCAAAGCGTTGAAAAACAAGAAGAGAAAAAAATTGCAGAAAATAAAATACTGGATAATTTTGACAACGGGAAAAAAGTTTCAAATAAATAAAGAAAATGGCTGGGTCTAAAATCTGGTCAAGTTGGTATATGTGATGTCCCATATAGTATAGACCGTATATACACACAGTTATAATAAATATGTTGCAGAGAGGATAATACGCAGTTTGCAAATTTAATTATAATTTTTTTTTTTTGTTTCCTGGAGAGCAGGATTACGAGATGACAAAGTGACCTTGGTTTTTAATATATTTATAAAATTATTGTATTTTATCGTATAGAAAAAGAAAGAAAGAGAGAGAGAGAGAGAAAAAAAAATATAGGAAGAAAACAGTACGTATATGAATTGTGAAAGAGGAAAGAACAAGATTTTTATAATCTTATCTCGTATGATAGAAATAAAATAAAAGAAAAAAAAAAAAAAAACAACATTACAGGAAAGAGGAAGAAGACGAAAAAATATGATGATGAAAAAGAGAAGAAGAAAAAAAAAAGAAAAATTAATAATAGAATTATTAACCGAGAACGCGCGTCGTATCGCGTATATGTATCTTACGTATGATATACTACTACGTATCTACGTAACTGGTTTATTCTGTCCGCGTGATATTTAAAAGGTGACGTTCATTCCTCCTGACAGATATCACGTACGTATATTATACCCTTGACGTTTCGGAAGGATCTGAACGGTATATACATATATATTTATATATATATATATATACCTATATACATAACGATATATGTATATGTATATATAACGCAATATATTATTCGATGTAAAAATACATCCCGGTTGTAATATACCTGAATTTTAATTAATTACATTTCATTTCATATTATATGTATATACATATATATATATATATATAATGTATAATATATTTTATTTCATTTAATTTAATTTTATCTCATTCCATTTCATATATGAAATATATTACCGCCGCAAAAGTCGAAGTTGGAATTATCTCAAAAGTGATCAAGGAGTATTTCTCACTCTTCGAACGAAGGAAAAAAAAAAAAACAAAAATCAAAAAAAGGAAAGCAATTTTTTTTGTTTGTCGTTTATTTTATTTTTTTTTTTTTTATAAAAAAAAAAAAAGAGTTGAAAATTTCAGATTTCGAATTATATAAACGTTAGCCAGTACTTTTTCACAAAATTTTCGAATATTCTTATCTTCTCGTAAAATTAGGTAACAAATTTAGAATTTCGTTTCAAAATAAATGTGAAAATTATCTAAAAATTGAATAATAATCGGATAAACTCGGTTCAAAAATTGTTTTTTTTTTATTTTTTTTTATTAATTTGTTTTTTTCATTTTGAGGTGAAATCTAAGTGTCATATGGGTATACGTGTGTGTGTGTGTGTATAACTATATAGAAATTTCTCTATAAAAATAGATAAACAGAGAAATAGAAAGGGATATAAAATAGCTGTGAGTATATATACTATATATGTGTATACAGTACAGTAAAAGGGAAGTGAAAAAAAAAAAAAAAAAGAAAAAAGAAAAACGTAAAAAGAAAAAAAGTAAAAGTAAAAGTGTATATAAAATCCGTGACACGTTCCCAGCACACGCGCTTAGGCACACGTATATTATAATCGTAACACGAGGGTATACACTATACATACCTATATATATATATACATATATCTGATCGTCAAAAATGGGGATGACGAGAAGAAGAAAAAAAACGAGAGAGAAATAGAATGAGAAGGAAAAGGAAAAGAAGAAGAAGAAGAAGAAGACGTCCGAAGAGAAGGATGACGATGAGGATGAGGATGAGGAGGAGGAGGTGCGTATATAGCGTACCTACGCATCTGCCCGAGATTCTCACGCACGACGCATCTGTCTAGAGTTCCCACGCGTGAAGACCTCCTCGAGGCGGGGAAATATTTGTCGATATATATTCGCCGGTTCTAAAACGGTGATCCACCACCACCACCACCATCACCACCACCATCACCACCACCAACGTCACACGGTGTCGTATCATTTCGAGATTAAAAATCGTCAAAATTTATACACCACCACGTATGATAGATAAAATATTGTCTATAAAATAAACATTAACGGATTTCATACATACGTTTATTAATTCGTAAATTTTTTTGTTTTTTCCCTTTTTTTTTTTTGCAAAATTTATACAAAGACAAGACCCCTCGTCCCCCTCCTAATTCTAATAAAAAGGCTCAAAATTTTATCGAATTTTCTCCAAACGATTTAAAAAAAATTTAAAAAAATTAGAAATTTTTTTTTCGCGAGATATACATTTCGCATTTGCTATTTTGAGACAATTTCTTTAAAACTTTTCAGAAATTTATTTCGTTTTCGATTCAAACCTTAATTTTCGCATGTGTAAAACTTTACTCGTTTTACTTTGGATTATAAATTTTATACTTTTTGGATTTACACGTTTTTTTATTATTCATCTTTCTTTTTTTAATCCTTATTTTTATATATATATATATTTTTTTAAATATCGTCTATTCCAACCATTACGGGATTATCGTATTATAGTTGCGTAGGCGTTAAGTCATATAAAATCATCGTTGACGTCCGACGTGACTCTTGTCATTATAGGTAATTTTTTTTTTCTTTCTTTCTTTTCTTTAAATTATTTTCATTTTTTTCCTCTTTCACATCACTATATCTAATAGAATCTCTTACACATAATATAAATATATGCGTACATTGTCACGTATAAGGTAAATTCTAAGATTAATCTATATACATATATACATACGTTACATATATATCATACAATTTTATAATCACGACATACGTTCGACACGAGTAGTTCTAAACGCGCGGTGAAAAAAATTTCGCGTAATAGGTTAGGTATAGATACACATACCTGTAATACGTATTTAAAAATATTACATGTATGTATACATACATGAATTGACTTTAAACTGAACAGAGGCATAACACATATAATTGGTCAATTATATAACCTTGACGTTTAAACGACAGGATGTTTTCAATTATTTTAACCGATATCAGTTTTTCCGCTATATACATATAATACCTATGGTATGTATGTATGTGTATTATAACATCGATTCAACTATTAGAAAGAATAAATCCATAATTCAGTAAATAAAAAAAATCAAAAATACGTAATTCAGTAAATATACAGGGTGATTCAGTTTGAGCGTACCAAATTTTTTGAGTAGATTCCTCGAGATATTCTAAGACTAAATTTCCTTTACCAAAAATTCGAGGGTCTAATAGTTTCCGAGATATGGAATATCTTAGTTGACCAATCGTAGAGCATAGAGCTAACAAAGTCAGGGCTGAGTCAAGAGAATAAAATTAACAGTGCCCGTGGGTCTTGGCCAGTAAAATTTTATTTTCGTTTTTCGTAGGTGACGTCGACATACTTGTAAACAAAAAAAAAAAAACGAAAATAAAATTTTACTGACCAAGACCCACGGGCATTGTTAATTTTATTCTCTTGACTCGGTCCTGACTTTGCCAGCTAGAGGCTTTGTGATTGGTCAACTAAGATATCTCGTAGCTCGGAAACTATCAGGCCCTCGAATTTTTGGTAAAGGGAATTTATTCTTAGAATCTCTCGAGGAATCTATATCTACAAAATTTGTATATAACAAAATTATGTTATATATACATATATATATATATATATATATATATATATATATATATATATATATATATATATATATATATATATATATATATATATATATATATATATATATATATATATATATATATATATATATATATAGGCAAGTTGCTAAAATTAGAATAAATTTATACAATAATTAATGAAAATATATCGCAACACTTGATACAGCCCAGGTTTAACAGCTCATAAATTTCAACTCTATATATAGATAATATGTATATTATAAATATACATATGTGTATAGGTAATACAGAGGTGCCGTGAGTTTTGATATAATTAAAAAATTTTCTGATGTATAGTGAAAAAAAAAAAAAAAAAAAAAGAAAAAACCGTATAATTATTATTATACGCGTAGGTCTGCACTGCGCCAGCATATATATAGCGCGTGGTTAGAAATTATATCCAAGTGATTCGTTTCCTCTGAGCAATTACGTTAATCGCCGTAGTAGTACGTAGGTAGCTATATACTTACATTTATACTTATACATATGTATATATATATCTATATACATATGGTATGTCAAGTTTTTATTTTTATTTTTGGTATTTAAAAGTTTTTTTGTTTTTTTTTTTTCAATTCTTCAATTCCACAGTCGCGTGTGTAGGCATAGCTTCTAGTTTATCGCGACTACCGTCGCGAATTACTTCCGGTCTGAGACGCGCCGCTCTTAAAGAGAATAAAAACGTATATTAAAAAAAAAAAAAAAAATTAAAATAAATAAAAAAAAAAAATTAAAAAAGAAACTTAATGGAGAAAAAGAAAATCGAAAATCACGCCGCGGGCAAAACGGCGCAAGAACTACTTATAGACGTATCTTAGGTGGGTATGTATGTACAGTCAGGGAAACGGTATCTGTCGCCGCCTAACTTGATGCAACTGAACATGCGAGTGGTTTTAATTTCCTTCAAGTTGTCGCGAAATAAAAAACAGCACACTGATTGAACAGAGGAGCAAAGGATGCTTTTGTTTCATGCCAACTTTAAGGAATTTAAAACTATTCGTATGTTCAGTTGCATCAAGTTAGGCGGCGCAGGCGACAGATACCATTTCCCTGACTGTACATATACAGTCACTCACATAATAAAACTAATCTAAATCCCTTCATCCCTACATTATATCTAAATCAGTATGAAACATTGAGAGACAAATATTCATTTTTGTTCGATAGCTAAAACCCTAATCGCGAGAATTGAAAGAAATAAAGAGAGAAAGGAAAAGAAGAATGAAATCGCGTAATAATAATAATAATAATAATAATAATAATAATAAATTATTCAGAACTCTCTGTGTATGGGTTATAGGTATAATGTATGCTGCTCTAATAACTATAATACGTTCATTATAATCCCCCTCCTTCCCCCCGTTCAACAAAAACGAATTATATAAAAATTAATAGCTAAACTATCCAGGGGGTTTATCTCGTTGTTGATACAGACTGTACCGGTCTAGGGTCACGCCGCGCGCGCGCTGGGCACGAGCAAGACGCGCGAGCATGCCAGCAATCCGCTTGGCGCGTACCAGGAGTCGTGGCGAATGCCGATCGTTCGCTCACTCACTCGCTCACTCGCTCGCTCGGTCGCTCGCGTTTCTTTTTGTTGAGTATTAGTGGCGCGGGATCCTGCGCGGATGAAGGTATAAGTGTATAAGTACATAAGTATAGGTATAGGTATGTGTCTATAAGTAGGTATGTCTACAAACACAGCGCCCACTGCAGTGGACAGTCGTGCGAGACTAGCAGCAGCGCCACATCCTATCTACCCACCTACTTCTCTCTCTCTCTCTATCTCTTTTTATTTTTTTATTTTTTTCTCTTCTTTTGTTTTGTTTTCTTTCCTCTTTTTTCTCTCTTATTCTTTCATCTTTTCACGATCTTTCTCTCTCTAACGGCGTACGCGTAGCGCGCTCGCGCCCAAGTGCGATCGAGGCCGTGGGAACGGACGCCGCAAACTGGCGCTACTGACGACGCGACGTCGCGAGCGCCGAGAACTGAGCGGCGAGCCACACCATGTCATGTCATGCCATGCCATGCCGTGTGGCTGCAGGCTGGCTCGTGTGGGCATTGCGAACAACTGCAGTCGAGACGTGTTAGAGAGAGAGAGAGAGAGATGTGTATACATTATACATGTACGGAAGAGATAGAGGGAGAGAAAATGATATAAAAAATAAGCGAGTTAACAGTTCGTACAGAAGAGACAAGACGAGACGTAATTATACATACTCGGTCGCGTGCATATGGATTTATGACTTAGATCGTGTCAACTATCAACCGTACATGAGGGTTTGCTCGTTGTTTTATATACGAATTGATATATACGTATACGTATACATATACATATTTACGTATATACTCGGAGATTCATTTACTTATGTATAATACTCATACGATGTACTTAATTGATTTGTAATTAATTCATTGATTCGCCATTTGTTTATATTTATAGTATATGCAATATATATCTATGTAGATAAATTACGGGATTCAATATTTGCAAGAAGCGTCTTTGCATTAAATTTTTTTTTTCTTTTTTAAAATGTCTTTCATTGCACATATATCCATGTAGATATATATACATATAATACGAATTTCGTGCGAATTTTCATAGAAGAATCAAAAAATCGCGTATCCTTGTGTATTTTTTTTTTTTCCTTTTCTTTTTTCCTTTTGTTTCATCTTTTGCAATTTTTGTATAATAAATCTTCTTTTCGACTTTTCATATTACGAGTTTTTGATTCAAATTTATCTATTCACACTAATAGTTTCATGTATAGGATATTCATCGCAAATTACGAAATCGAACGATTATTTTTTATTTCATTTTTTTATATGTTTTATTTTCTGCGCTCTGACAATTTAATCACTGTAATCAAATCAACCCGTAAACTTGATATTTATGGATCAACAAATTTCTCGATATTCATTATTATTCGTTATTATTATTATTATTATTATTATTATTATTGTTATCATCGTCATTATTATTTATTAGAAGTTTTGCGGAATCTAAACCCTCGTTCAAAATCAAAATCAAAATAAGAGTGGAAGGAAAAAAATCAACTAAATTTTTTGAAGCAATGAAGAATTAAATTAAAAAAAATGTATGAAAATGATGAAAATCTTTTGTGTTAATTCGTAGGTATACTTTATCCCAGATTGTAAATTTTCATAATGGAGATCCTGTTCCTATACATATGTGAACAGTTCATCAACGTATATAAGTGTATAAGAAGAAAATTAGAAATCGAAAGGTTGGGGGGGACTTTCCCTGACGCAGGCGTGTATTCAGGGTTGCATATTGTACAGGCTCTAGATTTCATCCCTCTGTGGATAAAACGGCGAACCTTTGGACGATCTAGCGATCTATGTGTTGCAAAATTTCGGTGGTTTAATTAACATGGAATTTTTGAAAAAAGGATTAAATGAAATCAAAGATAAAAAATTTATACTATATTTGAATTGTTGAGTGAAATTTTTTCAATTCCAAAAATTGACTAAAAGTATCTGTGAGTTTTATTTTTTTCTGGTTTATTTCTTCACTTTCGATAAAAATTAATTCACCTCGTTCTTCGTCTTTTTTTTATTTTTTTTTTAAAATTTATTTTCAAAACGATTTTTAAATAATTATACAAAATATCGAGAAAAAGAATAAAATAAAATAAAATAGACGACTATGATCATGTCTCTTCCCTATCGGAGTTAAACACATGGTCACCGTTATTAACCCTATCCGAAAAAAATCACCCCTTGATTCAATATTATTCACCCTCGAAAGGTTATACTACAGTGGTTATTTTCATTATCGTATAAGCCCAACTGCAACACATGGAAAGTATAATAACGCACCTTAGCCACGCTCAGTGTGTCCCATTATTTGCCCAGTTGGAGTATATATATTTTTTTTCTTTTTAATGTATCCCTGTTCAAAATCACGCGCATTCAGTAGTCTCTATTCTACTCCTCCCTTGCTGCACTTACCTCCGTGAGTAAACCCACATGTGCAACTCTCCAACTGTCCCATATACATATATACAAAATCCCATATGGACTGCACATGTTCAAAGGTCAATGTCGACCCCGTGCATTTTATTAATATTCGCTGAAACAACATTCCCCCCCCCCCCCCTCTTTCACAAAAAAAAAAAAAAAAATTTCTCCTCAAAATCTTGTAAATACGTGAAAAATAGAGAGACAAAAAAAAAACTAATATTTATATTATCTCAGTTTCCTTCATATACATATATATGCAAATTAATATCACAGTAAATTATTCTGTAATAAGATATTATACATTGAATTTGAAATTAAATTTAATTAGGAGAAATAATTGTTAATTAATTCTATAATAAATTAATCAATAATTTATGTGTATATCTAAATACATAAAAAAAGAAGAACGTGTTAATAAATAAATTTCCCAAATTTAAATCAAGTTTTATTATTTCTTTGTATTTTTCTCCTATTTGTAGTTAAATCCGAGTTTTTAAATATTAAAACCTTCCAAATCTTTTAGGGTATAAAATAAAAACTTTGATTATATTTTCTGATTCGTTCCCTGCACGACGAACGTATGTAATTAATACATAATAAGTTATGCCTTTATAAGGAGCGTTTAGAGTTTAGAGGTTTAAAAATTTGGTCAATACTTACGACGACGGATAGTTTTGGCGCCGAAATTCTTGAAAGACCCTTTTCTATACCTTGTACAGTATAAATATAAGGGGCTGAAAAGAAGGGATCTTCAGAGAGGGTTTTCTTTCTTTCTTTCTTTTTCTTCTTCTTTTTATTTCGAACGGTCCCACGGTTATGAAAGGATCTTTAACGGTCTAAAAGCCCTTTGTGCAAACTTTGGGTTATAATTAAAAAACGAAAAAATGAACAAACGTAAATTTTCGAACTATATTTAACACAGGTGTAGAAAAAAACTTTCGTAAATTTTCAAATTATTAATTCAAAAAAATCTATACCGTTTTAATAAATTATCTAAATGATTACTGAATTATATTAACTCAATCGTTAATTTATTATCTAAAGAGATACATGGATGAATTATAGGTAAAGGGATATTGAAAAATAGTCAATAAAATATATGAAATATGTTTTAGTTTTTTTTTTTTTTTTAAATAATATAATTTATTTATCAAAAATTGGAAGACACGATGATCATAATATATAGGCAATGGTGATAATAGACGGTGATATGAAAATATCACTTCGTCATATTTAAAGCCAATATCACAATATTAATGTATAATATAATACTATAATAATATATCGTACTAATATTAATCCTAAACAAGTATATACCTAATAGGTACGAATATCACAGGTGCGAAAAATAATAAAAAAAAAAAAGGAAAAAAAAATTATTCAAATTCTAAAATGTATCGCACTAAATATAAATGAAGTGTCAAGAGACCAACAAATCGTCGTTATATATCTTAACCTAAATAATAAAAAAAAAAAAATTAAAAAAAAAAAAAAAATTCATGGATGGTTTGGATCAACGAACAAGCCTCGGATAAATTTAACATCGAAATAATGAATTATCTTGAGCAAATCCTCAGGCTGGAAATTGTATAATTATAGAACGTTATTTAAATATACTCTAAAATATTAATCACAGTTTTGATATAACCTTAAATTAATTCTAAATATAGTCTCTATCTCTCTCTTTCTTTCTTTTTATCTTTATTCTCTATTAGCTTTTCTATAATCAACCCTGGTACACCTCTTTTTTAATCAATGTAGAGGCCAGGGTGTCTCGAAATCACCTCTTCTAAATTCTTCAACGATAATTTCTTCTTCTTCTTCTTCTTCTTCTTCTTCTTCTTCTTATTCTTCTCTTACTTCTTCGTTTCCTTGACGATAAACAATCTCGTCAAAGTTTCTAATGAAAAATGAAGAAACCCTTGTCCTCTTCAAGCGACCTGCATCTCGGGAAGTTGATATTGCGAGAATGCACGTTCTTTGTAACATAGGTCACTATCAGCGAGCGACATTGTTGTCCAATAAAAGTCTCCTGCATGTGTATGAGCGAAGTGTACCGGCACGTAACACTGTCCAGGAACAACAGGAACCACTGTCATCTGTCCATCAAGACATACCGTTATAGCTGCTCCCTCTTCAGCGCCTTGAAGATCGGCAAGAAGACGTTGTTCAAGTGCCTCATTAGCGTTGTTTTGGTTGTCAACTTCTTCAGTGAAAATTTCAACTTGTGGTTCGGCCCTCTGTCCTTTAGGTAATTTGCCAATTTTACAACCTGATCCGGCACTTTTACCACTAGATTTTTTCAGCAGTCTTAAAAGCGGCTTAAGGATCTTCTTAACTCGTTGACTTGACGTGTGTTTCTTGTTGGATAATTTCAAGTTGTATAAATTATCGTTGAGTTCGTTCTCGCACTCAAACACGTGGCTTATCGTGGCGGCCATATTTGTTTATTAATTATTATTGTATAAGGTAACACAAAGTTTTAACAGAACTGTTTTCAAAGCACTGTTAGAGGTTGCTAATTTTCCCGCTCTTTTTTCGACGATTTTTCGAAATTATTTAATTTTCTTTTAAAATAGATTTTCGAAGGTTTTTTTTTCTTTGGAAACTTTTAAGATTCGATTTTAGGATCTTTTTGTCGGGAAGGCTAGTGAGCGAATGATGCTCTGTACAACCACCCTGCAACTTATATAGGGACTCTGACGTCACGGGGTAACTGGGTGGGGGAGGCAGGTGCACCTTGGCTGTGGGAACTCTCCGTGTTCCAAGCTTCCCAGGGTCCACGTCGACCATCTGCCGTACTCGGGTCCCCCCACGTTCACTCAAGTCCATCATCCCTGTAGACCTTTACCACCACCAACACCATCAACACCCCCGTATACCACCCTAGAAACTTAAAGAATATAGTTTAACCGTAAGAAATTTAGAGGAGGCTAAGATCATCCCTAAATTTTCTACCCTATACATATACCTTCACTCTTGCAAGTTTAGACCTGTTACAGAACCCACAAACAGGACTCCTACCTACTCTCTTCATCGCCTTTCGTACCCCAATATCTAAGTGCTATGAAGTTAGACACAACCTGTACTTAACATTAATTTTTCACTTGTCGATTGATCAGTTTTAACTTCAGAGATATTAAACCGGACTCAAAGTGGTTCTTGTGCAATTTTTCTATTGTTTTTCTAAAAAATAGTTAGTTTGGATTTTCATTTTAGAGCCCGGCTCCTCATATTTTTTTGGAGAAATAAAAAAGGAGATTTTCAAAGTCCAGAATGAAGGACTCGGTGAGTTTTGATAAGGAAAGGAGTTTTTGGTCTACTTTTGAAAAAAAAATTCTTCATCTTTGGTCTTCATTATCATGTCACAGTTTTTCCTGACCCGATTTTTAGTACAGAAGTGTAGGTGAGTACAGGTACTCGAGTAACTTGTCTGATTCAAGTAACACTCTCGCTTTTGGAAAGCTACTTGACTTGGTAGAACAATATCTCGTTGTCAATTAGCTGCACAACAGTAATTAGTCGCAAAAATTTTGGTCAAGTTTTGAGGCAGGTCAGGGATCACTTGAGGCTATTTTTGCTTTTGCTTAACCCCAATCGTTTCTTTCTAAAAAAATTTTACTGTCACATAAAAAGGTTAGGGTTTTAAAAATCCTACAACAGGGTCTGAATTTCCTCCTAAAAATAGGAAAAAAAAAAAAGAAAAAAACGGGATTGACACTGTACTCTGGCAATTGAAAGACAGTCGTGGTTTAAAAGCTCGTTGAACAAGCCGTGCAGGCTGATAATTAAGCCGTTTTTTTACCCTCTTTGACATAAGCTAAGCCTTGAAGTGACGATCCCCTATGGTGTACAGGGGTCGTAACTGATTTTCAACATATGTGTTAGTCGCTCGCCCTTTTGTAGTCACATTAGCGTCCTGCGATGTCCCTTAATTCTGTATTCTCTAATTTCCAGCAAGAAAAAAATAAAAAATAAAAAGAAACTGAAACAAAAAAAGGAACGGCTTCTTCTTTCGACCAGACGCGCGGGTAATTTTTTTATTGAAAATTCAGAGGAAAACAAAAAAAAAATAAAAAAATACCCTTTTTTAAAACCTGTTGTAACCCTAGCGTTGATTATCAAAGGTAACAATTATTATCAAAGAGTTTAGTGATAAGGGATGTAAAATATTGCGAATTAATTAATTCATTTATTTTCAAAATTAAATTTTTAAATATCGTTAAAAGTACAAAACAAAAAACAAAAAAATTATAAAAAGAAGATTATTTAATAAATGTGACGATAAACATGAAGAGGGTATAGTCTGGGTTGTAGAAAAACACTTTAGGTATATCCAGTGAATAAATTCGGTGTGTAACGGGCCCTCAAATATTTACGCGGTAAAATTTTCGGTGAGGTATTGGATACACCATAGGTATAAGGTACTACAACAAGAACCTGTCGGTTGTTATTATGCACTGAGGGTTCCAGAGCCCAAAATCTATGGGGGGAGTGAAAATCGAGGGAGACTCGGCAACCCCCTGGTCAGGTAAATCACTCTCGGTTTTAACCTAGGTCTTTTATTTCCTATCGTATACTTGCACGTTAGGTGCAGTAGGAACAGGTGAATTTTCATTTCTATTTCAACCTTCGTACTACAGGTTCTAAAATTTCGTTCATTTAGTGAAACTCGAGTTGGCATTTGCAAAAATTTCTATAGCTAAGAAATCCCAGACATTTGTACCCTCACAAATTTCACTGCAATAGTTACGAAACAAAGTAAATTTTGAAAAGTTGTGCAGATTTTTTCAAATTGTTAAATTATTTTCGGATTTCGAAACGATTTTTTTTTTTAAAGAATAGGTAGTCGATTTATTTATTTTTTTTGTTTTTGGATAAAAATTTGATTGTAGTAATTTTATCTCGCGAATATATCAGACGAAAGATCTACACGGAAGTTGAGATCGTATTTGTCGTTTAGGTGCAGTAGGAACAGGTGAATTTTCATTTCTATTTCAACCTTCGAACTACAGGTTCAGAAATTTCGTTCATTTAGTGAAATTGTGAAATTCGAGTCGGTATTTGCAAAAAATTCTACAGCTAAGAAATCCCAGAAATTTCTACCCTCACAAATTTCGCTGCAACAGTTTCGAAAGAAAGTAAATTTTGAGAAGTTATGCAGATTTTTGAAAATTGTTAAATTATTTTCGGATTTCGAAACGATTTTTTCTTAAGGAATAGGTAGTCGATTTATTTTTTTTGTTTTTGTTTTTGATAAAAATTTGATTGTAGTAATTTTCTTCTCGCGAATATATCAGACGAAGGGGATCTACACGGAAGTTGAGATCGTATTTGTCGTCTGATCGTTTCAAGAACAAAGCTGTTATATTCTAAATTGGGTCAGTACTGCTTCGGTTTTTAAGAACGTGGCTAAAGTTACTTCAGAGATATTAGATGTCCCGATCGGTATAAAACTTGATCGAAAACTGCTGCGGAATGCCTCAAGTTACAAAAGCCTTATTTTCGCAATACGCAGAAGACACTATACGTGGTGCAAAGAAATTGATAAGGAAAAAAAAAAGAAAAGACTCAAAGAAAAATTGAAAACAAAAAAATACAAGAAAAAATTGTTATTATACGAGAATCGGCAATTAGTATCTACCGCGAGAGCAATAACCTCATTTGTAATTTGCAATTTGTAATCTGTAATTTTCTCACGCCTCTTCGTGTATAAACGATGTTCTAATTACGAGATTATAGGGCGTGGTAAAAAAAGAGAAAGAAAAAAAAGAAAAAAGAAAAAAACTTGAATGGCCATTTCTGGAATCTTGAAGAAAAGTTATAATACCAACCCGCGATTATTATTGTGAGGACGTAATTCTTCCTCTCTCTGATCGATCGATCGATTCTTTACTCGATCTTTAAATATCCAAGTTTATTAAAATAAACTCAGCAACCGGTTTTCGGGATCTCGTATTCAGTAAAAAAAAAAACAAAAAAAAACAACAAAAAATCTCCCATACAATTGATCAAACTTTTTTTTCGAACCACTTGACTTGTTTATCGCCATACTGACGTCTGATCGAATCATAAAATCAATAAAAAAAAAAAAAAAAATCAAAATCTGAATCTCAATGTAAAAAAAAAAAAAAGTTTGAACTCCTTCAGATTTATTCTTCTTCATCAAAAACGTTAAAGGTTGATTCCAAAACTGGTAGCAGTTAGTCACATGATTATGTTAACTTCTGTCTCTGTTTCCTCTTCTTGTGAAATGCCGAGATACTTTTAGATTAATTTCTCGTCCTTGTTCTCATCCTTTTTTTTTCTTTTATTTTTTTTAATCACTGCCCTTTGAACCATTCGAAGCTAAGAAGAAGGCGACAGGTAGGTAGGTAGGTAGGTAGGTAGGTGCCCACAACCCGAACCTGAACCCGAACCCGAACCTGAATAAGAAGTCCCCGGTGACGTCAGCGGCAGGTGCAAATGGTTAAACAGAGTCCTGGGCTCGCGTCTCGCTCGTATCTCTCTCCCTCACGTAATGACCGATCCAAAGATCCGGAGATAGCTGGACTAACCAACTCACTCATCTACCCTGGGGCTTTTTGGCTTCAGTTTGGTTCGAAAAGTCCCCTCTTTATGGTCTCCTGACTCACAGTGATGGCCAGAGATTTTGTTACGCTCCGTTAAGGCCATTAAAGATTCTACGCTGTTATGGAGATAAAACTGTAATCGTATAGATCCCCCTTTGGATCCGGTTACGCCTTACAGTCACCCTTCTTTATTTGCATCCGATATTTGCCGCAGAAAAATCGACGATTTTTTGTATTTTCATTTTTTTATTTTTTTTATTTTTTATTTTTCTTTTTTTTTTGGTACATTTACTCATAAAGATTTGTTCCTAATTCGAGCACTATATCATGGATAGATCTGATACATTGAGTAGAAGGGTTGGTTTGATAATAAGACGAACAAAATAAAGAAAAATAAAAAAAAAAAAAAAAAAAAAAATTACAAAAAATTGGAAAAAAAAAGACAAAAATAAAATGAAATGAAATTCCTCCTTCAGCGTATATTATGCTTCTTGTACCCTTAGGCAAAACGGATGACGTGCTTATATGTGATGGTAGTATTTTAAATTGGTAAGTGTGGACGAAGGTATAAAGTCGATCCAGTGAAGAAGAAGAAGAAGGCCCCCAGGGTTAAAAATAGAATCTCGACTACCGTATTCTAAAGTTTTTTTTTTACTTTTCGATTTAGGTCTTTTTACGGGGGGGGGGGGGGGGGGGGGGGGGGGGAGGGAGGGAGGGAGGGAGGGAAGGGGTCATGTAATCGTTTTGGGCAGGTAGGCACCGCAGTTACCAGTTACCAGTTTCGGATAAAGATCTTTGTAATTTGAATTTTCTCTTCCTTTTTTTATTTTTATTTTTTATTATTATTTTTTCTATATCGTTCATTTTTTTATTTCTTATTATTATTATTATTTTTTTTTCTTCATAGCTTATAACTACTCTCCCCAACCTCTACAAGCTTTTTCATTCATTTTTTTTTTTTTGTTTTTTTGTTTTTTAATTTTATTACCATTTTTTCTCTTCATCTTCTACCTATACCCATACCTTTCAGCTATACGAGAAAGGGGTGAATTTATTGCTAGGTCCCGATCTATTAGATGCTTTTTTTTATTTTTTTCTTTATTTTAAGCTTATTAAATATTTTTTATATCCCAAAGTTTCTCGGTTCAAATATAGCGTTTCTTTCTTCTTTCTCTTTTTTTTTTTTTTTTAGTTTATCACCCAGCAGCGGTTCTAAAGGCGACTGAAGTAATTGGCTAAGAAATTACTTCTGTCATTATTATATATCCCCGTAGCCACAACACCGTCTCACGTATACAATTTTCTTCATTCAGATTCTTTGTTTTATTTTATTTTGTTTTTTCATAAAAGGTTCGAATGATTGAATCAAATTATTAATTCTATCACTGCAGTATGAGGTACATACACATATCTACGGCTGTGCATGAACGCTTTAACACAAAGAAATTTAATCACACATATATACCTATATGTTATTAATTTATTATTATTATTATTATTATTATTATTATTAACTAACGAAAATTCTATCGCTTATTTTTATTTTCTTTTTTTTTTCTAAAGCAAATTTTTCTGTTTTTTTGTTTATAGGTGAGTGCTGCTAGAGACGATAAGTCTGATTCACCACTCATCCAAGGTAAGAAACATTTCTTTATCTTCATCGTTTGAGAAAATCTTTTTTGTATCATTATTACTACCCTCTCCCGTCAATTCATCAATGATCATAATTTAGGAAATATACATGTATCAAAACTTTGAGATTCACAATCAAACTAAAAAATAAAAAAAAAAAAAAAAAAAAAACATACACATAAGCAAAAAAAGACACTTAGATACTAGGCAGGTCGAGACAAGTCTGTTTCCGTTACACATAGGCACACACACCTACCCTTATATACACATTGGTGAATTTTTCTATACAGACGTAAGGTTCTTTGTTAAGTAACGTTTGTCCCGTAAAATTCAGGCTTTAAAAATATACGTGGCTTGTTGCTGTGTAGCATACTTTGCGCTTTACACTATCATAGCTAGGTATGGGGGCGTAGGGAAAAGGGAGAAAGAAAGAAAATAAAAAAAAAAAAAAAGGAAAAAAAAAAGAGAGACATTCACCCACACGGGAATCCTTTGAATCCACAACCGGTCCTCGTCAGGGATTATCGACGCAAAGGTTCTTTCCCCTCTTATAGAAATGTTGAAAAGAAGACCCGTCCGGGTACGGGGGTGTATATAGGGTGTATACTGTGGACAATTCGTTGATCCTTTCAGGTTATATTCACCGGACCAAAAAGGGATGCAATACATATTATTCAAAATCACGAAAATCTCGCGTGGAATTTTGTTAAAAATTTTTAACCATTGAAACGCCTAGATGCATATCTTAGGTAGGTATATCCCGTAGGGTTTTGGACCGGGTTTTTCACATTTCTTTTCACTCTTTTTCTAACCCCATACCCATCACACTACTGCATTATTAGGATATGGGGTGGATATTCAGGTGAGTTTTTACTCTCCCTATTTATCTTTATATCTTTTCCTCTCTTTCTCTATTTCGAAAAGGGTCAAGGCTCAACAATGCAGCCTTCCTTTATGTCTCCCCTATTTATCCACCTTAGAAGAGTGTGTTCCTATGTATAGCGGTACGGCTCAGCCGTTCAGGCACCATACACAAACTTCAAATCACCACTTTCATCATCACGGTGAACGCAATCGAAAAGAAGTCCGAGCATTCGATCCGTTTCATCTTATTCAATCGGATTCTAACAAATTCAATTCGATTCAATTCAATTCTGCACTTTTCTACATTCAATGGACAAAATACTCTTCTTTACAGCAGATCTTTCCATAATTCTTTCAAGGGTTACGATATTTTTAACCTGCAGATGTAAAGCTGCAGAGAGAAAAAAGAAAAAAAAAAAAAGAAAATTTTCCTTTATGGACATATTTTTCCAAAATTCACAGCTGCAAAATTTTGGGAATCTCTTATCGGCTAAAAAAAAAAAAAAAATGTATTTGATATTACGAATTACTGATCTCATTCTTCAGGTATGTATGTACCTGTGCAGTTTATGACCGCATGCACTTGCTGTGGAATAGCGTTGCACGTATATATCCATACCTATACCCCCTTAAGAATCATTGCTTTTTGTAATAGGATTTAACCCTTTTGGGGTTTCGGGCGGTGCTTTTAACCCTTTCACAGGTGAATTTCTTCGCTAAATCCTTTTCTATTGTGGCGGTGTTTCCGTTAACCCTTTATTTCCCTGTTTGGACCTCTTACCGTTTTCCGCCCTTTGCTTCGTGGGGGCCTGAGACGAAAGGGTTTTGTGAAAAATACGGGTTTCGTTATGGGTCAAAAGATCAAACGGAGTTTACCAACGCGAACTTATAGGCTGATATACATATTGCGTGGTTTAGACTTTCGGTTTTAGTATCCTAATCACCGGAGACAGTCCATCAGAGTTTTGTGTCAGGGGTCGTGGTTCGCACTGATCAAACTATACCAATAAACTTTTTAATTCGATTTCAATTGGTACCCCACTTCCTTTTTAATGCTTGTAATATTCGTCCTTTGTAGTTGTGCCTTATTGTGTGTTCGTTAATTTTTTATTTTTTTTTTTGTTTCCTTTTTTAACCGGACCTTAATTGACGTACATACAGCTTTCTTGTTATATTACGCTTTTGATATAACGAATGAATGACTGAATGAATTAAACGTGATTTAAACGAGGGATTAGTTGATTTGAAAATCGAATTACAAAATTCGGAAATAATTTTTCCAAAAGTGTTTCCAAAACAGATTCAGTGATATTACCAACCAAGGTAAGACCTTTTACTTTTCATTATTTCGTTCTTTCTTTTTTTTTTTATTCTTTTCTTTTTTCAAGAGCAAGTCCTTGCAGGTTGGAACCTGCAGGATCAACAGATGCATCTTGAACGAGATGCAGGTCGAGGTTTTTCCCGGATACAAAAGTCGGACAAGTTTGAACGCGTTTTAGCAGGTCTTTTACCATGGTATAAAAATCTTTGGGCACAATAGGACCCGCGTAACACATAAGGTTGCCCAATTTTTAAAGCGATATATTATTATTGTTGAACCTTTACTACGAAGGTTTTTCATAGAAATTTCAAATGCTGTGTACGACGACAAGTTTGAACTTGCAGAAATACATCAGTCTCACTTGCCAATGTCGAGTTCTGAGATTCATTCAAACATGTGACCGTTTTCGATGTGCAGTGATCGATTCGCCTGCAGCTTAGCAAAAAAGTGATCAGTATCAGTTTTTTGCTGATATCTCGGTAACCGTGAATGATATCAAGTTTAAGGTTAAGATCAAAAATGAAGTTCATTAAATTTTCTATGAAAAAGGTTCTATGCATTTTTCTTCTATCCTCATTAATTTAACTGGATTTTAAGGTCGAATGTTTAAACATTAGTAGTCATTGTAGAGCCAAATGAATATTGTAATTAGTTACACATTCTACGTTAGAATACAGCGAAATTAATGAAGATACAAGAAAAATGTATCCTACAGTTTTCATAGGAAATTTAATAAACTTCATTTTTGATAATCACCTTCAACTTGATATCATCGATGTTTACCAAGATATCGCCGAAAAACTGGCTTCATGTTAGAGCACTTTTTTTGCTTTTTGAGTTCAGGATTAATTAGTGACACATTCCACATCGAAACACAGCAAAACCAATGCAGAAATCGGAAATATGTATTCTACCTTTTTCACAGACAATTTAATAAACTTTATTTTTGATATGCAGCTTCAATTTGATATCATTGACGATTGTCAAGATATCAGCTAAAAACTGGCTCAGAGTTCAAATTCGCTCTTCGAGTTCAGGATTTTTAGTATACTCAAAAAATAAACCGTAATGACTTCATGCCGGTTGTCATTTTCGATCGACAAAATTTTTTCTAAGGCTATAGGAGGATATTAGCAGGGTGAAAATGCCTTTCGCGAATATCTTAATGATATTTTCAAAATAATCGGGTACTATTAACTAATTGAGATTAAGGTCTGATACTTTCAGGATCTTAGTATTCAAATAGTACCTACTTATCCATAAAACGTCATCAAGATATTTGCAAAAGGTATTTTTACCCCGCTTATCCTCCTATTGGTCTTCGTTTAAAACTGTTAGTGAATTTGTGTTGCAGTTAAAAATTCTACGTGTCTTGATCGGCTCTTTCGCAGGTAGGTAAATACAATACACTTTATTTTGTGATAAATTTCACGTCGAATGGGGATCGGCTAATAGACCGATAAAAGTGTCTGAGACGACGAGAGGTGGTAAGCCTAATGTAAATTTGTCAATCGATCGAGTATTGCATTATGATGATCTAATATCAAATATTGATAAAGTGGTTATACGTATGCATAGAACCGACTAAAAACGATCGAAAATCGTTTCAACAAACTTTTTCAAGTTCTCTGCAAGCTCAAACCTGTCTTTGAAAATGGAATTGGCGAGAGCTATTGCCGGTATATTTACGGTTATTCGATTTTGAAAAGAAAATTTTTGTTCGATTGTAGAAACTTCGAAATCTTTTAACCTGGCCAGTTATAGAACGGACCAAAAATCCCAACGTGTAGGTACTCCATTATGCGAACCTAAGTAAACACTGAAAATCTTTAGCGATATTTTTTCGTCTCTTGATGCGCCCTGCAGCAGCTAACCAAACATCGCGTTATAATGTGTAAGTATATACACTTTTGAATATCGCTGTATGGATCACCATGTGTATAAGTTTGGTATATCCATGCCTATTTATATTTTCATGGAGATTTGAAAAAATCGAAGAATAAAAATAAAAAAAAGAAGAAGGAAAAAATAAAAAAAAAAAAAAAAAACGATCGGTAAAAGACCCTCGCACGAGGGGCTGAGTTTCTAAACAGTTTTTTCTCTTCTTTCTTCTTTCTCGTTTTTTTTATCTTTTCTCAAAAGGATTATGGTTATAAATGATATAGTATACCGCGGTCCAGTCGTACCGCAGGCTATACGTCGTTTTTCATGGTGAGATATATCGGTGACCGGTAGCTTCAGCTCAACGATTTCTATCGCGGGATTAGACCTAACCGTGTCATCGCTGTATCCTGTTTAGAAAAATTACAATGGATGCTTAGTTTGAGTTACGTTTTATATCGCCTTTTGAAAAGATACCGAACAAAAAAAAATGACAAAATAAAATTCAAAAAAAAAAAAAAAAATCGCGTCTGAAAATAAAAATTCAAAAGCAAAAAATTTTCATTTTCTTAAATTATATATATGAATGAAAAATTGCGATACTTATTGTTCATCTGTTTAAAAGATCATATCGCAGAATTTTTATACCTTTTTTTGAATTTTGGATCGTTATTTCCCGATTTTTATCAGAATTTTGGTCAACAAAACGCCCGGTAACGCCCCGTACAGACTAGGCTTTGATCCTTTTGAATTGGCTCCTGAAATTGTCTATTATATTACGTTATGGACTATCGAGTAAAAAATAATTGCTGGTTGTGCCCTGCCGCTTTAATAATTGACAATGCGTTTACCCCAACGGCTGCAATTGTTGTATACACTGAACAACAATTACATAGGGTCCTATTCCTATATATTATATTATATTATTATACATATAGACGTATATAAGCAAAAATTTTCTCTCATTTCTTTATATTCCTCTTCTTATTCTTCTTCTTCTACTTCTTCTTCTTCTTCATCTTCCGATTTCTTTGCCTAAGAGAGAGACAGCGGCTCGTTCTTCTTTGACGGTTTTCAGGAGTTGTGGGCGGAGTGGTAAACCCATAGAACCCATCGAATACTTCGGCATGGCACTCTGTATTCTAAGGACTAAGGGATCAGACCCAACCAAGAATTGATACACGTGCACTTGGATGAGTCAGAGGCCCTCAGGACTACTTGGGGGCCCATAAGGGCCGAGATTACTCCACGTAGATAAAGACCTGGTACTTTCAGGGACGCAACCAATAAAATATCCTTCACATAAATCACGATTTAAATTTTATCTACACGTTTTCAAAAATTCATTTTATCAATCGTATAATTTTTTTTTTTTTTTTGTATTGTTTCTATCGGAATTTAAATCGATTTTACGATTATTAGACAATAAATTGTTTTTGCTTTTTGATCAGAAACTAAATTTCGAAGAATTAGGAGACTTTGATAAAAAAAAAATTAGAAAACTATGATGACATTGATTCTGTAGATTTTTTGAAATTTCTATTTTGTATCTTTTAGATTTGAGAGAAATATTTTTTTGTATGTTGAAAATTAAGTTTGATCGAGAAAAAGGAATTCTTTTTTTGAGATTTTATATTTTCGAGGTGCTTCCCTGGACCCGTCATCTATCTCATCTATCGTTGCCTCTACCCGAGTCCGTAACGCTCCTCGAGCCAGAATTTGAGAGGCAAGAGATGCTTCGTTTCTTTTGTTTTTCTCCCCTAGACCTCCGATACCCATTAGAACACGTGCAACCAGCAACTATACTACCTAGGAGTGCACATCAGACCACAACAACAAGTGCCCCATCAACGCCCATCAACGCCGTAGGACCTGAACCTAGAAAAAAAGAAATGAAATAAAAAAGGAGAAAATCTAAATTATCTACCGTCCTGTAGGGGTCCACTTTGAAAATACTCGAAACTTATCGTATACACTGATTCATGCATACTGGGTGGTTCGTTTTAATTAAATACTTTGATTTATTGTTTTATGAATTATTATGGTATAATATTTAAAAAACTTGAAAAATGATTGTTTATTATTACAGAAAAAAAAGGATTGCACAGTCTTGAGAGAGATTTCGAATGGACTTCAGAAACTAGGTTTAAATTTAAAAAAAAAAAAATTAAAAATATTAAATGAATTTACAATTTTATAGAAATTCGTGAGTCGTTTTTTTTCGTATATAAAAAATGAAAATACTTTTTATTCCAAGAGACCACCCGTTAGATTATAACTACCCCATATATACTACAGATTTAATTGATCTATATGACTTAAGTGTTACCAATAAACTTTGTAAATATTTTTATATATACATACTCTTAGTCTACACGCAGATCAATTGTAGATAAGTGTATGAAAGGATCGCGTGATAGTGTTTTATTTTATAATTTATTTTTTTCTAAAAACAAAAATAAAAGAGATAGAGAGAGAGAGAGAGAGAAAAAGGAAACAATAAAAAAAAAATTGATACGTAATAGCGTTTCTTATATATTCTACCAGAAATGGAAAAATAAAAATGCGGACAGAGACGAGAGGCGAAAGAAAAAAAAAGACAACGTAATAAGAAAAAAAATTTTTAAAAATGAAACAAAATATCGAGTGTGATTATAAGGTGATTTCGAAGCATCTCGGTAAATTGGTTTCCTTTTTTTTCTTTTCCATTTTTTATTTCGGTTTTTTTGTTTCCATCTTTTCTCTTTCCTCTTATTTTTCACGTGGCTTCTGTGTTTCCTGTTCATTTCTTAGCCACAGTTTTGTCGGCGTCATTTTGAAGCGGTTTTGACGATTTTTTTATTTTTATTTTTACTTCTTCTTCACCTTCATATTCATGATCATCTACCTATTATTTCTCGTTCTTTCTTTCGAATATAGGGGGCGATAAAAAAATAACAGATCCTCTATTCGACACTCACACTTTACTAGATATGATTACCACAAATCTTTCTCGAGATATATGACGATGCTGGTAGTAGTAGTAGTAGCAGTAGTAGTAGTAGTTAGTAGTAGTAGTAATAGTAGTTAGTAGTTAGTAGTAGTAGTAAGTAAAAATTTTTTCTTAAAACTTTTCATTTCTTCTATTCGTTTCACGAATTTTAACATTTATTTTGGGTGTTCTAGATTGCCCGTAATCGGTTAAAAATGAATTTCGAATTTCTTAGCCACGACCCCCTCTAGCCCCTAAATTTTTTTTCATCTTATTCATTTTTTTTTCAAAACCACTTTCGAGTCTGAATCTATTTTCATAAAAGTGGCTCCTTTTATTTAACCACTAACGGCGATACTGCACGTAGACAGTTACGCTAGTAAACGTAGATATAAATTTTTAGTTGAAAACTTTTTACTGTTTTACAGATGAGCAAAGGTCCTTTAAATCTCTTTTAAATCTCACCCACCGCGTAGCTGCAGGTATCTAATACACCGAAGATTTTGGGTGGGCTATTTCACGCAGCAATGATCACTACTCTTTGATCTTGATTGTCGGGACTTTTTTTTTTTAAGCTATACTGCACCTAATCAATGATAATTGAAAAACTTATTGACAACAGATTACTAATAGACTTTTTCATAAACCTGATGTAGTATAGCTACAATCAAAAAATCAATTCAAAAATAGTATAAAGAAAATTTTTCGAACTAAATCCTTCTTCTCGTCTCTTTGATAGGATTTTCTAAGAGGATCGAAGTTCGTGATCATCAACAAATTCGAAAAAAAAAAGAAAAACATTTTAGTCAATACAAATTGTTGTAAAATTCGATATAAACGACGAGGAGAATTGTTAGTAGATTTTTTTAACTTCCCGCAATGAAAATTGAAAATTTTCTAGAAAAAGGGAAGTTATTGGTTTTGGTCCGATTTTCGAAAATCGAGTTTGCATCAGATCTTGATGTTTTCGGGCCTTGGGAAGTTATTCTGACTATTTTTGGATGGACGTTCGTATGTATGAGTGTGTGTGTAAACAAATTTTTGCGGTACGATATCTTTAGAAATAATCTATCGATTGGAATGGTTCTTATGGCGATCGAAAGGGTTTATCAAGACTTCGATCTGATTAGATTTTGGAGTCGATCGGTCGAGTAGTTTCAAAGTTATTTGAGAAATAAAAATTAAAAAAACTATTTGTTTTCATGTTTTTAGCGCATAACTCCTAAACTGTTCGTGCGATTAGTCTCAAAACTTGATCAGACTTAGGTCTTGGATAGCCCTTTCGATCGCTGCAAGATTCATCAAAATCGAACGGTTGGTTTAAAAGATATTGCAGGACAAAAATTTCTCTTTTTGTCGTACGATACCTTTGGAACGAATTAACCGATTTGGATGATTATTGCGGCGATCGAAAGGGTTCATCAAGACTTAGATCTGATTAGATTTTGGAATCGATCGGTCGAGTAGTTTCAAAGTTATTCGCAGAATAGAAAATGAAGAAAAAAAGATTTGTATAGGGAAAACTAATTATACTAATAACCTTCTTTAATTTATTGTAAACAAAATAGTATCAATTAATTGTAACGTATTTAAAACAGCGGCAAGTTTTAGGGTTGGCCCACAGATTATCGTAAATCCATTAAAAAAAATAAAAAAATTTCGCGTATGATCATGCAAAAGTATTGATTTTCGAGTTTCGACAAGTTTTCTACCCTCTTAGACGATTTTTGGTGTAAGATCTGTCATGGCATTGCGGAATTGGGCGTTATAAATAATGCTTAACTTTACAAAGCGTTTTTTTTTTTTCACCGTATATGCAGGCGCGTATAGAAATGAAAAGCAAATTCAGTCTCGAGGACAAATAAGTGCGCGAACCTGTCGTCACGGAATATTAGACAAAGTTTTTTTTTTTTTTCAAAAGATTCAAAGACTTCGCCGCCCTTGCCTATTCCTGGGCAAGAAAAGACGCTTTAAAATTGGCGTGTCGGTCCTACGTCATAGAGAACTACTAGCAGAATACTGAATAGGTCCTCCTTGCCTTGCGGCAGTTTATTCTATACTGCCTCCTGCGCTTTTTGATCTTAAGGCATTGCTGGCCACCCACCTAAAACGGCGTGACGATCCCGAGGAAAATTGGCGTGACTATTTCTGTCTTTTTGAAAATCGGGGGATATACTTTTATCGATTTTTGTGTTAAAGCGAATTTCTAACACCTTGACGTTGGCCACAAAGCCTGAAACGACATCCGCGGGCAACGAGCGCGACACCTTTTCTTTTTTCCTACTTTTACCTTTTCGAATTTTTCATTTTTCATCGTTTTGAATTCTTATTTGCGGCAAAGAGACGCATCGAATTGACGACAATGTACGACATAGAATTTACGTTAACTACTTTAACCGAGGAAAATGTCGGGAAGAAATTGGCGCGAAAATGGTTTAGCAACACCGTTTAACATCGCGTGGAGAATTATTTCGATCTAGAACGAAGTCCGCGTAATTTTTATACTCGGATTTTCGAGCCCCTCATGTTTCGAGCACCAATTCGAACCTTACTGCAATCTAATTTGTTTCGCTTCTCTCACAATTTTTGAAAAACTTTTCAAATCCGAAGGAAATCTTTGTTTGCCTTGTAGTGGACCATCTTCATCTTGTCACTTGCAGACGTTACCCTTCGTCGTTGAAAGATTGTTGCAGGAATTTTATATGGTCATTGAAATTGAAGATTATTGGTTTCTTTTTTTCTTTAGATTGGTTAAATTTGCTCAAAGTGATGATTTAATTAATTTTTTTGAAATGAACAAAGTAAATGTGAAACGAGGTAAAATTCGCGTTGTATATGGGGGATTACATGTCACTTCGACCAACGCTTGACCCTAACATTTTTTGTTTTCTTGCAAATTAATTCAGGTAATAGTAGTACTCAAAAAATGTTCATCTTTTTTTGATTATTTTTTTTCATCGACGCATACTTTATCAGTTATGGCGGTTCAAAAAATTTTCAATTTCGACCCATTTGTAAAATCTGAAAAAATTACCAAATATTCTATATTTTATTTAGAATTTTTTGGTGCAAGAGCCATAATGAGACGAGATCTCCTTCTAGGCCTTTTTGGGCTTGAAACATCTATAATTCACTCCAACCGTGTAGATTTCTTACCTTGCTTATTATAGACTTCCTAAATAATTTCCATACGACAGATATTCTTATAGAACCACCCAAATAGTCAATTGCTATATATTTTCTGAGTTTGGATTCTTTGAGTGCTGAAAAGTATTTTCAAAAACCCAAAAGATGGTATGATTATTATTTTTTTTTCTTAGTTTCTACGATAAGAAAATCCTTGCAACCCAAAAACTTGCCAAATATAACGATAAAATATTCTCCTCAGAGATCTACACGGTTGGAGTGAATTATAGATGTTTCAAGCCCAAAAAGGCCTAGAAGGAGGTCTCGTCCCATTATGGCTCTTGCACAAAAAAATTCTAAATAAAATATAGAATTTTTGGTAATTTTTTCAGATTTTACTAATGGGTCGAAATTGAAAATTTTTTGAACCGTCATAACTGATAAAGTATGTGTCGAAAAAAAAAAGATGGGCATTTTTTGAGTACTACTATCACATGAATTATTTTGAGAGAAAACAAAAAATATTAGGGTGAAACGTTGGTCGAGATGACAGGGAATGCCTCATATACTTTTTTTGGATCCCGGTTCTATTTACTATTTCAAAAATCTTCCGTTCGTCTTTTTTCCTTTAGTGAACAATCTGGATTTTTCATCTACTTGGGCTTTGTATCGGCTCGTTAGATTTCTTCACCAGTGCGTGAACCATATTTGCACAAAATAGTTTCGTCTACAAGCTATATTTGCTTCTGAAGTTTGTAAAACTCAATCCCCAAAAGCTTAAAGACCGTAGAAATCAGACCTTGCCCTTAATCTAACCGACCTCAATCTTAAACGATTTGGATCAAGGATGTAAAGCTAGTGAAAAAAAAAAAAAAAAATAAAAATTCTGAAAATAATGCTAACAGATTATCTTACGGGTGTTAAAACTTTACGCATCGTTGACTACGTTTTCGTTCTTATATACATATAACCATACGAATTGTAGAGATGAATGCCAGGTTTATACCTTCATACAATATCCACACCCTCGCACAGTATCTACAGCTTAGACTCGAAGAACCCTTATAAAAGTGCTTCAAAGACGCCCATCTTTTATTCCCTACTTTACCAAGGTAATACGGTCATTGTGGGACACCCTACCAACGTCAGATGTTCATATATGAATTTCGGTATATATTTTTCGATTTGCTGATAATTATCTCGATTAATACACGTTTTGATTAGACTGATTAGACGCGCCAACACAGGCAGCGTTTAGACCTCACCATTTCCATATTTGAATTGATCTTTATTCATTAGATCAAAAGCTTATCTTTTCAACTATAAGACACAGCATTAAGATTATTGTGAGTGATGGACACAGATTAGTGTTTTCTGGAGGCTTCCAGCATTGGAATTGAATGGGACCAACTAAACTGCTTACCTACTATTTTCAGCTGATGAAAGAGTAATGGTGGGTTGTAGGATGTACCGAGGACCTCGGATGCTTGCTCCTAATTCTATTAAGATTGCACATTGTGATACCAAAACTTGTATGTTTGCAGACGGTTTGATTTGCTGAGATGCCTAAGTTGAAGCAGCCAGTGTCTTTGGAGAAGATGTCGATGGATGTCCTGTTAGAATTCGTCGTGAATTCTTGCTATCAACTAAGTGTCAAAGGCACATTAGACGAGCTTCGCCAAGGGATTTCAATCATCAAGAAACATGTGTGCAAAGACGTGCCTTGGTACTTATTAGCGGACTTCTGTACCAGATTCCTCGAAGAATTTTATGCAGTAGAACGTCCAGTATCACATTACAAAGCTGCTACAGAAATTCTAATGGATATCGAGATTGCCGGATTGCGATGTAACCGTCAAATCCTTGACTATCTAGATCCTAACGATGTACATCGAGTTCGAAAACTGCAGGAACTTGACCTTGGCAATGTTCCAGTAACTATAAGTCTGGAAAAATTTTACCTTGATGATCTCACGACATTCGTATACCCGGAAAATTGTACAGACCTTGATTTAGCAGTCATCGGGCGGAATTGTTTGAAGCTCCAAGTGCTGAAGGTTCTAGCATCAAAAGTTACTGACAAAGGACTGCGTGCCCTAAGCCTATGTTCTGAACTTCGCGTTGTCGATATTGCTAGATGCCCAGTTTCTTTCAGCGGCATAAACGATCTGCTATCAGTACATAAGAAAATCGAAGAGTTTGCTCACATCGACGGTACTTATTGTAAAATCGATGGTTCCATTCCCTTATTTGAGTTAGACTCATCGGTGTGTCGATGTTCCGGACCGTCTATTACTCGTGTCACTTTTGAAAATGGTCGGGACTCTAATCTTGTGAGCCTGCAAACCGTCGTTAATAACTTTCCTAATTTGACTTATCTGATAATGAATCTTTCAATTCCTTTGGACTTGTCCCCGCTTAAATCTCTCAAAAAACTCACGGGTATTGAGATTATCTTCTTTTTTAAAGCGTTCTATGACCAAGCCGAAAATACGTGGCAAAAACTCAAGATAATTTTGTCGTTTATTGGAAAGAATATCACCACTTTAAAGCTCACTAGTTGGGATATGAGGTATCGATGGAACCAGGATTCGGTGGATTTTATATTTAATTCGTGTCCGAACATTGAGTACTTGACATTTATTCAAAAAAGTGGTTACGTGGTAATACCGCCTTTTCAGAAATTGAAAGAGTTGGTATTCCAACTTCCTAATTACGGTGGTCCGATTGAGCTTATCGATGATGCAGCATTGAAATTTAACACTTTGTCTAATCTTGAAACTCTTTCGTTCCTATGGTGTAGAATGAATGTGAAAACTATCGAATCAATCATGCTCGATAATATAAAGTTTCCAAAGTTGTCCGTGATGGAAATGAATAACCTAAAGCCTGAAGATGTCGAACACATTGAGCGTATCGTGAGGAATAACAATCTTGATCTCAAGATCAAGCCAAAGATGTTGAATAATATTTTAGAAAATCAGTCAATAAGCGTAAGAATTTCATTTTATTCGTAAAGTTATTGTATTATTTTTCAAAACTACTTCATTTGGAATTCATAGTTACACACGATTAATTGGTCAAGTTCAGTAGATCAAAAATGCGTCAGATTTTGCCTTGAACGTTACTCTTTGGATGTGCTGAATACTGTGTTAAATTCCATTGAAGCTACCTTAACTATTCTTGATTCATAATCCCTTTGTATTCAAAATTGTAAAAGATTCTGTCATGCTTTAAATTAGATCATTTTGGAAATAGTGTCTACGACTTATAACATTGGTGTTTAGTTTGTGTATAGTTTTCATTACAAATTACTATCCTCCATCTTGATTGATAACGTCGTGTAATTTATAAAAATTATTTAATATTTGTATGATGTATGATTTATAATCTTAAAGTTTATATTGTTTTTGCTGCGTATTACTATTCCTGATATTAATTGATAAGACTTATATGATTTGTTATAGTCATTTAATAATAAATAAAAATCCTGTGGATCCTTGACTCCTTTGAATTTTCCTAATAAGTGAATTGTCAATTTCGGCGAGTGTTTGAATTTCAACATATCCATCATTCTAGCCATATTACATTACCGTACTCATCATTATCATCTACGTCATCGAGATCGTCGGTTGACTCTTCGAGGTCATAATCGGTCATACACTCGCACAGCATTTCAAGCCGTTTAATTCACCATCAGTAGGTTTTGCTATACTGGCTTAATTGGTCCAAAATAATCAATTCGCTTGCATCATTCGGAGAGCATTGAGAGGATACCATAACTTTGTTTTTTATGAAAGACTTGAATTCTTAGAGTGATAAGATTTTGAACGAAAGTGTATTTAACGTCAGAGGAAATAGGCGTCAATTTTACTATAAGTTTGAGGGCAACACTTGGATGATGCTGTAGAATTTGACGACGTGATTCTCACACCTTGGATAATCCTGGGGTGAAATAGAACAGTCGAATTTCGGAGGATCAGTACTCTGTCCCGAAGTTTAAAGTTACTTATTCATCAGATGATCATTCTGACAAACTCTATAGTCGTCACTATACTTCGTGATCCAGTCCCCGATATGACGATCAACTATTCTGACAATTATCGTAAGATTAGTAAGTTTAAACGCGGATTGATACTTGTTTATTCGCTTGAAAGCTATTTTTCTCAACTATAAGGACACAACATTAGGAATATTATAAGTGATGGGCACAGCTTAGTGTTTCCTAGACTCTTCCCCATCATTGGAATCGAATGGGATCTACCAAACTTCTTACTACTCTCAACCGCTGAAAGAGTAATGGTGGGTTAAACTTGTATGTTTGCAGACGGTCTGATTCGGTGAGATGCCAAAGTTGAAGCAGCCAGTGTCACTGCAGAAGATGTCGATGGGTGTCCTGCTTGAATTCGTCGTGAATTATTGCGATCAACTAAGTGTCAAGGGCTCATTAGCCGAGCTTCGTCAAGGGGTTTCAATCATCAAGAAACATGTGTGCAATGACGTGCCTTGGTACTTATTAGCGGACTTCTGTACCAGATTCCTCGAAGAATTTTATGCAGTAGAACGTCCGGTGTTACATTACAAAGCTGCTACAGAAATTCTAATGGATATCGAGATTGTCGGATTACGATGTAACAGTAAAATCCTTGGCTATCTCGATCCTAACAATGTACATCGAGTTCAAAGACTCCAGGAACTTGACCTGGATAATTTTCCAGAAACTATAAATTTGGACAAATTGCACCTTGATGATCTCGTGACATTCATATTCGCGAAAAAGTGTACTGATCTTCATTTAGAAATCATCGGGCGGAATTGTCCGAAGCTTCAAGTGCTTAAGGTTCCATCATCAAGGGTCACTGACAAAGGCCTGCGTGCCCTAAGCCTGTGTTCGGAACTCCGTGTTGTCGATATTGGCGGCTGTTCGGTTTCTATCAGCGGCATAAACGGTCTGCTATCAGTACATAAGAAAATCGAAGAGTTTACTCACACTGAAGGTATTTACTCTTACGCGGGCTGCAAGGTCTTATCTCAGTGGGACTCGTCGGTGTGTCCGTCTATCAATCGCTTCGTTTTTGATCAATATCGGGACGATGAACGTGTTGTACACTTGAAAACCATCGTGGCAAAGTTTCCCAATTTAATTTATCTCAAATTGAATCTGTCAGCTTCTCCGGACTTTTCCGCCCTTAAATCTCTCAATAAACTCACGGGTATTGAGATTGAATTTTGTTCTGATATGTTCTATGACGACGTCGAAGATACGTGGAAAAATCTAAAGACACTTTTGTCATTTATTGGATTTAATATCACCACTTTAAAGCTTTCTTGTTGGGATCAAGGTTATCTATGGTACCAGGATTCGGTGGATTTTATATTCAAGTCATGTCCGAACATTGAGTATTTAGGATTTGATCAAGGAGGTGGTCTCGTGGTGATACCGCCTTTTCAGAAATTAAAAGAACTAGTACCCAAAATTCCTATCAACTTTGAACAGATTGAGATTCTCGATGATCCGGCATTGGAATTCAGCATTTTGTCTAATCTCGAAACTCTTTCGGTCCTAAATTATGGAATGAATTTGCAAGCTATCGAATCAATCATACTCGATGATGTCAAGTTTCCAAAGTTGTCTGTGATTGAAATAAATTGCCTGAAGCCCGAAGATGTTGAACACATTGAGCGTACCGCGAGGAACCACAATCTTGATTTTAAGATCAAGAATGATCCAGAATCTAATTGGTACATGGAATATCGATTTGGCGATAACCGTGAATCCGATGATAATGCCGAAGATCTGGAATGATATTTCCAAAAATCTGTTAACAAGTGCCAGAATTTTTAAATATTTCTATGGTTTTTGTATTATTTATCAAGATGAAGTCATTCATAGTTTCACACGATTAACTGGTCAAGTTCAAATAGATCAAAGATGCATCAGATCGAGATTTGAATATCGCTTTTTGGATGTGCCTAATACTGTGCTGAGTTTCACTGCAGCTACCTTAACTATTTTTAGTTCATAATCTCTTTGTATTCAAAATTGTTAGAGATTCCAGCAGCCTTTAGATTAGATTATTTTCGGCATAATATCTACGACTTTATAACATTGGTGTTTATGTGTATAGTTTTCACTACAAATTACTATCCCTGATATTAATTGATAACGTTTGTGTGATTTATTTAAATTATTTAATCAATCTTTGAATGCTACTCAATGAATTGATCGTTACTTCTCCATTTCGAATCTCTATCTCTATCGTAACCATCATTTTTATCATCACTATTCAAATGATTTGATTTTGCAATGTCCGGCAGGGTATGGATTTGATAAAATCTAGTTCGCTTTTTAGCATCAAATATAGAGTACATTCTATTTTTCGATCATTTATACATCTCTCGCTGATAGAATATTTAAGAATCTATGTATATATGTATACATTACGATCGAATTATGAGTAATTCTGTTTATTTTTTAATCAACTGTATCATTGCTATTGTTCAAATAAATCTGCTTATACAAAATTTTATATAATCTACGGATGTTAATTTTTAACCAGTCAACGTATCCCAGATCTTTGTCTCATCTGGAAAGCGGTAAGAAAAAATCGGTTATAAAAATTATTCGTCTGGAAAGATCATCATTATCATCTACATTATCGGGATCATAGGTACTGAGCATCGTGAAGACGCGGGAAGTCAAAACTTCTACAGCATGTAACCGATCGAAATGGAACTTTGCAGAAAGTGGAGCGATTTTTATTTTTTCAAAAATATTAAATTTTTTTTTACAGATCAGATATCGACTACAGAAATTGTGGAATTGATCACATTCGTACCGGATGTATCTTAATATCCTAATCTGGATGTATCCTAGTTTCCTAATTTGGTTTATGATAAAATTAATTGTACGATAACGGAAAACCTGAAGCCGTTGAAATTTCCTAATAAACTTGCAGAACTTGTGCTTAACTTTGTCTTATCAGTCTGAAGTCGTCTTCATATTTGTTTATTCGCATTTGCGAGACGTTTTATCACGTTGGCTTCATAATTTGTGAACTTCAATGCTTGCAGATTGGCTGATTTGTAAATATGCCGAATATAATGCCAACAGATCGTCTTACGGGTGTTAAAACTTTACGCATCGTTGACTACGGTTTCCTTCTTATATAACCATACGAACTGCGGAGATGAATGCCAGGTTTATACCTTTATACAATATCCACGCATTCGCACAGTATCTGCAACTCAGACTCGAAGAACCTTTATAGAAGTGCTCTCAAGATGCCCATTTTTGATCCCTTACTTTACCAAGGCTTAATACGGTTACTGTGGAACACCCAGCACACGTCAGATGTGGATATGAATTGGGGTATACAGGGTGAGGCACGTAAAGTGTTACAGACCAATATCTCGGAAATTAATCATGATACGAAAGAATACTTCCCATAAAACTTCTATGATATTGAAGGAGAAACAAAATGGTGCAGCATTATTTTCAGTTGGTGGAGACGCCAAGGCCGGGGGAAGGTCAACTTTGTTTTTTCAAATGGAAACCCATATTTTTCATTACGCAATTTTGTTCTACTTGAAAAATCAAACGACTTTGGTATGAAACATTTTTTTGTGAGACATCAATTTTCCTTGATATTCAACAGAACAACTAGAGTTTTTACAACTTTTAAGAACATTTCACTTCTAAGATATCAAGTTTGGAGGAAAATTTCAAAAGACAAAAAGTGCGTAATTTCTTGCAAAGGTTCTTGAAGAATAATCGCAGATTTTTTTTAACAATTTTTGATTGCAGCTTTTTGAGTTGTTAAAAAAAAAAAATAGAATTGTTAACAAAAAATCTGCAATTATTTCCCAAGAATCTTCGCATGAAATTACGCACTTTTTTAAACAATTTTTGATTGCAGCTTTTTGAGTTGTTAAAAAAAAAAAATAGAATTGTTAACAAAAAATCTGCAATTATTTCCCAAGAATCTTCGCATGAAATTACGCACTTTTTGTCTTCTCAAATTTTTCTCCAAACTTGATATTTCAGAGGTGAAATGTTCCTAAACGTTGTAAAAACTCTAGATGTTCAGTTGAATATTATAAAAAATTGATGTCTCACAAAAAAATGTTTCATACCAAAGTCGTTTGATTTTTCAAGTAGAACAAAATTGCGTAATGAAAAATATGGGTTTCCATTTAAAAAAACAAAGTTGACCTTTCCCTGACCTCAGCGGCACCTCCACTGAACAACCCAATAACGCGAACTCCTTTCTGCCTATAAACCCTACAACTTTGGTCTGAAATATTTTTCCGTACCTGCAATAGCTTCGAAGAAAACAGCGTGTAACACTTTAGGTGCCTCACCCTGTATATTTTTCGATTTCGTCAAAAATATATTGATCGCCACTTGCTTTGATTACACTAAAATATCAAATGTGTATATGAGGCATTCCGCCTTAACCTAGAGCACAGAATTACTTCGAAAATTCTAATGGATATCGAGATTGTCAGTGATATGACGCACACGTCAATGCAGAGATAGAGTGGCAATGTTTATTCTACATTCGGGCTCGAATTTCTCAAGTTGGGCCACTACTTGACTGTCCATAACATTCGCCAGACCTTCTTTCTCCGTATTCTAGATTTCTCTAAATTTCAAATAAGGTCCTAGAGGAAATGGGTTAAATAAATACCCTTTAATGCAGTAGATTACTTTCAAGTAATTTCTCTTTATTATATCACACGAGAAAGGAACGCCTGTACATATTCGAACGCTACAGGAGCCCAAAAGCTGGGTCACAAAGACCAAAACAGTATCGACGTCTAAGGACAAAGAGTTCTTGGTTCTTTCACCATACGAAAATATTGTTTATGTTTATATTTGCCTCTCCGGCACTCTCAACGTCGATTTGTTTTGCACTTGTCGTCTTTATGAAATAATAATTCTCAGTAATGAAGCTATACATATAATCCAATAGGTCCTGTTACGTTCTTTGTTTATCATAACAGTTCTCAATCTTTCAACCCTACTCCCACGTTTCGCCTCCACATCTTCAACAATTAGTCAGTCGTTCTGTAACTGCCAACTCGCATGGACGGGTCCACAAATCTCACTGCAATACTCCATAGTCATTATCACAAATTTATATTTATCGTATCTTTCATTCATATTCATCAGTGTAGTTTACAACATATATTTAATTAATTTACCACGTCGCAAGATTCATCTTCAACCCTACAATCACCTGTAACTATTCTTTAATTAGATCAGCATGCCACAAAAAATCTGCGGTGGAAATCGTCATGGATATAGACATCCTTGGATTCAGATGTAAAGCTCCGATCCTAGCTTTTATTAATCTTGAGGATAGACATCGAATTCGGAGATTAATGAAACTGGATCTGAACCATCGTTTGATTGATGCACACATCGGCTTGGATAATTTGATTTTGAATGATCTAACGACGTTAATATTCCCGATACACTGTACTGACTCCGATTTAGTCATCATTGGACTGAATTGTCCGAAGTTAAAAGTCTTCAAAATTCGAGATTCAAAAAGTGTCACAAACAAAGGACTGGGTGCCTTGAATCCATGTGTCGAACTTGGCGTGATCGACATTGTCGGTTGTTCGGAAGTTTCTCACACCGGTATTATTGATCTGCTCTCTATGCATGAGAAATTGGAGACCTTGCTTGCGGGGGCGTGTCTCGACATTCGCATGCCTTTTCACAGTTGGATTTGTCTGTGCAGTGTCCATCTATGAATCGCCTCTATATTGAATATGGTTTATATTCAGATGAGGATCTATGTTCTATAGTAGCAAAGTTTCCTAATTTGACCTACCTTGGCATTCACAGTTTTGACATGAATTCCCTGTCCATGCTGAAGTCTTTGAATAAACTTACGCAACTTGAGTTTAACTGCTTGGGTATGAGAAAATCTCAACCGCCTCCATTTGACTCCCAACGGGTGTGGACGTGTCTCATAGAAATATTACCTTTTATTGGCATGAATATCACCAGTTTAAATGTTTCTTATTTTCATTATTTTTTTTTACGGCAGGAATGTTTAAATTCTGTGCACAATTTTTGTTCTTATATCGCACAGCTAAAATTCAATTTCAAAGGCGATTTTCTCGTCATACCACCGTTTGAAAAATTGACAGAGTTAACCATCCATGGTCCCGTATATCGGATTCCTATTTCGAATGATCTTCGTGGTGCGGTATTCGAATTTGTTAAAATGTTGAGACTTGAAACTTTAATGTTCGTTCGACTGCAATTACGTTCGCAAACTATCGAATCAATAATTTTCGATGATATTAAGTTTCCTAACTTGTCCCTGATAAAAATATATAGCTTGAAACGTGATGAACTCCTAGAACTTGATCGAAAGGTCAGAATCAAGAATCTCAATTTGAAGATAGAAAATGATTCAACAATCTGGTCATTTTGGTAGAGCACGGAAAATCATTAGGAAGGCCATCCGTACAGCAATATACAAGAATAACCTTTGACTATGAAAACATCCTCGAAACACTATGCAGATATTGTTCTGAAGATTGTATCGAATGGTCTTCATGTTGAGTAATAGACACACTCAGTATACCAACTCTGGTTGTATAACAAGTAACTGATCAAAATCAATAAATTAGTATCGCGTAAGGATCAATGTGCAATTTTGCTCGTTGATTAAATGACAAGTCCCGGTAATCACGTTACATGTGTAATATACAATAGAAAATGCTCACTGTGCTATAAAAACATGTTGCGGTGGTTCAAAGAATACAATTATACTTATCTCCAAATTTTCATAAAACAATCATTGAGTGTTGCAGTTTTAACAGTTTCATGGTTCACGTTTTATCACAGGCGAAGAACTACGTGCTTTGAACTTGTATTATCTTACGCATTCTTGACGTGAATCGTTTTTCGCATTTCTGAAAGAGGTGTCAACGATTTCCTGTTGGTAAATAAATAAATAGATAAGTTCGCTGTTCCGAAAAATACTGAGAGCTTTCGATATCGTGAATGTTGTAATGTCTTGTTCAAATTGGTGACACCTTGGCAATCGCTTCGATTTCAGGGATGATCATTCGTTTGCAGATTATCACGTATGTTCTATCGTGGCAAAGCTTTTTAGTTAGACTCAACTTGTAATTAATGAATCACACATGGTGGCAGAACTGTTCGTACTGAATTTTTTGAATAAACTCAAAGAATTTCAATTTCACTTGATTGAGAAGCATGACGACGTGCGAGAAATTTGATGCAGTTTTAAAAAACTTTCATCATTCGTTAGAGTAAATATCACCACTTCCGAGTTTCTGTACATTCATCAAGATTCTTATACGGATTACACCGACTAGATGTTAGAGCTAAACTCTTATATTTGCAGGTTGACTAATTTGCTGAGATGCCTAAATTGAAGCAGCCGGCATATCTGGAGAAGATGGCTTCCGATGGTCTGCTACAAAGCCTTGTGCGATGTTGTGATCGACTCAGTACTGATCCTGAGAACTCTATGGACAAGTTCCGTCATGGTATTTCCGTGATTAAGGAATACGTGTGCAAGCGCATACCTTTGGCCTTATTGGCAGACTTCTTTTGCATGTTTCTGGATGAATTCTCTTCGGACTTCAGATCAGCGTGCTTGAAAAAAGCTGCACTGGAAATCATCATGGATGTAGAGATTATCGGACTCAAATGCAAAGGTCCAATTGTAGCATTTCTCGATCCTCAGGATGGACATCGATTTCAAAAATTGACGGAGCTAGATCTGGACTGTTTTTCGGATACCGTACCCATAAGCTTAGAAAATTTTCATCTGAATGATCTCACAACATTCATATTCCCAAAACATTGCACTGACCTTGATCTAACGATCATCGGACAGAATTGCTCGAAGTTAGAAATCGTCAAAGTTCGGGATTCAAAAAATGTCACAGACGAAGGACTGCGTGCTTTGAGTCCATGTTCCGAACTTCGTGTTATCGACATTGTCGGTTGTTTCGAAGTTTCTCACATCGGTATTAACCATCTGCTATCTGTACATGAAAAATTAGATGACTTCGCATATGGAGCCGGAAAGAAACAGTGTATACTTGCCTCTTCTCACTTGGATTTGTCTGCACAGTGTCCAGCTATGAATAGCTTCTATATAGAATCAGGTGTAACTTCAGATGCGGATCTACGCTATATAGTATCAAAGTTTCCCAATTTGACTTACCTTGGAATTAAAGAGTTTCGCATGGACTCCCTGTCCGTCTTAAAGTCTTTGAATAAACTTACGAAGCTTGAGTTTACCAGCCTGGACATGGACACATCTCGTTGTGAAGTTCAAGACTTCGAACAGATGTGGGAGTCCCTCGAAGAAATATTACCTTGTATTGGAGTAAATATGACTAGTTTGAACATTTCTTCTTGTCATGATTTTTTTTTGCGAGAAGAAAGCTTGAATTCTATATACGATTTCTGTCCTAATATCGAACATTTGAAATTCGATATTGAAGACGGTCTTATGGTAATACCACCGTTTCAAAAATTGATAGAATTGACCGTCTGCTGTCCTTCGGAATCGTTTTGTTGGTGGTACGATTCTCCTAAACCGATATTGAAATTTGTTAAAATGTTGAAACTTGAAACTTTAAGATTCTTTGAATTGAAAGTAAGTGCGGGAGGTATAGAATCAATAATTTTCGATGACATCAAGTTTCCAAACTTGTCTCTGATAGAAACATATGGCTTGAAAGATCACGAACTCTTACAATTTGAACGAAATGTGAGAATCAAAAATCTTAATTTACAAATAAAAAATCATTCAAAATTGTCACTATGCTCTAGCTCAGAAATTTGTTGGCAAGGCCGTATGGTAGAGCCATATACAACCATAAGTTTTAGCTGCCCCAATTTATTAGAAATATTATACTGATACAATTATGGATATTGTGTCGAATGGTCTATATATGTATATATATTGAGTAATATACTGAAACTTTTTGGATTTTAAATTATTTCTTAATTTATGAAAAATCCGCTATGGTCATGGGGGTTATGATTTTTTAGTTTTCAGACATCGTCTAAAGTTCGAAGCTATGTGATAAGCAAACCTAACTACCAAACTCGGTTAGCTACCTGAAGTAACGGAGTTAAATTTTACAGGACTGAGTGGTTTACGATCATGTCTGTCTTCAGCCTTACAAAGCTGGAATCTTTACGAAACGAGCTTGCCTTTTAATTATCCAGAGTTAAGTTATTTGATAAACCAAATCTGCCTCCTAAACTTTAAATATAATTTTTAATAGTCAGACACGGATTACTGCGAAAGCAAAATCTATGCTGACACGAAATACATTTGAAGCTAGTTGAATTGAAACAAAAACAAGTTAGGGTTTTCGTTGTCAAATAAATATCTAGAAATTTTAGTTTATATGATTTACACTGACAAAATAAATGCTTAAATCTAATCTTTAGAATTTTAATTTCTAACGGTTGAAAGATTCTGTTTGCTAGTTTATTTTCTAACCAATGTTTTGCTCAGCTTTGTGTTTAGAGCTTTTGTGCTATCCAGGCTATAGGTATGAGATTTGAACCGTGTTTGTCAATATACTATGTTTAAGTTTACTATAAAAGATCCCGAAAGGCGATCTTTGAATCTGAATCATCAAAATAAAGTGAATCTAAGTAAATATCTCATCAAAGACGAAAAGAAGATCTTGTAAATGAGTCCAAAGTGAGCCAATTTTTTCAATAGGTAGATAATTGGTGCTGCGCTGAGCAGTGGGGTGACCCTGAATTTATACCTATTCTGACGTCATTCACATCGTCAAACTTCCACTCTGGTAGTTCGTTGCGCACGCCGTTCTGTATCCGAGACAGCTGATATGTCATAATACACGTTCTCAAGTTTATACTACTATTGTTCACAAGTAACTGAACAAAATTAATAAATCAAACTCGCGTAAGACTTGGAATTTTGTTCTAATAATTGTAAGTGTTTTATAGTGATTTGGTGGTGATTGAACGAGAATTCCCCAAAGTTATGAAAAGTTTCGAAAGTTCCATATTCACGTTGTGGCACAGACAGAGGAGTACATACATGGGTTAAATCCGTGCTGTGAATAGCGTGTTGTTGATCTGATCATTTGTTCCACTTCTCAAAGTAGTATCGACGATTTTCTGTCAACACATAAGGAAATAGAAAGGATACATTTCCCCAACGGTAAAGACAGCTCCCGATAGATAACAATCTCGATTTTAACATCTACATTTATTGTTGGTAACTCAAATTCATATATGCAGTGGTGTAATATTTTTAATACTCATATAACCAGCGTCCGATTTCCAAAAATATTTTAAACATTTTTTTACAATATGTTAATGAGTCGGCATCTTTTATTGAAATGAACATACAATAGAAATTTTCTGTTGTTAAGATTCAGACCTCAATATTTTTTTCATCAAATAATTGTCAATTGCTATATGTCGTTTTTTACACTGATGATGATCCACCCTCTATCAATGAACATTGGGCATAAGTACCGATGGACTATCGACTATATCATATAAATAAATTGTTAGTATATATATTTTGTACAATAAACACACAATGTAAATTCCACTGAAGTTATTATTTATATTGCTGAAGATCATGGGAAGCCGCGAATACGTGACTTTAATTTTTTCTCCCTGAAATAACATTCAACTCCCAACTTTGGGGAATCAACGACTGCGGAATCGTTACCAAAAATTGATTATTTATAATCTTGAGCTATTCTTTTCTATACTTATCTAGATACAGCGAGAGGATTACGTGTTTATTTAAAAGAATTCAAATCTATGCTTGCAGGCAGGCAGATTTCAAGAGATGCCCGGATTAAAACAGCCAACTCCTCTTCAAACGATGGCTTCGGATGTCCTAGTGGAATGGATCGTTCGTTTTTGTGATCATCTCAGTGTTAACGTCTCATTGGAAAAACTTCATCAAGGAGTTGCTGTAATCAAAGAGAATGTGTGCAAGCGCATACCTTGGTTATTATTGGATAGATTTTGTAGTAAAATTCTCAAAAAATTCTATTCGACTGAACGTCCAGCGAGCCATCACAAAGTTATGTTAGAAATTGTTATGGATATAGAGATTCTTGGACTTTCTCTTAAGGGTGCAGGTCCGATCCTCGGTTGTCTTGAGCCTCAAGACGTAAATCGATTACGACGATTGGAAATACTGAATTTAACCATATTCAGTCATTTCGAACACATAGAACTCAGCAATTTTTATCTAAATGATCTTACAAAATTTGTATTCAACAATGAGTGTACTGACCTTCATCTGGAAATCATTGGGCGTAATTGTCCAAGGCTAGAAATTTTGGAAATTCGGTACTCATCTGTTACAGACGAGGGACTGCTGGCCCTGAGTTCATGTTCCGAACTGCGCGTTGTTGACATCACAAAATGCCGCCTGCTTTCTCACATAGGCATAAACCAATTCCTATCACAACACAAGAAATTGAAAAAGTTGGATTATAATAATCATGGATCACGTCCGGTAATCGAAGAAGACAACGTTTTGTCCTGCTTAGATTCGTCTGTGCAGTGTCCATCCTTGAATCACTTCAGCATTTATTCACAACACGTCACAGATGCAGGTCTCCGTTCAATTCTTACAAAGTTTCCGAATTTGTCTTATCTTGCATTTAATGATTCATTCATATGTGATTTACAATTAACAACGCTGAATTCTCTTGATAAACTTACTGGGATTGAATTCGAATTTAGTTTCTATGAACCAAGATTGATATCGGGTCTCAATATGTCACCGTGGAAGTCTTTTGAAGATCTGTCAAGATTTATCGGTGGTAGGATAAAAAAATTGAGTATGTATTCGTGCATCGAAAATCATTACTGGGGTCAGAATGAGCTGGATTTTGTGTTTCATTTTTGTCCCAATATTGAGTATTTCGTATTCGAGTACGGACCACAGACGCTTTTGGACATTCCTCCGTTTAGAGAATTGAAACAATTATTGCTGACTCGTGTTTCCGATTTTCTGACGTTAAACCAAATGATTCACTTTAACGTATTAGAATTTGGTACAATGATGAAACTCGAAGTTCTCACGCTTTGTGACTATAAATTAAATATCCGTTTTATAGAATCGATAATCCTTGATAACGTCAAGTTTCCAAACTTGCACGTTATAAAAATAGATGAAGAGTTCGCAGATTATATCGAGGATGTTGCCATAGGCAATAATCTTGATATTAAAATCATAGACTTCTAAGTGGTAATTGATGATGTTCTCGAAAATAAATTTATAATAGATATTCGACTGATAGAAACTTTTGTGTACTTTTATATAGTTTAAACTATAATTTTTTTCGCTGAAATTATAACCTATAAGTATTTATTTTCAATATACTGTAATTTTGTGCCTGTACAAGCAACTGTAACACCATTAAATAAATAAAAATTTATAAAAATTTAATAAAACGATTTCAGACAATTAAAACCATTTCTATGAAAACTTTCGGCATAAGTGAAAATTTAATTGAAAAATACGAGCATTTCAATTGCTCTATTAAAATTATAGTTCGAACAGTAACTAATTTCGAAATCAACTTATTGGAAAGATAAAGAGCCTTAAAATATTGCGAAATATTATAAAAACAATTTTTTTGTGAACTATGAATTACGTGTAGATATATGAACTTAATTTATGTCGAATATCTTGAGTTGAGTTGATAAGAAAAGTCGACCATTAGTCTACAGGCCCGTAAACTCCGTAAGTGTAAGAAAGAGGTTCGATACTGTAAGAAACTGTCTCTCTCTTACGTGGTTTTCCGGATTGATAAGACCTCGCAAATACGATATATTGTAGTTACAGGATAATTCTAGGCACACATAAGTGGGGGTGTTTGTTTGATAATGCATTTATTATTCCACGTACACGTTATTTTTCGCACAGTAGTTAAGTTCCACTGTGATGTTCCTTTCGGTGTTCAATCTTTCATCGAATCTCATACTTTTTGGACCAAAATTTACTAACGTTATAAAGTACTGCTGAGAATTCGTGTGTGAATGAAAGTCTGGCAATTCGATCCATCACGTATGAATTTACGATTTGCTGAACCGTCCTCTGGTTAGTGACGACGTTTTAACGAGTTGCTAGAATTTATCAGCTTTGCTTACAAAAAAAATTCTTTAAGGAAATCGAGTCAGTAAATAGTTTCAAAGGTTTGTGAGTGAATTTGAGAAACAATTATCTCTATCATTTTTTTTTTGTTTTTTCAAGTAATTAGAACACTAAGACCACCAAGTTCTAGTCTAATCTATTTCAAACTTATGTATTTACAGGCTAACTGCTAACAAGTTGAAATGCCTAAATTCAAGGAGCCACTTCCTCTGCGTGAAATCGCTTTCAATTCCTTAGTGGCACGTGCAGTGCGTTATTGTGTTGAACTAAGTATCAAAGGTTTCCTGTTAACACTCCGTCAAGGAATTGCCATTATTAAAAAGCACGTATACAATAACCTGTCCGGGACTTTATTCGCGGAGTTTTGTACAAGATTTCTTGACAAATTTCACGCGATTGGTCCAACACGGTGGAAACGTCGTCCAGCAAATCACCAAAGAGCTGCGTTAGAGATCATGATGGATATAGACATTGTCGGACTTCGATGTGGAGGTAGAATTATGCGGTATCTAGATCCTCAAGATGGACATCGATTCCATGGATTAATCGAATTAAACCTAAACTATTTTCCAATCGATGTGCCTATAAGTCTGGAAAATTTTCGTCTACAAAACCTGACAGTGTTTCATTTCGAACGAGCGTGTACTGACATGCATCTAAGAGTTATCGGCTGGAATTGCTCCAATCTACAAATTTTAAGAGTTCGTTACTCAGGACGTGTCACAGACGTAGGACTGCGTGCTTTAAGTCTGTGTACTGATCTGCGTGTTATCGATGTAGTTGGTTGCCCAGTTCCCCCGTGTAGCATAAACGATTTGTTATCACTACATAAAAAATTAACAGAATTCTCTCACGGACTGAGTCACGATATTCTTTTCCATTTGGATTCGGTAGTTTGCCCATTCATGAATCGCTTCATTATTAATTCGTGTATTCCCCTAACGTCTGATCAGCTACAATCAGTCGTAGAAAAGTTTCCCAATTTAACCCATCTTAGTATCAAAGCTGTGCTTTCTGGAGGCCTGTGTACATTGAAATCTTTGAAAAAGCTCACGGTACTTGACCTAGAGAATTGTGTCGTATACGACTTTCGCGGGGCTATTATAATGTGGGAGAGTATCAAGCGACTGATGATATCCATAGGATCAAATATCGCTAGTTTAAAAGTGCAAATTGATGGGATAGATTTTCGTTGGGTACAAAATGACGTGAATTTTATATTTCATGCTTGTCCTAATATCGAATGTTTGAGCTTTGATTACGTGCACGACACATTGGTCATACCACCTTTTCAAAAATTAAAAGAATTGATTGTTCGCGTTAGATCTATCGACGAAAGATTTCAAGAAAGACCAGTATTAGAATTTGGTAAAATGTTGAAGTTAGAAACCATCTGGATAAGCGGATTTTCGATTAGTTACAGAGATTTGATATTCGATAATGTGAAGTTTCCGAGTTTGACTAGAATATCAACAGACCGATCGTTGGATACCCAACTTTATAAATTTGAGGGAATTGTTAAAAATAATAATCTCGATATGACAATCATTGTGAGGTAAAAAGTGGACGCGATTATCCTGCCGCAGTAAACTTCATCACTTTAAAGTTGTAATAATTTAGATAAATAAATTCTGTACTACAATTGTCATGTCAATGAGATAGATCCAAGAAAGACAAAAATGTCGACCGATACATGAAACTACAATTATGACTTGTTGAATAAAACTATTTATTGATTTGTATTCCGAAATTTTGATTTTTACCTCCATCCACTATCCATCACCAAATTTGTTTATAGTTTAATACTTAGCACTTCCACATGACAGATTTTTTTATAAACTAATGCTTTGCTGCTTTTTGGCGGATCTAATCGCGCAAATGTAACTAACAGTCTCGTTGATTTCATATCGCCGCGCACGCGTATGACACTCAACGTGATTAAACATTTCTCGCATGACGGTGGAAGGGAGACTATGATGTCGTGATATCACACATCGTTGTAGTTTAGTGAGAGTGCTGCACAGTCCTGTTTATTTATATTTCTAACTATTTAACAAAACTAGTGAGTTGACATGGAAATCCCGTGACTTTTCGATGTCCGATCACTGACTTGAGACATTCAGGATGTTTAACGAAAGTGTTTGCAAGAATCTAACGAAACGGAACGGTTTAAACGAAATCTGATGCAATATCTCAGTAAGTTCGCTATCCTCTGTCACTCTACCACAAGGCTAGGCCTCAGTATGTATATATGTATATACCAGTTCAGTGACGTTTGGATAAGGCGTGAAAGTTCAGCAGAATTATTTCATAAATTTTTTTTTATCGTGAACGATTCGGTCGGATTTTTGACATGAGTTACAGTTTCTTTTCTTCTTCTCCAAAATCGTTCTTATCTGGCAAAAATATTCATCTGTAATTGTAGAAGAATTTGATATTGCTTGTCTATCATTTCAAGTAATTGATTCATGAAATTTTCATCTACGAAAGAATTTGGTGTAGTAAATTAGTAGAAGAAAGTTACTTATGATATTTAATTGGCTTCATTATTTTTGAACTTATGTGCTTTCAGTTAAGCTGAAACATTGACTGAGATGCCTAAATTGAAGCAACCACTTCCTCTACAGAAGCTCGCTTTCGACTTCCTTCTTGAACATGTTGTTGAATATTGTGATGATCACAGTTACGATGGATATTTGGGTAGATTTCGTCTAGCAATTGCTGATATAAAGAATTACATACGTGGTTATATCCCCAGTTTGATATACGCAGAATTTTGCAGAAAATTTCTTGATAAATTTTATTCAATGGGAGAAAAACGTGGGCAAAAACGTCCACGTACTCATTACAGAGCTGCACTAGAAATCATGATGGATGAAAATATCATTGGACTAACATGCGGAGGTGAAATCCTACAATATCTAAGTTGTGAAGACGCTGATCGAATACATGGATTGAAAATCTTCGACTGGTCTGAGATGTTAAATTACGAATATGTCCATCCTTGCCTCCGTGATTTTCGCCTACAGAATTTAACGGCAATAATTTATCCGCAGATGTGTAAAGACGACGATCTAACGATTATTGCATCGTGTTGTTCCAAGCTACAAATCTTGAGGATTCAAGAATCGGATGAAGTTACAGACAAGGGATTGCGAGCTCTATCTTTATGCTCCAAACTGCGTATCATTAATATTAGTTGTTGTTCAGTTACTGACAGTGGCATAAACGAATTGCTATCAGTACTTTTGAAACTGGAGGAATTTAACCTCGGTAAATGTTGTACAATGTATGAGGATGAATATTTCAATGTTTTATCCCGGGATAATTCGTTAGTGTGTCCATCCGTTAAACGTTTTGCTATTAAATGTGGAAATGTGATAGTTGATGAGCATCTTTTAGCTATGATGAGATTGTTTCCTAATTTGACTCGTCTTGAATTTTATAGGTCACCAAAATGTGACTTGTGTATATTGAAGGATCTTAAGAATCTCACGGAGTTACATTTCGGTCAGCTTATTACTTTCAGTTTCGAAAATATTAAAGAACTTTTGACCGTGATTGGAGATAATTTGTCTGTTTTGACTGTGGATTGTGTTGGCCTTACGCAGAAGGACTTGAAATTTATATTCGATGTTTGTAAAAATATTGAAATATTAGAATTCGATTATAAACCACGTCATAAAACCGATGTGTTAGTCATACCACATTTTGAAAAATTGAAAACTTTAAAATGCTTTGCTCGTATTGATCGTGATGATGTTGCTCTTCCGTGCGAATTTTGCCTAAGATTAGAATTCGGCATAATGTTGGCGTTAGAAATTCTCATATTTTATGGTTTTTATGAAACTCATTATATTATCGAATCGATAATGCTTGACGATGACAAGTTTCCAAATTTGAGAGAGGTAAGAGCATATTATTATCGCAATGAGTACATTGTGCACCTTGAAAGACTCGCGAAAGATTACAACGTTGATTTGTCATTAAATTACATAAAGATGTGAAAAAAAAAAAATCATATTCTTAAATATCATACAACAAGCTTTTTCCTTAATTAATTGTATCGTATTTAATCTTTGATTTACTTTTCTTAATTAGTTTTTCATAATTTATTGATCATTTCCCTAAGAAATAAATTATTTCCATTAGCATAATCATAATTTTATTATGTACATACAACCATGTAAATATATTTCTTGTGATAAATAAAAAGGAAAAAGCTGAAATGAAACAATTTTAACATCGCAATTGTAACTTATTAAATAAAATCATTCAATAATTTATTATCGAGTATTATTATTTGCAACTGAATAAGACGTTATTTGCAACTAAATTGACGTTTCCCAAGTGACTGTGAAGGCTGCACGACAAATTTCATGATAAGGAGTAAAATTTTATCGATTCTGTGCCATTTCTTCACGAGAAGAAATCAGCGAGTCTGCCAGAAAAAGTCTGCATCCAACGTCAGATCGTTCGTCCAACGGAACTCCATTCAAAACTTGATGCCGTTATATTTTAACTGCAAAATAAAGTCATTCATTCATTGATTTTCTTTCATAGGTGCTAGTAATTTTTTATCGAGCATACGTCTAACGAATCACGTGTATCATTTTGATAATTATGTCATAGAGTCTATGGCATCACTGCACTATTCAGCATGCAATTTTTTTACAGCCATTAAACTACTTTTTCAGATTACATATTTTCGTGCAACTTTTAGATCTGATTTTTGGCTGATCAGCGGATATTCTGACCGCTAAGGCGGATAGTCAACATTCACTGTCAATAGGAATAGCTACGTTAGTTTATGAAGTCTTTTTGGAAATTCATGGAATGTAAATTCATGAGTACGATACTGGTCAGAGTAACTGTTAATCCTCACAACATTCGTCGCGTAAACTGCGAGCTCATAGGATCAGCAAAGTACAACTGAGAGAGTTGGTGATGGAGACGGCTGTGTGTATTTTCCTGAGGTAATCCGATTGCGCACGCGCGTGACAATTAGAGGATTCAACCTTTGCCACTGAACGTTGGTGGGGAAATTACAGTATTAGTGAAGTGAGTGATATCATGTACACATCAATACTAAACTAGTGAAACTTGCGTGGTATTGTTTCTTTATTTCCTGGAGTGTCTAACAGAGCTAGCAGAACGGTGTAGGGAATGATCGTGAATTTTAGAAAACAGATTGCAGTTTTATAGACTACAAGATTATTGATCAGAGGATTGGCAGCTATCCGCAGGATCTCAAAATTGAATTAACTAACCTTTTGTCTGATCTCGAGCAGCGACGCATGGAAGAGGCATCATAGTTCAACAGCTTTACTCAATATATTTCTAGAGAGAGAAAAGTAAGTCAGACTGCGATAATTTATGGTATTCTTTCACGATTAGACCGATTGAAATCTCATTTTTTTCTCTGTGTTTTCATCTACCATAATGTATTTGGAATTCTAATATTATACTGTCCACCTACATTCACACATGATTAGGGAATTATTTCGTTTGTTCATTCGCAGGTAACTCTCCTACCAACTTGACTCAACTCTTGAACTACCAGGCACTGCAGTTTTCATTATTGTTGAACTAGGTACTCAGTTCACGAACGATTTGATTAACGAAGATGCCCCAAGTCAAGCAGCCAATACCTCTCCGAGAACTCGCGTTTGGATGCGTGGTTAGTTGCACAGCGCATTACTGCGATGCACTCAGCGTCAAAGGGTCTTTGACTGAGCTTCGTGAAAGTATCGCAGTTATCAAGCAGTACGTAAGCGATCACATACCTGGCATCTTGTTCATGGAGTTCTGTAGGAGATTCTTGGCAGACTTTTATTCTATTGGGAGGGATCGGCCGGAGGAACGTTCAGATAGCCATAACAGCGTTGCGCTCGAAATCATTATGGATGTACAGTTTGTTGGGTTAACATGTGGAGGTGATATCTTACATTATCTGAATCCTTGCGATGTACATCGAATACGAGGATTGAAGGCACTGGATTGGACTGAACTGAAATATCACAGGCGTGTGCCTAGGGGGCTTGAAAATTACCACCTGCAAGATCTAACAACGTTCATTTTCCCCGAAATCTGTACCGATCTAGATTTAGAAATCATTGGACCACGTTGTTTGAAATTAGAAGTTTTGAGGATTGAGGAATCGCTAAATGTCACGGATAGAGGACTACGTGCTTTATCACAGTGTTCCGAACTGCGGATTATTAATATCCAGCATTGCCCAGTGACTGACAATGGTATAAATGAACTATTGAATGTACATAAAAAAATGGAAGAATTCAACGTCTGTGAATCCCCCTATGATTGTGCTTGGCAGGCAACTTTTAATCTTCTGTCGCGTCCAATTACATCAGTTTGCCCATCCGTAAAACGTTTCTCTTTGGAAGCTGATCCTGTGACAAACGCACATCTTCATTCGGTCGTGACGTTATTTCCTAATTTGTATTACCTCCAATTTCATTTAGCGTTTACTGGTGACCTGTGCATACTGAAGGGTCTGAAAAATCTTACTAAACTTGACTTTCGTGATTCTGACGTTCTTTTCAGTATGGAAAAGCTTAACGAGCTTTTGAAGACTATCGGACCAAATATAACGGGATTGATGTTGCATTCCAATTTTCGCGTAACGCAAATTGACTTGAATTTCTTATTCAAGGCTTGTGGCAATATCGAGTCGATGAACTTCTATTATAGAGCAACATTGTCTATGGAAAAATTAATCATACCGCCTTTTTCTAATCTGAAACACTTAGAGTGTACTGCTCTTCTGCAGAATAGGGATTGTCACGTAAGATTAGAATTCTGTGAAATGTCGAAGCTTGAAATACTCACGATAGTAGGATTTCACGGTTTTTTAGAAACGATCGAGTCAATAATGTCTGATAACGTAAAGTTTCCCAACTTGAGGGAGGTGCACACACCCTACAATGATGATTTCGAAATCATTGATCGCATTAATGAAACTGCTAAAAATAATAACCTAGATTTCCAGCTCGAAGAATGTTAACACGTTAAAAATGATCTTCTACAAAATTTTGCAACGAGATTGTTACTTTTAGATATATTCATGCAGTTTTGTACGATATGCTGTTCACCCTCCGATCCAAATTATGATATATTATGATTTTTCATTCTATGATTATTATTTATATGCTAACCGAACATATGAGAAACACCCGGTGTAAAAGTATTTCATTGAATGTCGAATGTAATTTGTTGAATAAAACCATTTATTAATACATCTTCACTATATTTTTTAGATATTTTCAGTCATCTTTGTTGTTGTCATCTTTCAATGGAAAAGACTCTGGTTTATCGAGCCTAGGATTTTATGGCCAACATTTTATAATAACGACGAGCATACGATTCGAATCTATCTAATCACGAAAGTAACAAACAGAGTTGATATCTCATTAATATTTCGACAGTGAGCGTGAAATCATGATATTTTAGGAAACTGTAATGTGAAAAGGTTTGTACTTTCATCGGCGATGTGTAGCTAAAAGACTCGGCGATAAAGAAGACTGTGCGTCTTTAGCTGAGTTGATTCGAGTGCGCACGCGCGTGATATTTATAGAATTTGATGTTTCTTACTTGACGTTGGTGGTGACCTAGCACCATCAATGAATCGGTAATCGTTGAGTAGTGAAAGTTGCGTGGCCTTGTTTATTTATTTATTTTATTGAGGGTCTTACGGAGCTAGTCGAACAGTATTGGAGATCTCGTGATTTTTTCATAACAGATTACAGCTTTAAGGGATTAGACAATTTTTGATCAGAGTATAAGCAGCAGTCCGAAGGATCAGTAATTTTATTAAAACTGATGTAATAAACTCGGACGTTGGCTTCTGCCCGCTACGACCCAAAATCTTCTCCTTTTCTTCTGTAAGTTCATTATCAAACTATTTTTCAAATAAAAGTTCAATTACTATTCTTAGACTTCTGTGCTTGCAGGATAGCTAATTCGTTAGTAAGCTCAAAATCCAGCAGTCAATGCTTCGGTAAAACTCATGATATTTTCGAAAAATGTAGTGTAACGAGTTTCCTACGTTTTATGTCTGTACCCACGTGCGTCAAGTATTCTGCCTTATGAATTACCACACTGCTTAGTGAAAATAGAAATTGTGTGCTAATTGAAAGAAAAACTTTCGGGTTTCGACGGAAAAAGTCTGCATCCAGTATCTAGCCGCTCGTTCTACGTAACGCCATTCCACATATCATATCGTTATATTTTGACTGCGTAAAAAGGTAATTTATTGATTTTCTTTCATGGCTGTTCGTAATTTTTTTATCGAGCATACTCCTAACGGATTACCTTTAGGTATCTCTTTATAGAGTCGATGCCGTCACTGCACTATTCAGCATGCAATTTTCCTCAGCTATTGAACTACTTTTACAGATTTCACATTTTCATGCAACCGAGCTGGTTTTTGGCTCATCAGCGGATATTCTGACTGCCAAGGCGAATAGTCACTATTCACTGTCCATAGTAGTAGCCGTGTTCAAGCTTTTTTGGAAATTCATGAAATGTTAATCCATGAGTATGATACTGATCAAAGTAACTGTTAATTTGTACAACATTCGTTGCATAAACTGCGGGCTCATAGGATGCGCGAAGTGTAACTGAAAGAGTTGGCGATAGAGACGGCTGTGTTGTTCCCCTGAGATACTCGGATTGCGCACGCGCGTGACATTTATAGATTGAAACCTTTTCCACTGGACGCTGGTGGGGAAGTAACAGTATTGGTGAAGTGAGTGATATCATGTATGTATAACTTCATACTCGCAGATGGTCCAACTTGCGTGGCATTTTTTCTTCATTATCTGCAGTGTCTTACGGAAGTAGCAAAACAGTGTAGAAATCTCGTGATTTGTTGAGAACAAATTGCAGTTTAATGGACTATAAGAGTCTTGATCAGAGTGTTGGTAGCTATCCGAAGGATCCCAAGTTTCATTAAACTAGACGTGATACCTGAGTTGGGAAGTTGGCGTTTGTATACTGCGCTGCCACAAGGCTGACCGTAACCTTGAGCGGCGACGCCTGGACAAGGCGTTACAGTACAACAGCTTTTTTTATAATATATTTTTAAAAAAAGAGGAGTAAGTCAGATTGCAATAATTCATGATGTTCATTATAACATACATACATACATTTATAATATTCTTTTAAATGTTGAAAATGTACAAAACAAATAATTAACATTATGATATTCTCGAATGAAAAATCGATATTGCGACATATCGGATGGAAAAATATGGGGTATAACGAACTATCGGAGGGAGAAATATCGATATTCGATAAATCGACGTTATTCGCACATTCTTACTTGGAATCCTCATAATATTGCGCTATGTAGTTACATTCACACATAGTTGGGAAATTATTTCGTTTGTTCACTCACAGGCAACTCTCTTCCCAACTCGTCCTAACTCTCGACATACCAGGCACTGCAGTTTTCATTATTCTTGAACTAGGTGCTCTGTTTACAGGCGATCTGATTACCCAAGATGCCCCAATTCAAGCGGCCAATACCTCTGAAAGAACTCGCGTTTGAATTCGTGGTTAGATGCACAGTGGATTACTGCGATGCACTCAGCGTCAAAGGGTCTTTGACTGAGCTTCGTGAAAGTATCGCAATTATCAAGCAGTACGTAAATGATCACATACCTGGCATCTTGTTCGTGGAATTCTGTAGAAAATTCCTGGCTATATTCTATTCCATTGGGAGGCATCGGACGGAGAAACGTCCAGATAGCCATAATAGGGTTGTGCTCGAAATTATTATGGATATCCAGTTTGTCGGGCTAACATGTGAAGGTGATATCCAATATTACCTGAATCCTTGCGATGTACATCGAATACGAGGATTGAAGGTACTGGATTGGACTAAACTGCAACATCACAGACCTGTGCCCAGGGGGCTTGAAAATTACCGCCTGCAAGATCTAACAACATTCATTTTCCCGAGGATGTGTACCGACCTTGATTTGGAAATCATTGGACCGCGTTGTCCAAAGTTAGAGGTGTTGAGGATTCAGGCATCTCGTAATGTCACAGATAGAGGGTTGCGTGCTTTATCACCATGTTCTGAACTGCGCTTCATTAATATCCATTATTGCCCAGTGACTGACAACGGTGTAAATGAACTATTAAATGCACATAAAAAAATCGAAGAATTCAACGTCGGTCAATATTTTACAATTGGGGAGATAAGTTTTGATCTTCTGTCCCGCCCAATTACATCAGTGTGCCCATCTGTGAAACGTTTCTCTTTAAAAACTGATCCGGTGACAAACGCACATCTTCATTCGGTCGTGGCCCTATTTCCGAATTTGACCTACCTTCAATTTTGTTTACCATTTAGTGGTGACCTTTGCATACTGAAGGGTCTAAAAAATCTCGCGAAACTTGACTTCGACTATTCTTCCGGCGGTTTCAGTATGGAAAATCTTAAGGACCTTTTGAAGACTATTGGAGCGAATGTGACTCGACTGACGCTGCGTTCAAATGTTTGCGTAACGCAAAATGACTTAAATTTTCTATCAAAGACTTGTGGCAATATCGAGTTGATGTACTTCTGTTATAGACCAGCTCGGATTAGAGAAAATGTGATCGTACCGCCTTTTTATAATCTGAAACACTTGGAGTGTGTGGCTTTCCAGCAGAATGGGGAGTATCACGTCACATTAGAATTCTGTGAAATGATGAAGCTTGAAATCCTTAGGATCCAACAATTTGACGCAATTTTCGAAATGACCGAATCAATGATGCTCGATAACGCCAAGTTTCCAAATTTGAGGGAGGTGCGAACATTCTACAATCCATGCGAGGTCGTTGATCGCATTAACCAAACTGCAAAAAATAACAACCTAGATTTCAAGGTCCGATTCGCGCAGTAAACACGATAAAAATGATACTCTCTAAAATCGTGCAACGAGATCGTTACTTTCAGAAAAAAAAGCTGTGTAGTTACATACAATATGCTGCTTATCCTTCGGCCTAAATTATCATACGTTATCATATTAATATGTTGACTGAATTATTTTTAGTCAACTGAATGTATGAAAACTAATCGTTATAAAAGTATTACATAACAGGACAAATGTAAGTTGTTGAATAAAACCATTTATTGATACATCTTCGCTATACTTTTTACATATTTTCATTTATTTTTGATTGAACGTAATCTCAACGGAATGCTTGTGCATATTCAATATTGATCGTCGAAAGAGTCGATTAATGATTAGGGCTCGTAATCTCTAAGATAAAGAGGGTCCGAACTGCGGATCATTAAACTCCGTTGTTGTTCAATCTCTAAGAAACTACATAAGAAACTCGAGGAATTCAACACGGGTTATTCTTACAGACGTAGAAAGAAAAGTTTTGATGTTTTGTCCAGCCCAACTTCGTCAATGTACGCATCCGTAGAACGGTTCGCTCCGTCGTCCGATCCCATGACGGATGTATATCTTCATTTTGTCATTGCCATGTTTCCCAATTTGACACACCTCATAGAGTTTGTTGTTCAGTTGTTGCCAATGTGTGCATTCTAGAGGATCTGCACAGTTCCAAAAACCTTGTTTTCGGGAACCTATATCTGTTGGTTTCACCATGAATGATTTTTAGAAACTCTTGATGAGTAGGACCGTAGGAGAAAATATTTCTGAATTGACTTTGCGCTCTGATGTTTGCATGTCATTGAGTGATTTTGTGATATATTTGTTCGAATTTAATATAGGTTTTTTGCGACGAGGTCAGAAAATCTATGCAGCTATAAACCTATAACAAATTCTAACAACTATATTACAAATTTGAATTTTATATTCAAGGCTTCTGGAAATATCGTGTCGTACTCTTTCAGGGTATGATTCATCTCAGCTTTGGACTATAGAAAATTTGATTGTATTTTCCCTGGGGTAATCCGATCGCGTACATGCGTGACAATTAGAGAACTCAACCTTTGCTATGGAACGTTGCTGTGGAGGTTACAGTATTGGTGGAGTGAGGTTGATTCTGAGTCGGAAGTGAAAATCAGAAAAGTTACTAGGCTGATAATTACTAAACAAGTAGCTAGACAGTCTGCTGCGAAACACGAACTGTCTGCTAAGTTTCGTAAAGATCACCTCGAAATGACGTCACTCGGTATCAGACTCGGTCTAGCAGACAGCTCCTACTGGTTTCGCGGTGGACTTGTCTAGCTACTTGCCTAGTAACCATCAGTCTAGTAACTTTTCTGATTTTCACTTCCGGCTCAGCATCAACTTCGGTAAGTGAACATCAATACTAGATCAGTGAAACTTGTGTGGCATTGTTTCTTTATTTTCTGAAGTATCCTACAGAATCAGCAGAACAGTGTGTGGGTCACCGTGATTTTTAGAAAACAGATGACAGTTTTATGTAGCACAAGATTTTTGAGCATAGAATTGGCAGCTATTTGAAGGATCTCAAGTTTGATTGAATTGACCGTTTGTCTTATCTTGAGCGGCGACGCCTGTACGAGGCATCAGAGTTCAACAGATTTGCTCAATATATTTCTAGAAAGATAGCAGTGAGTCAGATCACGATGATTAACCCCGAAACGCTAACAATGGGTCATTTGTGTCCGGGCCAAAATTTTCCGTTATGAATTCTCGTAGACCCTTGCAGGTAAAAATTTGGAACCAAGGGAGGGGATGTTTAGGGACGGTGTAACCTAACGGCCGAGCCCGGAATTATCTCTCATTCCGCTTGTGACCAGGGAGCTGTGAAAATCGACGTAAGACACAAACGACCCATCGTTAGCTGCAACGTAAGTAAAAATGAATTTTAATTTTTTTTTTATTTTTCCGTGTAAAATACGTTCATTTAAGAAGAAAAAGTGTATCTACATTAGACTCGAATGTAGATACATTTTTTCTTCCTAAATGAATGTATTTTACATGAAAAAAAAAGAAAAAAAATTAAAATTCATTTTTATTTCATACGCGTAAAAGTTTTTCCTTCATTAAACACATGTATAGGGAGGTCAGGAAGTAGGCATTTTCCAGGATGAAAAATAAGGGTCCGATTTTAACTCTCCAAGTGTCACATATTTTTTTTCTGAAAGGTTGTCATTTCATTGAAAAAATGCTGTTGGATTTTTTAATTTCTTTGAAAAATCATAGGAGATATGATTTTTTAAACATTGTCGTGAAAAATGCCGGCACGTCTCGATATTTTGCATGAAATTATTATTAAAAATTATTTTTTTTCAGATGGGACAAATTATTATCATTTAGTTAAGGGTTCAAAGAAGGCTCATGAATTTTTTTAGATATTTTCAAAGTTTAAAAATTGGTAATAAGGGAAAGACACGAACGACCCATCGTTAGCTTTAACAGTTACTCAAAACATCGTAAGCCAACGAGGGTTAATGATAAGGGAGACTTGGGAGAAGATTACTTTCGTCCCTGAGGTATGAGACGAAAGTAACAAACACCATGTTCGTTTAAAGTGATTGTAACTCTTCAACAGTCTGATATATAAAGTCTTCTATTTGAAGATTAATACAGGAATAAAAATACTATCTAAATTAACGGTGCTTTTGGATCTATTCTTCATATTTATTAGGGAATTTTCAAATTGCAATTGGGGCTCTAAGTAAAAATTGTTACATTTGTCCCCGGTCTACCCTATTCTCTCACAATTAGTCCGATGAAAATCTAATTTCTGTTTACGATATACTTTGAACTGCCAGAATAAACTTAGAATCGTCACATTACACTATGCCGCTACACTCACACATGATTGGGAAATTATGCCATCTATTCATTCGCAGACAATTCCCCTCCCAACGTGGTTCAATTCTTGAACTACCAGGCACTGCAACTTTTATTATTCTTGAACTAAGTACTCTGTTTACAGAGGATCTGAATATACAAGATGCCACAATTCAAGCAGCCAATACCTCTGCAAGAACTCGCGCTTGAATGCGTGGTTAGATGCACAGCAGATCACTGCTATCCACTCGGTGTCAAAGGGTCTAGAACTGAGCTCCGTGAAAGTATCGAAGTTATCAAGCAGTACGTAAGTGATCGCATATCTGGAAGCTTGTTCGTGGAGTTCTGTAGAAGATTCCTAGATAAATACGAATCCATTGCGAGGAACCGTCCAAATTGCTCTATCTTCTTCATCGGACTAGCGTGTGAAGCTGATGTTCGACGTTATCTAAATCCTTGTAATGTACATGAAATACGAGGGTTGAAGGTACTGGACTGGAGTGATCTGCCAAATGACACACCTGTGCCTAGGGGACTTGAAAACTACCACCTGCAAGATCTAACGACATTCATTTTCCCGCATAGGTGTACCGACCTTGATTTGGAAATCATTGGATCGCGTTGTTTGAAGTTGGAAGTCTTGAGGATTGAGCACTCGGAATACGTCACGGATAAAGGGTTGCGTGCTTTATCACCGTGTTCCGAACTGCGCTTTATTAATATTTTTTATTGCTCAGTGTCTGACATTGGCGTAAACGAACTGTTAGATGTACATAAAAAAATTGAAGAATTCAACGCCGGTCGGTATAGAACAATTAGAGAGACAAGCTTTAATCTTCTATCTCGCCCAATTACATCAGTGTGCCCATCTGTGAAACGTTTTTCATTCGAAACTGCTCCTGTGACGAATGCACATCTTCATTCGCTCGTGGTCCTATTTCCGAATTTGATTCATCTTAAATTCTATTCAACAATGATTGGTGACCTGTGCACGCTGAAGGGTCTAAAAAATCTTGCGAAAGTTGACTTTCTCGATCCTTGCGACAATTGCAGTACGGAAAATCTTAAAGAGCTTTTGAAGACCATTGGAGCGAATATAACGGGATTGATGCTGCATATGAGTTTCGGCGTAACGCAAAATGATTTGAATTTTCTATCCAAGGCTTGTGCCAATATCGAGGTGATGCACTTCAATTACGTAAACAGTGACGATACAGAGAAATTGATCGTACCGTCTTTTCATAATCTGAAACACTTGGAGTGCTTTGTACAAAGCTCTGACGTAAAACTAGAATTCTGTGAAATGTTGAAGCTTGAAATCCTACGGATCGAAGGATTTCACGCTATTTTCGAAACTATCGAATCAATGATGCTCGATCGCATAAAGTTTCCAAACTTGACCGAGGTGCGAACATCCTGCGGTGAAAATTTCCAGATCTTTAATCACATTAATCAAACTGCCCAAAATAACAACCTGGATTTCGAGCTCCGACCTTCGCATGATCGGTGGTAAAATAATATTCTCCAAAATTGCGCAACGAGATTGTTAATTTCAGAAATATTTATGAAATTTCATACAGTATGGTGTTTATCCTATGGCCGAAATTATCATAAGTTATCATTTTCAATGACATGATTATTCTTAATATGTCCACTGAATATATGAGAAACAATCTGTATAAAAGTATTACATAACAGATCAAATGTATGTTGTTGAATAAAACCATTTATTGATACATTTTCACTATATCTTTTAGTTATGATTAGTTATTTTTGAATATGAAGCGACCAAAATCTTCTCATTTTCTCCCGTAAATTCGTTATGCAACTATTTTTTAAATGGACATGCAATTACCAGTTGAGTAATACGACGTTGGGCGATCTAGCATACCAAACTTATTATTAGCAAAGCTTAATTAATATTTTTGGACTCGTATGCTGGCAGGCAAACTGATTCGTTAGGAAGTCCAAATTCAAGCCGTCAATGCTTCGGAAAAAGCTCATGATATTTTGGAAAACTGCAGTATACCAAGTTACGTACTTTTTGAAATTTTCGTGTAGTTTTATGTAGTTTGATATGCTCTACAAAGACGGTCCTATGACATTTTGCGATCAGTCTGATAGTCTTGCCGTTAATGTCAAAGAGAGGTAAAATTTCATATAAATTCAACTTTTACATTAAATACCTTTTGAACGAATGGATTTATCATGTGACGACCGTAGATCTTGTTTGCAGAACGTTTAATTCCTTGCAAAAATATTTGTTGGATATTTTCGTATGTTTACCCGTTGGCAAGTTAAACGAACTGTTGAACGTACATAAAAAGATGGAGGAATTCAACGTCGGTCGATATTTTACAATTGGAGAGACGAGTTTTGATCTTCTATCCCGCCCAATTACATCAGTGTGCCCATCTGTCATACGGTTCTCTTTGAAAACTAATTCCGTAACAAACGCACATCTTCATTCGGTTGTGGCCTTATGTCCTGGATTGTTATTCATATGTATATGCCAACTGTACATTTGAAAAACAATCGATATGAAACTGTTGCATAACGCTATAACGTTGTCAAATTATAAATCGTTGAATAAAACCATTTATTGATATGATACGTGTTTACCATGCTTTATACTTCTCACTTTATTGTCTCTTCCAAACTCTCCATATAGCATGCACCGTTTTCTTGTTGAATTCAAGCAGCCCAATTCTTTGGTTAAAGCTCATGATGTTTTGGAAAACTGCAATGCAACGAGTGTAGTACTTTCTGAAATATTTGTATGATCTTATGCCAATACCCATGTGCGTTAAGTATCCTGCCTTGTAAAATATTACACGTCATTCTATTCGGCATTTCACACTGTTATATTTCAATTGCAAAATAAGGTAATTCGTTGATCTTCTTCCATGACTGCTAGTAATTTTTTATCGAGCATACTCCGATCGGATTATCTGTATCCCTTTATTAATCACGTCACAGACTGTATGGCGTCACTGCACTACTTAGCATGCAATTTTCTTGTGGCCATTTGACTATTTTTGCAGATTTCACAGTTCCATGCAAGTCTCAGAGCTAGTTTTTATCTGATTAGCAGATATTTTGACTGTTCAGGCGAATAGTCACTATTTACTGTCCATAGAAGTAGCCGTATTCGCGTATGAAGCTTTTTTGGAAATTCATGAAATAATTCATGAGTATGATACTGGTGAAAGTAAGTGTTAATCCTCCTAACATTTTGTCGCAATGACTACGGACTTATAGGATCTGCGAAGTATGACTGAAAGACTCGCTAATAGAAATGGTCGTGTGTGTTTATCTGATGTATTCCTACTGCGCACGCGCGTGACATTTATTGGATACAACATTCCCCACTAGACGCTGGTGGGGAAGTGATAGTATTGGTGAAGTGAGTCATATAATGTACGTATACATTCATACTCGCAGTCAGTGAAACTTGCGTGACGCTGTTTCTTCGCTTTCTGTAGTGTCTTATCGAATTAGCAGAACAGTGTAGGAATTTCGTGATCTTTAAGGAACAGATTGTAGTTTAATAGATCACAAGAGTTTTAACCAGTGTTGGCAGCTATCTGATGGATCTCAAGATTCATTAAACTAGACGTAATATCCAGGCTGGGAAGTTAGCGTCTGTATATTACGCTGCTACGAGGCTGGCCGTGACTTTGCGGGGCGACGCGACGAGGCATCAAAGTTCAACAGTTTTGCTCAATATATCTTTAGAAAGAGAGGAGGAAGTCAAATCGCGACAATTGATGGTATACTTTCACAATTGAACTGATTTAAATCCCATTTTTTCCCCATACTTTCGTCTGCTATAATGAACTTGGAATCCTTATATTACACTATGCAGCTACATTTACACATGGTTTGAAAATTATTACGTTTGTTCACTCGCAAGCAACTATCTTTTTAACTTGTCCTAACTCTTGAAGTGCCTGGTATTGCAGTTTTCATTATTGTTGAACTAGGTACTCTATTTACAGATGATCTGATTATCCAAGATGCCCCGATTCAAGCAGCCAATACCCCTGCAAGAACTCGCATTTGGATCCGTAGTTAGATGCACAGTGGATTATTGCGATGCTCTCAGCGTCAAAGGGTCCTTAACTGAGCTCCGTGAAAGTATCGCAGTTATCAAGCAGTACGTAAGCGATCACATACCTGGCATCTTGTTCATGGAGTTCTGTAGGAGATTTCTGGATAACTTCTATTCTATTGGGAATTATCGGGACGAGGAACGTCCAGATAACCATAACAGCGTTGCGCTCGAAATCATTATGGATATCCAGTTTATCGGGCTAATATGTGATGGTGATATTCAACATTACCTGAATCCTGGCGATGCACATCGAATACGAGGGTTGAAGGTACTGGACTGGACTGAACTGCAACATCACAGACCTGTGCCTAGGGGGCTCGAAAATTACCGCCTGCAAGATCTAACAACATTCATTTTCCCGAGGGTGTGTACCGACCTTGATTTGGAAATCATTGGACCGCGTTGTCCAAAGTTAGAGGTGTTGAGGATTCAGGAATCTCGTAATGTCACAGATAGAGGGTTGCGTGCTGTATCGCCGTGTTCCGAACTGCGGATTATTAATATCCATTATTGCTCAGTGTCTGACAATGGCGTAAACGAACTGTTAAATGTACATAAAAAAATCGAAGAATTCAACGTCGGTCGATATTTTACAACTGGGGAGACAAGCTTTGATCTTCTGTCCCGCCCAATTACATCAGTGTGCCAATCTGTGAAACGTTTCTCTTTAAAAACTGATCCGGTGACAAACGCACATCTTCATTCGGTCGTGGCCCTATTTCCTAATTTGACCTACCTTGAATTCTGTTTACCATTTACTGGTGACCTGTGCATACTAAAGGGACTAAAAAATCTCGCGAAACTCGACTTCGGCTATTCTTCCGGCGGTTTCAGTATGGAAAATCTTAAGGACCTTTTGAAGACTATTGGAGCGAATGTGACACGATTGACGCTACGTTCGAATGTTTGCGTAACGCAAAATGACTTAAATTTTCTATCAAAGACTTGTGGGAATATCGAGTTGATGTACTTTTGTTATAGACCAACTCGGCCTAAAGAAAAATTGATCGTACCGCCTTTTCATAATCTGAAACACTTAGAGTGTGTTGCTCATCTGCAGAATAGGAACTGTCACGTAAAGTTAGAATTCTGTGAAATGTTGAAGCTTGAAATCCTCAGGATCCAAGAATTTGACGGAATTTTCGAAATGACCGAGTCAATGATGTTAGATAACGTAAAGTTTCCAAACTTGAGAGAAGTGCTTACATTCTATAATCTGAACGAGATCGTCGATCGCGTTAACCAAACCGCCAAAAATAACAATCTAGACTTTGAACTCCGATTTTCTCAGTAGACACGATAAAAATGATACTCTTCAAAATTGTGCAATTAGATTGTTACTTTCAGAAATATATTCATGTAGTTTTATACCATATGCTGTGTACCCTCCGGTCTAAATTATCATACGTTATATTATTTTCCATGTCATGATCATTATTTATATGCTCAATAAATATATGAAAAACTGTATCTTTCACATATCTTCAGTTATTTTTGATCAAAACATAATCTCAACGAAATGCATGTGCTCATTGAATTTTGATAGTCTGAAAAGTCAACAAATGATTTAGGCTTATAATCTCCATAAGTAAGATAAAGAGAATCGATGAAACATGCGACCAATTCTGTCTGGCATTCAAATAACCATAGCGCACGCGCGTATTAAACGCTCTTAACATGACAGCGAAACGCATGAGACTGCAGTATTAGTGCAGTCAGTAAACATACACATTCGTCTGTGCAACGTAGTAAAAGTCTTACTGCGTCGTTCTTTTATTTTCCAAATTATTTTTGCGGAACGAGCGACCAGTGATTCTCAGACGAAGGATTCCAGGTTTAAGAACCACAAAAATAATTCTGTAATTATTCTGTCGGCGGCAACTGGAAAGATCGAAAGTTTGATTGAGCTCAAACTAACAACTTAGGCAATAGCCTTTGACCTGCTCTGCACTGCTGTGGAGCCTACGTAGTCACCATTGAATACGGCGTCAAAGTTCGTAAGGACAAACGAGTGAGTCAAAGTTCGATAAGTCACGACACTCCGTCACAATGTCATGACTGTTATTATCGCAATGTCATCGTTATTATCTTCCGTAAGGTCATCGTTCAGCTGTTTTTCACTTGCTTGTTCCATTACTGACCATTCCAATCTGTTCGACTAATACCGCACTTAGTTATCTCTCATTCCGAACCTGAAACCGCTTATTTTGCACTGTGCAGTTGCATGCAGAGTATCGTTACATTCACTCCTACTATTCGGAAGAATTTTATTCAAAATTAAGCACTCGCTTAATTATCTTTTAGCTTATCTATACTTACAGACAATCTGATTTGCACAGATGCCGAAATCAAAGCAGCCAATTCCTCTACGAAAGCTCGCCTTCGATTCTCTAGTCGCACATGTTGTGAATTGTTGCGACAAGCTAAGTGTGGCGGGATTATTAATACGGCTTCGTCAAGGAATCGCTGATGTAAAACACCACGTTCGTAATTATGTGCCTGGGATTCTATTCGTAGAATTTTGCAGAAAATTCTTGGACAAATTTTACCTAATCGGTACGAGACGGCCGGACAATCGTCCGGCTAACCATTATAAAGCTGCGTTAGAAATCATGATGGATGTAGAGATCGTTGGACTGATATGTGAAGGTCGTATAACACGTTATCTGGATTTAACTGAGGCACATAGACTTCAAGGATTGAAGGTTCTGGACTGGACTGAATCTCAACGTTGCGGAACTATGGCTAGAGGCCTCCAAAATTTTCGACTACAGGATCTCACGACGTTGATTTTTCCAAGAATGTGTACCGATCTTGATCTAGAAATTCTCGGACCGCGTTGTTTGAAACTACAAATCTTGAGGATTGAGGAATCGGAAAATGTCACTGATAGAGGATTGGCTGCTCTACGTCCATGCTCCGAATTGAGGATCATCAGTCTACATTATTGCCCTGTATCTGATAATGGCATAAATGAATTACTGAAGGCACACAAGAAACTGGAGGAGTTCAATATCGGTCGTTATTATACAATTGGGGAGAAAAGTTTCGACGTTTTGTCCCGTCCGATTTCTTTAGTGTGCCCATCTGTGAAACGGTTTGCTCTGAAATCTGAGCTTGTGACAGATGCACATTTTCATTCCGTCGTTGCTATGTTTCCGAATTTGACTTACCTTGCATTTTGTTCTTCAGTTATTGGTGATTTGTGCATTTTGAAGGATCTGAACAATCTCACAAGGCTTGTCTTCGGATACTCATCCGGTGACTTTACTATGGAGAATCTTAAGCGACTTTTGATGATCGTTGGTAAAAATATTTTGGAATTGACTTTGCGCTGTAATATTTGCGTTTCACAAAGTGATTTGAATTTTATATCGAAGGTTTGTGAAAATATCGAGCATTTGTATTTTGCTTATAAATCAGATCAACCGGAAGAAAAATTGATCTTACCACCTTTTCAGAAATTGAAATATTTGGATTGTGTTAATCGTTCTTCCCGTAATAATTGTTACTTAGTATTAAACCTTTGCGAAATGTCAAATCTTGAAAGCCTGAGGATACAACATTTTGATGCGATTTTTCAAACGATAGAATCAATAATTCTCGATAACGTAAAGTTCCCTAATTTACGGGAGGTAAGAACATTTTACAACTATCACGATAGCGAGATCGTCGATCGCATCATGCAAATTGCCAGAAATAAGAACCTAGATTTTTCATTATTGTGTTCGTCGTAGCTATGGCATTAAATGATATTTTCGAAATCTTGTCACGAGATTCTGACGTTTAGAAATGACCATATGGTGCTCATAAATCACCCTTTATTCATCATTACAATTACGTTCACAGTTTAAACCAAATGAGTGACAAAATTCTGAAAATGAAAGTTCAAGATGATGACCTTAACACTGCCGATTTATTGTATCGATATTTGTTGAAATATGAAAATATAAATATATATTTTTTTACTGTACGTATTGCTAATCTTCTTTGTGACCATCTCAGCCCAAACACCTTCCTCATGCTTCCTTATCAAAATCCTTTCCTCCTTAATTGAAAATCTTCCTTGAATATCACATTCGAATGTTGAACATTGATGCAACTTAATTTAGTCGATATTTCAATCAGTTTGAATAATGCAGAATTACTTAGACTCGGGTTTTTTTCTGGATCCGGATAGTTCGTTTATTACTACGTTGTACTGGATCCTGGATTATCTAATTCCAAGCTCAATATCGTGCTGATGATTTTTCGCTGAATGTAATTTAATTATCAAGGTTCACATAGCTTCTGAATTGGTCGATGGATCTTAGCAAAGGCTTTACTGTTACGAGATCAAAGTCATACCATCTATGTACGACGGTCTATCTGCATCAAACATAGAAGTCATTTTCCTTTACGGAAATGAAACGTCTAGGTCGATCTGCCATTGCGATCGATAAGGCACATAATTACACCTACGATAGGCTTTTTTTAATCCAAATACTAATACAGACTTGTTCACGTGTCATTCGATGAGAATCAAAGTTCGTATACAGTCAGTATAACTAAAAGCATACTTCACAGACAACATCCTGATCTTCAAAATTAAAAATCAGGCCAGTCAGAACACTTTCATTAAGAATGTAATCTAATTATCCATCTGCTCTAAACCAACCTAAAAGCTACGAGTTTCCTTACTAATCGCAAGCCGTTGAAATAGTCAGAGTAATAAGTAGAAAATTGTTGAAAAAACTGTCTCTCCGTTAATTAGAGTAGATATTGAGAGTACAGATTGCTGTCTTCATCACTCTTGAAATTGTATGTTTGCAGGCGAACTGATTATCTGAGATGCCTAAACTCATGCAACCAGCTCGTCTGCAGAAGATCGCTTTCGACTCCCTGATCATACATGTCGTGAATTGTTGTCATGAACTGAGCACTAAAGGCCTTTTGACCAAGCTTCGTCGAGGTGTCGCTTTTATCAAGGAGCATATACGAAAACAGTTATCTGGGATCCTGTATGCAGAGTTTTGCCGGAGATTTTTGGATAAATTTTATAGAATTGGGGTGAGATCGTTGAACGATCGTCTAACGAGTCATCATAGAGCTGTTTTAGAAATTATTATGGATGTAGAGATCATCGGACTGAGATGTGGAGGTTGTATTCTGCGCTATCTGGACTCCCGTGACGTACGTCGATTACAACGATTGGAAATTCTGGACTGGAGTGAGCTGCAGTTTTTTGAAACTAAACCAAGAGGGCTGGGAAGTTTTCACTTACAAAATTTGACGACGTTTATATTTCCAAGACTCTGTACCGATCAGGATTTAGAAATTATCGGGTCACGTTGCCCGAAACTACAAGTCTTGATGATTCAGGAATCGTCTAAGGTCACGGACAGAGGATTGCGCGCCTTAAGTTCATGTTCTGAGCTGCGTATTATGAATGTTCATTATTGCCGAGTGTCTGACGATGGCATGAACGAACTACTATCCACACATGATAAAATAGAGGAGTTCAATATCCCCAGATATTACTTAAAAGGAGAAAAAAGTTTCGATATATTGTCCAGATCAAAGTCGTTGGTCTGTCCATCTATGAAACGCTTTTCTATTCAATCAACTCCCGTTACAGATGAGCATTTGCATTCTGTTGTAACACTCTTTCCGAATTTAACTCATTTTAGAATTTGTTCGCAGCTTATGGGCGACCTCTCAATACTAAGAGATCTCAATAAACTCACTGAGCTTAACTTCAGTTGTGGTTATCGTTGTTTTCGTATCGAGAATCTTAAACAACTCTTGACAATTGTTGGAGCGAATATCTCCGTTTTGAATATGCTTCATTGCAATCCTCGAGTTTCCGTAACGCAGGATGATCTGAATTTCATATTTCAATTTTGTGAGAATGTTCAGTGTTTAGGGTTTGATTATGAACCTGTTGAGGCGATGGACAGATTGGTCATACCGTCTTTTCAGAAATTGAAAGAATTGGAATGCTCTACCCTCACTCAATACAGAGGTTCTCGAGTCGTGCTAGAATTTGAGAAAATTTTAGCACTCGAAGAGCTCAAAATCCATGGATTTTACGTGACTCTGCAAATGGTGGAATCAATAATGCTTGATAGCATAAAGTTTCCAAATTTGAAAGTATTGCTAATACCTTACGCTTCTGAAGAGGATGTTAATCATATTATGAAAATTGCGAGAAAGAAGAACCTTGATTTCCTATTCAAAAACAGTTTTTGGGAACATGTTATATAAACGAGATAGACATTATAGAAAATTATAGAAATAAGTTGCAACTCTTGGAAATGTTTATACGTAGTTTTATCCAGTCTGTAAGGTATCTCGCTAGACCTAAGTCATTACCCATACACATTTGTCAAGCATACTAACTTTGAAGCTATGTTCGTGGCTATCAAATGCAATGAATAAAAATTGTCAAAGCTGATTCAGTCAACACTGTGTTATTCAAAAGTCCCGATTGCTGTATCATTTCTCGAAAAACAGCTTCATACATCTTCGAAAGAAAGTTAAAGTAACAGACCCGAAATTAATCATTATAAAATTGTTCTTTACAAAAAAATGTTTCCAGCTATCAAAAGTTTCAAACTACCAGAGTTTGGCTTTATTATTTTTCAACTTGTCTGCTTGCAGGCAAACTGATCGATCGAGATGCCTAGACTGAAACAGCCAATTCCTCTGCAGAAGCTCGCTTTCGACGCCTTGGTCATACACAGTGTTTATTGTTGTGGCGATTGGAGTGCTAGTGGTTCTGTGACTCGTCTTCGCGAGATCGTAACTGATATAAAACATCATGTGCACAATCGTCTGCCCATTATCGAAATCACGAAATTTTGTATAACATTCGTAGAAAAATTTCATCAGTTTGATTTTGGGCGAAAGACAGAACGGCCAGATGAACATGATAAAGCTGCGCTAGACATGCTTATGGATATAAAGATTGTCGAAATAACATTCCAGATCCAAGGTTATTTCGTGAATTTTAGTCCTATAAAAGCACCACTTGTGCGTCCACCGATAATACTGTACCCGGAAGTACTGCCCTCTGATCCGATCATGTTCAAAGACCTCGTGAATTTCCATTTGTCCGATCTTACAACACTTATTCTTCCAAAAATATGTACCGACGATGATTTAAAAATAATTGGATCCCATTGCTCCAAGCTACAAGTCTTGAAGGTTCCGGATTCACTTTACATCACAGACAGTGGCTTGCGTGCTTTAACTCCGTGTTCCGATCTGCGTGTTATTAGTATTCAGAATTGCGGACTGTCTGACTACGGCGTCAATGAACTGCTAAACATACACACGAAATTGGAGGAGTTTAATGTCGCTGATTGTGGTTTTGTATATTTTCAGGACAATTTTAGCATCTTATCCCGTTCAATTTCATTGGTCTGCCCATCAATGAAGCGGTTTTCTCTTAGATGTCATTCTCCAGTGACAAACGCGCATCTCATTTCTACTGTGTCACTGTTTCCAAATTTGACTTATCTTGACTCTATTTCTCACCTCAGGTGTGGCCTATGCATACTGAAAGATCTCAAGAATCTTACGGAGCTTAAATTAGATAAGTGTTTCGGTTTCAGTTTGGAGAATCTCAAAGAACTTTTGATGATAATCGGAGATAATATTTCCGTTTTGACTATGAAAGAATGTTACCCTAGGGTTGGCTTAACACAGAATGACTTGAATTTTATTTTCAACTTTTGTGGAAACATCGAGCAGTTGGCATTCGATTATCAACCATGTCAGTCAGAAGAGACATTGGTCATACCGCTTTTAAAAAAATTGAAAACTCTTAGGTGCACTGCTTCCATTGATTATAATCTCGATGGGTCTCGGGTTAGATTAGAATTTGGCGAAATGTTGGCGTTGGAAAATCTCACAATTGAAAAGTTTGACCAGAGTTTTCACACGATCGAATCAATGATGTTAGATAATGTGAGGTTTCCAAATTTGAGGGAGGTCGGAACATTCGACGTATCCAATGAGCACGCGAATCGTATAATTGAAATAGCAAAAAATAACAATCTTGATTTTTCATTAACATTGCTAGGTGACAGCATTTTCGGAAACGTTCTATAACTGGATAATTGAAATCAATCTATGAATCATATAATAAGCTACACAGACGATGCCTTAAAAACTGTGCCCATCAGTTTCACGTGGGATATTTTAAAGACTAGACAGTTTCTTCAAAAATAAATTATTCATCGCCTAAACTAGTTATTATAAGCTACAATAATTAAGGTAGAAAGGACGATTTTTCTATGGTATTTTTAATCACCCCACAATCGCATGTAATTACCGGAAATACTTTAAAGTATGGTCAGAATATGGGTTGACATTCAAGAAGTAAGAATCAATTTTTTGCTTTCGTGAAAGGAACTGTTCAAGTCGATAGAGATATGGCAATTTTTCATGATCATCATCTGACCGTGAAATCCTATAAATTTCAGATCCATCGTTATCGACATCATTTGGCGAACTAAAAAGCTTCATTCCTGTAAGCTAAACATCAAGCATTTTCTGATTTTGTTAAATATTTACGAAAAAAACGAGTATAATCAATATGGTGAACAGCAGTTTATTGTTCATATTCAGTAATACGTATATGTGGTAAATAATCACTTTGTTCAATATTATCCATACATATTCAAAATTATCCACGATCTACTTACAATAGGGATAAGATGATGTATTGGGTCAAGTAACGTAAGATTAATATCATTGTAAAACATTCTGAAATTAAATGTAATCCCAAAACAAAGGGGAAGATATTGAAAAATTGTTTGTTTTAATTATGCCCGGCCAATTCTCCCTTTCCCATTAATTATAACGTTAGCTCTCATTCCACATACTTCAAAAATTCGTCACAAGAGCTCACACAGGGGTTCAACGAACCCAATTTTAATTGACCGTCATTTTCTTTCCTACAGAAGTGAAATTGATCATTATAAAATTACTATCTATAAAACATTTTTTTAATCTCGAAAAAGTCTTAAGCTACCAGAATTTTTTGTTCATTATGGTTTAACTTGTATGTTCGCAGACAAGCTGATTTCCTGAGATGCCTAGACTGAAGAAGCCAATTTCTCTGCAGAAGCTCGCTTTCGACATCTTGGTAACACACAGTGTTCATTGTTGTGCCAATCGCAGTGGTATTGGTGATTCTGTGACTCGTCTTAATCGAAGTGTAGCTGATATAAAACAACATGTTCACAATCATCTGCCCGCCATCGTATTTGCAGAATTTTGTAAAAGATTCGTTGAAAAATTTCATTGGCTTGATTTTGAACGACGGATCAAACGTCCAGATGGGTATTACAAAGCTGCGTTAGAAATGATTGTGGATATAAAAATTGTCGAAATAACATTTCAAGGTCGTTTCGTTAATTTTCATCCTGTAAAAACACCACTACTACGTTTACTCGTGATGCCGTACCCGCAAAATCTCCCATCTCATCCGATGATGTTCAAAGATCTTGTAAATTTTCACTTGCGTGATCTTACAACATTTATTTGTCCATTCATATGTACCGATGATGATTTAGAGATAATTGGATCCCATTGCTCTAAGATACAAGTCTTGAAGGTTTCGGATTCACGGACAATCACAGACAGTGGTTTGCGTGCTTTAACTTCATGTTCCGATCTGCGTGTCATTAGTATTCAGACTTGTCCAGTGACTGACTATGGCATAAATGAACTGTTAAACATACACACGAAATTGGAGGAGTTTAACGTCGGTGATTATTATACGTATTATCCGAACAGTTTTAGTATTTTATCCCGTTCGATTTCTTCAGTGTGTCCATCAATGAAGCGGTTTTCTCTCAGATCGCTTACTCCAGTGACAAATGCGCATCTCATATCTACTGTAACACTCTTTCCCAATTTGACTTATCTTGATTCTGCTTCTCAACTTTTGTGTGACCTATGCATACTAAAAGATCTCAAGAATCTCAAGGAGATTAGATTGGATCATGGTTATGATTTCAATTTAGATAATCTCAAAGAACTCTTGATGATAGTTGGAGATAATATTTCCGTTTTAACTATGCAACATTGTGTCCCTAGTGTTGGCTTGACACAAAATGACTTGGATTTTATTCTCAAGTTTTGTAAAAACATTGAGCATTTGCAATTCGATTATCAACCACGTCAGACAGAAGAGACGTTGGTCATACCGTGTTTTAAAAAATTGAAAACTCTCGTGTGTATTGCCCTAGTTGGGAGGAATGTCGAAGACTTTTGTATCAAATTAGAATTTGGTGAAATGCTGACGCTCGAATATCTCACCATTAAAGATTTTCATCAGACTTATCGCGTGATCGAATCAATGATGTTAGACCATGTTAGATTTCCAAGATTAAGAGAGGTGGGAACATTCGACAAATCAAATCAGCACACAAAACGTATACTTGAAATTGCTAAAAATAAAAATCTCGATTTTTCATTAACATTTTTGGAAATAATTTAAAGGATGATCAGAATATCGGTTGGCATTCGAAAAATAGGTATTGAATTTTCGTTTTCATAAAAGTAACCGTTCAAGTCGACAGAGATATCCATTAAACTTATTCATCATTTTCAAGATCATTCGCTGGACTCAAAATCTTCATACTTATCTATAAATTATGGTGCTTACATTTTCTGATTTCGTTTAATACTTACGGAATAACAATCAATATGATAAACAGCAGTTTATTGTTTATATTTAGATATAAATATACATATATACATTTGCTCAATAATCACTTTGTTTAATATTATCTTTACATTCCCAAGATTATCTACGATTCACTAACAATAAGAATAAAATGAAGTATTTTATTAACTAACGCAAGAATTATACAAGTGTAAAACATTCTCAAATTGAATATAATCCTAAAAGAAAGGAGTTGATTGATAAAAAAAAAAATTGTTTGTTTCAATTATTCCTCGGCAATTTTCCCTCTCCAATTTATTATAACGTTGTTACTGTATCCAGCTGGTATAATAATACTTCGCATAATTGTAGAATACAAAAAATAAGGGTAAATTCATCCGTCACATGCATACACGTAACGATTTGAAAGTGTTACTGATACTCTATACTTCATCAGAGGATGTCAATTACATTGTTCATATAACTTTTCGAAGGAAAGTTAAAGTAACGGACTCGAAATTAATCATTATAAAATTGCTTTCCATAAAACTTGTTTTGAAACCAGTCAAAGTCTTAAATTGTCAGAGCTTGGCTCAATTATTGTTTAATTTGTATGCTTGCAGATAAGCTGATTTGCTGAGATGCCTAGACTGAAGCAGCCAATTACTCTGAAGAATCTCGCCTTCGATAACTTGGTAACACACAGTGTTCAATGTTGTGACAATCGCAGTGCTGGTGGTTCTGTGACTTGTCTTCGTCAAAGTGTAGCTGATATGAAACACTACGTACACATCAATCTGCCTGCCAACATATCCGCAGAATTTTGTAGAAAATTTGTTGAAAAATTTCAGTGGCTTGATGTTGGGCGACGATCCCAAAGGCCAGATGGACATGATAAAGCTGCGTTGGAAATGATTGTGGATATAAAGATCGTCCAAATAACATTTAAACATGATTTGGTATCTTTCTATCCCATAGAATCAGAACCGGTACATGAACCGATGGTACCGTATCTATTCAGACGGCCATCTCACCCGATCATGTTCGAAGATCTTGTAAATTTTCAGTTGCGGGATCTTACAACATTTATTTGTCCAATACGGTGTAGCGATGATGATTTAAAGATAATTGGATCCCGTTGCCCTAAGCTACAAGTCTTGAGGGTTCCGCATGCATATATCACAGACTTTGGTTTTTCGGCTTTAACTCCGTGTTCCGATCTGCGTGCTGTTAGTATTCAGTTTCGCTATGCGTCTGACTATGGAGTAAATGAAATGCTGACCACACATACGAAATTGGAAGAATTAACCGTCGTTCGAGATCCTTCTCGATATTTTTGGGACAATTTTAATATTCTATCCCGTTCAATTTCGTTAGTGTGCCCATCAATGAAGCGGTTTTCTCTGAGATCGATGCCTCCAGTGACAAACGCGCATCTCATTTCTACTGTGTCACTGTTTCCCAATTTGACTTATCTCGATTCTGTTTGTGAATTTACGGGTAATCTATGCATACTGAAGGATCTTAAGAATCTTACGGGGCTCAGATTCGATAATTGTTCTGCGTTAAATTGGGAGAATCTCAAACAACTTTTGATGATAGTTGGAGATAATATTTCCGTTTTGGCTATGCAAAACTGTCGCCCTAATGTTGGCTTGACACGGGCTGACTTGAATTTCATTTTCAACTCTTGTGGAAATATCGAGCATTTAGAATTCGATTATCAACCATGTCAGATACCAGAGATATTGGTCATACCGCTTTTTAAAAAATTGAAATCTCTCGCGTG